>JANZLQ010000005.1:17974601-17986859 GCA_026212715.1 Elanus axillaris | reverse complement strand
CCAGCCAGCGAGAAGGCTGGAGGGGCACAAGAAGTTGGGAGGGGACACAGCCAGGACAGCTGACCCAAACTGGCCAATGAGGTATTCCATACTATGGGACGTCATGCCCAGTATATAAACTGGGAGGAGTTGGCTGGGACAGGGGTCACTGCTCAGGAACTAACTGGGCGTCTGTTGGTGGGTGTTGAGCAATTGCATTGTGCCTCACTTGTTTTGTATATTCCAATCCTTTTGTTATTATTGTGATTTTATTATTGCTATTTTTATCATTATTAGTTTCTTTCTTTCTGTTCTATTAAACTGTTCTTATGTCAACCCATGAGTTTTACCTTCTTTTTTTTTTCTCTCCTTCATTCCATTGGGTGGGGGGGAGTGAGTGAGCGAGCGGCTGCGTGGTGCTTAGTTGCTGGCTGGGGTTAAACCATGACAACATAATACTCAGAATTCTTCAAAGCAATAAGGTAATGTTATCGGGGTTTTCATATGACCCCAGCCTAGACAGTCAAATTATTATTTATAATAAGGTTTTTAAACAGTCTTACAAGGTGAGGTCCTGACAGAGAAAAGCTGTCAGAAATTGATTACTCATACTTATTGGACAAAGCAAAACCACAAGATTCTCTGTTTTCCCTGTGAAGGTCTTTATATGACATAGCTGTGGAATTGCTGCTGGAAATAGTTAACACACCAGGCACTGAAAGGCAGACAGAACTGAGCTTCTGGGAAGTAAAAAATCTTTAAAGAAAGTCTCTATTTTTATGGGTATGTCACTGTACTCCACGCTAATGTCATGTTTAGTTTCAGTTTCATACAATTAAGATTAAGAAAACAAAGAAAAGAAGGTAGAAGAAAGGAATGAAATTTGGATGAAAGTAAAGGTGGAGGACAGTCAATGTTAAATTGTAAATGATCTTTGCTGGCATGAAAAACAGTTTATAAGGTAAAACAAAATATTCCAAGGAAAACAGAGACAACCCAGTCTGAAATTCCATTGTTAAAACAAATCTCAATCAATCAAATGATTAATTCTACCTTCGCAATGTGTCAGTTACAAATGGCAAAAACGAGAATCAATGATAGATAATTTGTCATCTCTTTGAAGGCTGAAAGATTGTTGATAGGCAAAATATCAATGAAGCTAACAATTGTTGGGTAAAACATGATTAATATTCTGCTCCACGATAATTTTCTTTCGTTAAAGAAAAATACAGTTTCAATCAAATTACAGTTTTGTCCTTCCAAGGGCACAATAAATCACTAATATGTTCAGATGTTCACAGAAATCTTTGAGTAAATTTATTCACTTATACACATTTGAAACTTCATATGCAGTGCTTTAGTAGCCATAATAGATATTCCTGTTTGAACATACTTTATATCACGTATTTTATATAATATTGTGTAGTAGTAGGATGTTTTGCAAATTAATATAACTGCATTTGGATCAATGGAAAACTGAACATAATAAATTAGGAAAAGTCCCTTATTTTATCTATAAAATTAAGAACTGAAAGTCTTGAATATTTATTCAGGTCTCATCCAAACATATGCAAAAAGTCTCTGTTAGCACTCATGAGCTAAACAGTATTTGAAACTTCGAAATGTAGAACAAATTAAATTTTCATTAACCAAGTATAATGTTGCTTGTTAATGCTGTGTTAAATCTGGAATGTTACAGTATCTTTTGCAGCCAACCTGAGATTTACCTTTTTTTTTTTCTTTTTAAGCAATGGACCATACAAATATCCACTTCCACTATCAATCCCCAAATTTTCCTCAGAATTTCCATTTCCCACCTTTTTTTTTTTTTTCCCTCAGAGGTTTTTGGGCCTGTGATGAGCCTCCAGAAATGTTTCAATATTAATGAAAAAGGAACACTGCTGACAATTATGTTAAGGTGAAGAGCAGTCTCTTCAGGCTACAGGTGATTCTTCCAAAATTTGTTTCTACAGATTGCTTGGAGAGTGACTTGAGTTATCAAAACTGAGACTCACTGGGGACAAGCACATCGCCGCAGCAAAAGTTCATTTGAGAACTGTAAGAGTAGGAGTACTCACAGCTGAGTACTGTCAATGTACTTTTATCAGTTTATCCAGTGACTAGTGGAAACAACTATATGTAATGCCATATGTTAAAGCCTTCATATAAGCTCTGAATGTATTTCTGTATGATATTACTCACCCAGGTACAAATTATCATACTCCACAAATCAGAATTAAACAGTTAAAACAACAACAAAAAACCCACACCAAAATAAAACAAATTTTGACAGCCACAAAAATAGTGGTATTTTGTCTCTGCGTGTGTACATGACTGTTATAAAGTGGATTTGTATTGTATAAGTAGATGCTAATTAAACTCTGAGTGCATAAAAAATCATCTAGAGCAAATATTAACATTATTTCATTCTACTTCTTTTTAATAAATGTTCTTGTATATAAAATACATAAATAGAAATTAATGACCTGTGCGTTTTGAATATATGTTTTGGTGCATTTAAGCTGTCAGAACATAATTATTTTAAATTTAGTTCAAATTTGCTCAATAATTTTGCACCAAAAAATAGAATCTGTAGAATCAGAAAACAGGAATAATGGCATCCAGCTCTATTCTTTTGCCAGGAATACAGAGCTTCTGGAAGCACTTTTTTTGACTATTCTCTATATTCCTGCTACCTGAAGTTGGAATTAAGTAAAGCATAATGTTCTGGGTATAGCAGCTGTCTCTTCCTCACTGCCTGTAGCTGAGTTCTACCAGCTCTGCCAAAAAAAGAAGTATCAAAGGACTTTCTACTGAGGCAAGTGTTTCCCTAAAAAAGCATTACATTACTAATTCAAAAGGTATCTGACAGAGACATAGCTCATGAAATGGAGCAATGCTCCATGTGCTCATGCCATATAAGCAGTAAGGCTGACTGCTTGACCCACCAATCCTTGCTTTTCTCAGCTCAGACTGAGGCTGCCTGGAAGTCATCCCAAGCCTGTCATCTCCTTCAGGGTGCCGTAGCAATAGCAAGTGCTCAGCTCTGCTCATGCAGCTCCAGTCTGAGGCCTGAATTCTGAGCAATCAGTGTGTTTTCTTTGTTCCAACAACCCAGGCATCCTTTTGAGGCCACTGCATTTTCTTTCATTGACCTGACAGCCATGTTTGAATTACTGGTGTGACACTCTAGGAACAAAAGCAGTACTCACTGAGGAAAAAATCCCTTCTAACTCTTAAAGGATGATACATCTTGTTGAATGAATTAAATCCCTGATCTGTACGCGAGGGCTGTGCTTGCTAACTGTGACAGGAGAAAAAAAAAGAAGAGCTATTGGCTTCAGTTTCCCAGAATAAATACTTTTTTTTTTATAGAAGCTGCAGGAAAAGAATAAAGGAGCTAAAGATCATAAGACAGGTCACAGCATACTCTGGGAGACAAGCTATTAAAAACAATTCTGTCTTTCTGCAGTTTTTCCAGGTCATTTTCTCTTCAGTCATTATAAGTAGTAACATTTACATAAAAACAGGATCTTGGTTTCTCAGGAGTTTATCTGCTCTTTATAATTATCCTCTTGAAGTCATAATCTTGGTTTCTGTGGTAATTAGGTTTTCCATAAGTTTTTGGTGGTTCTTTCAAGGTGACCATGGGCTAGGCTTCTAATAATCCAATAATAGCATCCCAATAGTGTCATTAAGACCACATATTTCCCATATAGAGGCTAAAATCACGTCTAAAGATAGGTGAGTCTATTATGTCCACATGTAGACGGCAGTAAGTTGCTTTTTTTTTTTTTAATGTTGGGAACTCATCTGTGTCAGAGGCTTAGCATTCCTGAAAATCCCATTACTTACCAATGTTTCTAAATCTAGCCAATTTTCTTTTTTTTTTTTTAAATTGTGACCTACTTAAATAGGAGCTGTAACAAAGCCACTCAATTGTGAGTGAGAGCCAGAGCACAACAGTAGGAATTAATCCATTTAATCCAGAAATATAAAGGTCATTCCAGCCCCATTTTGAAAATACTGATAATCTTATCTATTATGAAATGTTTTTAAAACTGAACACAGAATGTCAGCTAATTGAAGCTTTGTATCATAGCCTTGCTGGGTTTTGGTGATAGCTTGCCTTTCCATTTATTCCTGTACAGATGGACTCTATGACACTACTACCCAACAAGAAAAAGTTTATGAACCACATATGTATGGCAGAATACTTGTTAGTTCAAAAGGTGAATCTAAAGTTATTACATCATATACCTGTGCCTTATCTTTCTGTATTAAATAAAGTTTTAACTGATGTAAGTCACAGGAAAAATAGCACAATGTGTTAAGTTTGTGCCATTTCAAATGGCTGTCTCTGTTGCAAGCAGTATGCATTCATTGCATATGTAAACAAATTTCTTACTAGACATTATCAGTTTCTCATTCAAATTCAGAGTTTACAGTAATCTTCACATGACCTTTCATGCAGATATCATGGAAGAATTATGATTGAAGGGTGCTACCATTTTCATATTATATACTTGATTTTCAATAGCCTAGCATGGCACATAGGCAACAATACTATAAAGATAACCATACTGTCAGATACAGTTTTGACTACTTCTGTTCTCTACTGCTTGGCATTATTTAGGCTATTCTGGACCCAAAATGTATTAAAACATTCCTTCAGGGCAATAATTCTTTTGAGATGAGCTGCTTACATCAGCAATGGCTTGGCACCTAAATCCGTTATATAACACACCTGCCTGGGATTCATATGAAATGCAGGGGCTGAATTTGACCTGCAGATTGCCCTGGAAAAGAAGATAATTACAGGACTTATTTGTATTTCTGCCTTATTATAAGACAGATATAGTTTACATGATATAAAGGATGCCTTACCTGTATTTGAAAAATTTAAAGCTGTTTGAATCTGATACTATTTCCATGAACAACACACATTTATTTTATATAAATGCTCTGAAAAACACTAGCCTCATCCCTGGAAAATAAAAAAATAAATAAAATGTAAAAAGAGAACTCATCCCTGATAAGAAGAACATATGAACATTACTTAACACAAAAAAAGATTGTCCTGGTTTTAGCTGGAATAGAGTTAATTTCCTTCCTAGTAGCTGGTACAGTGTTATGTCTTGGATTCAGTGTGAGAAGAATGTTGATAACTCACTGATGTTTTCAGTTGCTGCTAAGTAATGTTTAGACTAAGTCAAGGATTTTTCAGCTTCTCATGTCCAGCCAGCGAGAAGGCTGGAGGGGCACAAGAAGTTGGCACAAGACACAGCCAGGGCAGCTGACCCAGACTGGCCAAAGGGGTATTCCAGACCATGTGATGTCATGCCCAGTATATAAACTGGGAGGAGTTGACTGGGATGGGGATCACTGCTCAGGAACTAACTGGGCATCTGTTGGTGGGTGGTAGCAATTGCATTGTGCAACTTGTTTTCTATATTCCAATCCTTTTGTTATTATTGTCATTTTATTATTGCTATTTTTATCATTATTAGTTTCTTCCTTTCTGTTCTATTAAACTGTTCTTATGTCAACCCATGCGTTTTACCTTTTTCCTTCTGATTCCCTCCCCCATCCCACTGGGTGGGGGGGAGGTGAGTGAGCAGCTGCGTGGTGCTTAGTTGCTGGCTGGGGTTAAACCATTACAAAGATATATAAGATTAAGTTAAAATAAAAAGGATGTTAAGTAGAAAAAGAGCAGTTAAGAATATTCAGTAACATAGTTAAGTAACAAGGTTTTTTTTCTATCATGCATTTGTTTGCTCTTTTTTCTTTCCTTAAATAGCTGTGCATTCCCTGATCTTTTCCAAATGTTTACCACATTTCATGGTATATTAACATTTCAAATTCTTTTTGAATTCTGCTTTATAGTAAAATTTTACCTGTCATGACTTAATGTTTCAATAAAAACTGTAGCAACACTTATAATGTCTGTGCAAAAAGTGTGATTAATTTTTTTCAAGTATTCTTTCCTATGTCTAATTAGAAAATCTAGAGACTTCAAAAATTAACCCAAAGAAAGTTATATTTTTGGCACAAACTTTGAAGTGATTTTTTTAAATTGTAAATTTACTGTTAGTGTACTTGATTACCTCTAATCTCTTCACCAAAATGTGATCAAATTGTATTTTTAGCTGAGTATTCTTCATATTAGGATGATTTGCAGTATTTAAGCCAGTTATTTAACTTACACAGTTATTGCAGGCATTTTATAGGTTTGATTTTTCTACTATGTGCTGAGCAGTCTGGACTTGATCCAATGAAGTGATTAAGCATTTGCTTAACTTTAACCACATAAGTGATCTTACCGGGTATTTTGTAGGATCAAGCCCTTCCTCAACTAGCCTTTGAGCATACAGTCTTTCCCATGATTTATTTTTTGTTTGATATCCCTCAATTATCTGTTTCTGAAATTAAATTTTTTAACTCTGCATATTGATCAAACCCCTCAGTGAACATTGTCTTTAGTATGATATTGAAGCTGACTGGTGGGATCAACCATGAATAACGTAGATGTTTTTCCCTCATTTAAGTTTTTTACTGTATTTTTTGCAAGAAGGAGACTTAAGAAACCATCAGTACTTTGAATTCCTCAGGGATAGTCAGGAGGTAACTGCAAACTACTGTAAGAGAAGTTTAGATGTGGGTTTTTTCCTCATGTTTACCTTACTTATTAAAAATCAACAAAATAATATAAGATTTACTGATGAGATTTAGATTTCACATTTTATTTTCTTTTGTTAAAGCTACACAAAGGAATCGAACACAGGTACTTACTGCAATATGTTTTTTCTCTGATGGTTTCTGCACTACAGTTGTGGTGAGGTATTGAAAGACAGCTGCACCCTGTCCAATATATTTGCTGGATGCACTGTCCAGATTATTTGCAGGCAATCTAGGCAAAAATTAAAATGGTGACAGAGAAATGTATGGTTTGCACAGGTATGGCACCAGAGTTGCATCTAGCTTCACTGGTAGATATGCGCCCTAGACACCAAAGATGTCATCTCTAAAACTGTGGATATATACAGAAAATACTGATGTTCAAACGCAGGATTCCTTTAAAAGCAAAAACATCCTAGGATAATGATGGGAGGGAACAAAACAGGTAGAGTATGGAGTCAGGATGTGGTTGGGATCTGCAAACAGACATGAACCTGCACAGACTGAGAAGAGAAGTAGGCAGATCAGGAAGCATGGAGGACTTCAGCACCCCAGAGGATGTGAAGCTGGTTGTCTAGTCAGAGGCTGATGCCCACATTGTTAACCAGGTTTCATTTTGCATCATTTTTCAAAAATACTTGAGGAATGACAAAATTGTATTAACTTGAAATGCTGACACATGAAGAACATGAGGGGATCTGTTCTTTACCTGTTTGGGAAATACTAATCATTTTAGGAAGGAAGATGGAATCATAAAATTATTTAAGTTGGAAAAGACCCTCAAGATCATTGAGTCCAACCATTAACCTAACACTGCCAAGTCCACCATTAAACCATGTCCCTAAAATCTCACATTGTTTTCCAGAGCCCAGGAAATGTATGCACAAGCAGTGTGAGAAAAGGGAATAAAAAGAAGAGGTTGCACAACACAGTAGAGGAATGGAGAATCTCACAGCATTGCCTCTGCTGTTGCACACAAGTGTCTGCAATAAACACCTGGTAAGCAGCTTGAAAGTCATAAACAGGCAAATCTTTCCAAGCCATACTTAGCAAGCAAACTATTTAAACTGGATGATAATCCAACATATTTGTGATATACTCCTGTTGGAGAGAGGACCAGGACCTATGTCACAGACACACATATAGAATCATAGATATGCGAGTTGGAAGGGGCCTCTGAAGGTCATCTAGTCCAGCCTCCACTGAAAGCAATACTATGTCCAACATAGATTAGGTCAAATGTGGCTTTGGTAGCAGCATTTTTAAAACTCCTAGGGAAGGACCTTGCACCATCTCTTTGGCTAAACTGTTTCAGTACAGTACTACCATCCTTATAAACTGTTCATTTTTTCACAGTGTCTGACCTAAACCTCTCAAATCATAGTTTGCAGCCATTGTCTCATTAGACACAACAGGGAATAGTTTGGCTCTATTATCTTTTAACTACCATTCAATTTGTTTCAAGCCGCTATTAAGATTTCCCCTTTACTTCTGTTTTACCAGACAAAACTCAAATAGTTTCTTGTCACGGATCATCTATGCCTCTGGTGATCTTGGTAGCCCTTTACACATATTATTGCAACCCCTAGATGCAGTATTTGAGGTGAAGCCTCACCACCAACAAGTAGATGAGACAATAGCTCCCTTCAGTCTGTTTGCCGTGCTCCTCCTAATGTAGCCAGTATGAATTCTGCCTTGTAATGAGAGTGGTCTATTCGTTCCTGTCTGATCCAACACCCAGTGCAACTCTTAATAACTTCTCAGACCATATGGACTTATTTTGCCTCAGGTGGTATGGTGTTTTTTCTTACTGAACTTAGATTTAATTTAGCCTAATCTGCAAATTTATTAAGGTCCCTCTAGACTGAAGGGTCAGGCTCCCTTTAGCTTAGAGTCATCTGCAAATATTCTACAAAAACATTGTGTGTGATCAGCCAGACCACCTTTGAAGATGTTGAACATTATGGCTCTTAGCACTAATTCTTAGAGTACTTTACTCTTTCTAGGTCACCAGATGAACACCCAACCATTGATCACTGCTGTTTGAGCCTGGCAGTGCAGCCAATTTTCAACTTACTAAACTGTCTGCTCATTCAGTGGATACATGCAACTTTCAAATAATAGCACTGAGGGAGATGGTGTGAAAATCCTTACTAAAATAGAGGTATTCACCATTCAGCTTTCATCTGCCCAGCCAGTCAAACACAATTTGCATTTCCTGAATCCATGCTGGTTACTCCTGATTATCTTCTCATCCTTCATTATATGGAAATGGGTTCCAAGAGGATGTGCCCCATGACCTTTCCAGGGAGTGAGGTGAAGTTGATCAGCTTGTAGTTCCCTCTTTATCACCCATTTTTAAGATAGACGTAATGTTAATGTTTCCAGTTGCCAGACCTCTTCTGGTTACCACAGTTTTCCATGCATGATAAACAGCATTCTTACAATTACATTGTCCATCTTTTTCAACAGTCTCAGGTGAATCCCATCTGGTACCTTGGATCTCAGCATGTCCAGCTGTTTTACAGATGTAGAGGAGTGCTAGAACTGTAGCGAAGTTTGTGCTGCAAGTCATGATGAGGCATAGAGACAAGGCTAGCCTAAAATTATTGTCCTTCTTTAAGTTTATATAAAGGTGGGTGTTCTTGAACTACTTAAAGACTTAGTAGAAAAATATTATTGCAGAATTTTGTGCCTAGCTTTCACAGGCTTGACATTTAAATTCTTCATGTATATTGAATGTACAATGTAAATGATCAAAGGTATACAGAACATCTTTTGAATGCAATATGATTCACAGCCTTTCAGCAATTTACACAAGATAGTTCCAAAGCCTTCAGGTGAATCCCTGAAGTTTTCTTGTACTAATCCCTTGAAACACATTTTTACATTTATCCTCTGCTGCTGATCAGTTGCTCTTTTCTCAAAGCTTATGCTTTAGGCTAGAGCCATAGCTAATAAAAACTGAAGTCTCCACTTTGTGCAAATTGAGGATGTGTTCCACAATGGGATCATACAGATATTTTCTGACTAGAAACATAACCTGTCTGTGATCGATAACATTAAAATCATATAAGACTTACTGAAGATCATGCACCACTTCTTACAGAATTCCTTACTGCATTTCCACATTAAATATCTTTTAATTACCCAGAGACTCCTCACAATAACTTTTCTTCTCTGATAAGGTTTCTACCTCTAAGGGCATATAGTCTTCCATATTTCTCAGTCTTCCTACAGGCTAAATCTCCAGCCTTCATTTTCTGGGTGCTTTACTCGCTTCACTGTATTAGGACATGTTTTTTGTGAACAAAGCTTCATCCTTGTGTAAGCACAAACAATTCTATTGCATTTCAGTAGGTTTATTTTTAGTCAAGCCAATACATGAAAGACAAAACAAAAACAATCAAGCAAACAAAACCCCCAAAGCACAGAACACGAAGGTGAAAATCACTAAAACTGAAGTGAGCGAAAAAGTAGTTTTGATTCTTTTTCAAGAATTGTTGCTAGTTTCCTGAAATCAGGGGTATGCATGAGAAAGGAGCTGGGCAGTGTGTTGCTGTGACCAACCAACACCCCCCAAAATGGAAGAAAGCTCAGAGGAGGTAGGCATATGGTTTTGAAGCTCAGGGGACAAAGCTCAACACAAAGAGGGGCTGAGCTAGCCAGAGCAGTATAGGGGAAGTGTAAATGTGGCTAAGCCAATATAGAGTATAAAAAGGGAGCAACAAACAAAATGAACTTTGAAGAGAGCAAGAGGCTTGAGTTCACTTCAACCCACTGATTCCTTCCCAGAGACTGGAGATGCCAAACATCATGATGGTTGGCATATAGAGACCAGTAATAGCAATCATGTTTGCATTGTGATTCAACTGTGTACTGCAATTAGTATATTATGCTTGTGTTGTGATTTGAGTATATTTCTGTATCACTCTGCTGAATCAAAATCCCACTCTGCTGAATCCCAAAACCCCAAATAGCCTCAAATAAGTTAACTTGGTTTTAAAATATTGAAAACTTTTCATGTGGGATATCTAGAAGGATGTCATTAAAGAGCACTGGACTGGCAATTGCCAAAATTATTTTTGTTTGGCACTAACTTTTACCTCCAGATGTCTTAAAGTAGACTGTCATTGGATGGTGTGTGGGACCTTAAAGACAGACCTAACAACTGAATCCCAGTACAGCTGAGGTATGAGCTATTCAGTCTCCATGAAAAGAGGTCCTTCTGAGCATTCTTCTAAGACCAGATATTTTGTCCCACTGCATGTCTTTGGTGGTGTGCTTTGGAGGACCAAACTCCTGAGTCATCATCCAAGATTTCCAGGAAGTTTAACACCATCTAGAAGCTAGTTTTATCAGAGCCTAAGACAGCACTAGCCAGTAACAGAACTTTTGTGTAAATTCAATATAATTTTGTCCTTGGCAACAACAGAACAAAATCGTGCCCAGGATCTGTCTGAGCAGGCTGTGTTCCCCCCACTCCCCTTCTCCTCTACCCAATCTTGTCTAACTTGGGACCATTTTGAATCAACAGTATTCAGGATTTGAGAATTTACAAACATTCAGATAGAGGAAAGTATAACAGGAACAGTTGTTACTTAGGTACAAAACAGTGTTTGTGCTGCATGGACCCTATACAGCACCCAATTTCTGATCTTTTTCCTCCTCATGACAGACCCAAACAATGAGTGTTGTCATCAACTGTTCTTTTCCTAGTGTTGGCTGTCCCAATCCCAGGTTACCTTACCTGGAAAATGAGAATGAGCAAGAAGAGTTATTCTACAGTCCCTCACTCATGGCTAGTTTTATCCATGTGCACATCAGAAATAATCAGATGAGACAAGACAATCCTAAGACAGCACAGTCAGGCTTTTGAAAAAGATGTTGAAAAACATTGTTAACCCACCATGCCAGCCACTTGGCAGCTGCCACCATTCCCTGGTATCTGCCACAGGCCGACTTTGTCCATCCATGTCTAGCCTGGATTCTCTACATAATTTATATATCTTTATGTATATGTAAAATCAACTCCTTAGCAAAAGTTCAAGAGCATTGACACATTCGAATTTGGAGCTTGAAACAGAGCTCTCTCCCAGATGCTGACTTAAAAAGGAAATGTAGAGTGGGAACAGGGCTAGGAGGGGCCTCAAGGAGGTGACAACAGTCTATCTGCTCAATAAGTATTATAGCGCGTCAGGCATAGAGTTAGCTGCTGTTCGCACAGTTCACAATTAATTCTGGAACATGCAGCAAAGAGGGGCTTGTTTGTGGAAATATATCACCAGAGAAAGATTTATCAACTCTGTCCTTTGTGGAATCCTCATACAACAATTAAGGCTGTCCTGGTTTCAGCTGGGATGGAGTTAAGTGTCTTCCTAGTAGCTGTTACAGTGCTGTGTTTTGAGTTCAGTAGGAGAAAGATGTTGATAACTGTGGTGGGTTGACCATGGCTGGACGCCAGGTGCCCACCAAGTCGTTCTATCACTCCCTGCCCCCCCCTTCGCTGGACAGGGGAGAGGAGAAAAAAAATGTAACAAAGGGCTTGTGGGTCAAGATAAGGACAGGAGAGATCATTCACTAATCACCGTCACGGGCAAA
>JANZLQ010000005.1:17951726-17965002 GCA_026212715.1 Elanus axillaris | reverse complement strand
TCCCCTGTCCAGTGAAGAGGGGGGGGGAGTGATAGAACGACTTGGTGGGCACCTGGCGTCCAGCCATGGTCAACCCACCACAGTGTTTTATTAGCCCAGTTTGTGCAGACTAAATTTTATTTGAGCACTACCTTCCTTGTAAAGTCACTCAGCAGGTTTCAGATTGCTTTTTGCTTGAGCAAATTAGCCTGCATTTTCTATTGTTGAAAATCCTCTCTAATACCATCATCTTTCCCATTCTTTGGTATTATCAGCCTACAAGTGGCTGTTTATTGGGCTTCCAACTCTTTTATCAGCTTGGACACTTGTCTCAGCCAGCTTTTTCATAAATGGGTAGACCTTTGCTTTGTATAGAATTATCTACGCAGTCAAGAAATCCAGATTCCAGTAGTATTTACAAAGTCACTGTCTAAAACATTATTTGAACTGCTGCTTCTTCTGCTTACCTCTATTTTACAATTTTTCCACTTTTATCATTTATGTGATGAGGGAAGGGATGAGTATGGCAGATATACTCCAAAAAGTAAATTTTAATTTTTACATGACTTGGCATCTTGATTTCTAAGTTTCCACTAGCTGAGATAAAGGCTATTGTTTAATGTCCCCTCACTGAAAGATACAGACTGGATTTATCAGGCAATTGCAGACTTTCAGGTAAAAAGGACCCTCCCACTGCTGTAAACCAACCCTTTGTGAGTATGAGTAAATGGTTGGATGCAATTCAAATAACAAATATTTATATGGTGATTGAATTTGAGAGCTTTAGCCCTAGACTGCAAGAAGCTGAGAGGAAAATTGAAAATGCAGAGACAGTGATGGATGGAAATAACATTACCCTAAACTGAACACTGGAAATAGAAATGTAGTGAGAAATCAAAAGGATGACTGAAAATAAAATAAAAAAAATTAAATAACCTCAGATTAAGGAATATGTAACCTCAGATTAAAGAACTGACATTGCTAAATTGTGTTGATGGCAGAGACAAGAGAAACTGAGAAAACGGTATTTCCAACAAGTGTTATAAAGAAGCTAAAGAAGAATTAGTTTAAGATCTTTTTTCTATGTCAAAGAAAATTTTTGTGTGGAAAGACAAGAACTTGCTCAGAAACAGTCTGGCCTAAAATGAGCCAATGCACTTTCATTTTTAGTACAAATCAAATCTATATAAATATTTGAATCAGTTCTAAAAAAATAAGAAACTGCTGAGTTCATTTTATGATCAGCCTCTGCTTCTGTCATTCTGCTTTGCAGATTTATTTTATCTGTTTCTTCTTTTCAGTTAGTGATCAAGACAGTTCACAAAAACTATAAATAATAAATATGGTGCATTGCTTTATGTATGTTTCTGTGGATCATTGCTGCTTATTCATTTAGTAAGTTAAAATGAATAAAATGCAAGATTTATGTCATTGTTCATTGAAAATGAGATTTGTATCCACAGAATTATCTGCATTTTTAAAGGTTGCTCTTTAATACTCTGATGTTTTTCTAGATATTTGGGAGCATTCACAACCCCTCATTCAGTAATTGCCATATGGCATAGCCATCTGAGGTATTTCTCACTCTTCAGATCACTTTGTTACTTATTTTTCTTCTGCAGACTATAGCGTTAATTTACCAATGCTTAAATTTATAACAGAGATATTCTTTTTGACTATGAGCACCTAATATATTAATACACCCAAGATTTGTATAAACCTTACTGGTCCTTCTCCAGACGTCTGTCCACAAAGATCCACTTTATTCTTACTAACCTTGCAAATCATTTACTACATAGGCTTTCCTTGGCCTTCACATTTGTAAACTCATCTGTTATGTACCTATTGAGAACACCTCTGATTCATTTCCTTGGTCCATGAGATCCCTCTCTTTGCAGAAGCTTCCAAGTTTCTCTATCTCATTAACATGAACCACTTTATTTTCAAGGGGTTTCACTAGCCATCAGTCAAGTATCATTTCTTCTTAACTATTGTCAGTTCTTGACCGTGATGACGTGTCCTTCATATACTTTCAAACACACACAGTCAAACTTTCTCCCACATTGCTCTTCACAAGTACCTTATTAGTTTTCCAAAAATTCCTGAATATTATGTCCATTTGAGCTAAGAGAACTCCCTGTCAAGCTAACCAATATTTTTATATTTTTTTTAATTCTCCACATCTGTCTTTTTTTCATTTGTTTTCTCTACTTTTATACCAAATTCTAAATTCATATCTAAGATGACATAGGCCTTCTTTCTGATCAGATTGTAGCTAGCCAATTGAGATATTGGTCAAGGTCTAGGATTTCTCTAATAATGCTTTTGGGTAAAACCAAAACTAAGTTCACTGACTTCAAACAGGATTTGAATTGATAATCCTATCCTGAAATTCTTATTGCATGGATTAACTCTACACTGATAACTAAACATGAGAAGAGATTTTAAAAGATGTCACCACTTAAAATCATTGCCAAATAATAAACAGATTTACCTGTCATCTAGAGTTACTTGCCAAAATAGGTTTATTCTGAATCTTCAGAAAAAAATCATTGGCTAATTAGTGATGCAGGATTTTTTTTTAGCTACCACATTATCTCAGCAGATAATTTAAAATATAAACTAATTAACCTTTCTAAAACACCTTTCTAATTAATCATGTCTTTTATAGTTCCATTAGCTATGGGTCCAACCAAGTCCAAGCAATCATATTTAATTTCTCACATATTGATTTATAAAGGATAGTTTATTGCCTCTTGCTCATTAGCAGTTACAAGCAGGACTCCTGCAGGAGGTTATGCCTCTTTTGTAATTAAACCTTGTTAGGATACCAAAATGTAATGCAGATGTTTAACAGTGTGTTGTGATTTGTTGGAAGGCTAGTAAAATTTTCAAACCTCAGTAAAGTGAAACACTTTGGCTGATCTGGCTGTTTTCTTGGATGTAGTCATTCCAGAACTGGTGATGAATTTTGCTTCAAAGGAAAACTTATTATCTTATGCAATGTGTTATATTGAGTTTTAGCTCTACAGTAACTGTTATTTAGTATCTTGAAACAATTCACAATATTTCAGTGTGTTTAAAAGAACTTTAGTCTCTGAACATATTTTTTTTTGAAAGAAAACATACTGAAGTACTCAAATTAAATAGAGAACAAAAGATTCTATCTCTTCCAGCTCCCAATTTTCTTCAGACAGATTAGAAAAGAAGGAGTTTTTATCACAGTCCCATGAAAATTGTTCTTGAGAGATAATGAATCAAAAAGCATTAATTTTTATTTCATTTTATTGTGAAGCAATAAACTGTATTGCAGCATCTGTAGGACATTCTCATAAAACTGGTTAGATCATTTCGCCAAATTAATTCAAGAAGTTCAGAATTACCTAAGCTCAGGGAGACAAAACATTCATGACCTCTCAGTCTAAAATTCATTTAGTGTTTGCAGCTTAGCTGTTTTACAAAGAAAACCCCCTCATTTTGCAAATTAATACAGTCCATGCCATTAATTACCATTATATATATATACACTGCAGCCCATCAGTGGATCTTTTCTGAGTAGGATGCTTAAATTGCTCATGTGAGTGTTTTACTGTTATGACAGCATCCTCTTTTTCCCTAGGAGTCCCTGACCTCAGCAGGTTTGACTTGTGTGGTATGGTCTGAATGATGGATTTGGGTTATTGTCCCTATTAGCCTGTGGTGATCAAGCTCTGGGCTGCCTCACAGGTTCTCACAGAAAACCCTGGTCAAGTGGTTACCTTGTCCTTCTGGCTTTACACATTATTCATGCGGTTACCTAGCTGCTGTTGGCCTTGCAAGACTGTAATACACAAAAGGTCCCCAATGTCCCCCTCCATGTATCTGTGCAGTTTGCAGTTTCATGGTCCCTTTTGTAACTTCACCTTTACCACCAATGAAATCCAGCCAAGTGTGATCTGTAACTTTTGTCAGTGTTTCACTGTGTTATTTGTTATGACCAGAGACTTCTCATGTCATATCCCATAGTTTCCCACATCCTGAAGTGAAACTGCATTAGGCCAGGGCCTAACAGTCCAAACAGTTCGAACACGTCTAAAAGAAATAAAATATTTCAGATTGCATTTTCATAAAGTCTCTGGCGAAATAAAGTATTTAAGTATAGAAAAATTAAGACGTGAAGCACTAAGCCTTCCTCTCTGTGTAGCAGATCAAAAGATAGAAGCAGGGGAAGACCATGCACAGTCAGTGCAACCCTGTTCTTTTCCCTCTAGCCTTTCAATTGAGCCATCAAGGAAGGTCATCAGTTAGACACAATAGCTGTACTGGGAAAACATTCTCAGAGTTTTCCCCAGGTAATGAGATCAAAAGTCCAAATCCTGCTTTGTAAGGTAATATTCACTGGTTTAAAATACATGCTTAAAATAATCAGAGGACAATAGCCATGGCACCAATTTCTGAGTTCTTTTGCTTCTTACACTCTTTTTTTTCTTTTACATTGATGTGACTCTGTAATTTACAACATTGTGTATGTCACCTCTAAATTGACCTGAAGTTTCTGATCCCATAGGAAAAAACATAAAAGGAATAAATTACAGAAAATACACTGTATCACAGTTACCATATGTTGTTTACCAGAGTCAGAGCTAAATGATCAAGGAAACTCTTGAGTATGTCTAAACATGCGAGTAAGATTTATAGTGCTGCAGTGTACACATTTATTCAAGGTGTCTGTGATACATTACATATTTAGCCAGATTATGATTACCTTCAGTGTATGGTTACTTGATCAGCAAACCTGCTATATGATTCATCCCCTTATCTGGTTCATGTTGAGAGCATGGTGTTGGGTACTCAAATAACAGTAAGAGGATGGTAAGTGAGGAAGCAAAGCCTGAAAAATTAGATGCTGTCACTGGATGAAAGGGTGATAAGATAAAGGAAAAAGCACTAGAAGTCAAAAGTTCAGAATGCCTTCTTAGTATGGATTAAGTGAAAATATGTAATTTCCTGAGTTACTAATAGGTAAAATTATGTGATGCTCCAACTACTGAACTTCTTAATAGATTTGGTTGTTTAAGAAAGCTTTAAGAAACATCTATTAAAAATGAAATATTATCCATCTGAAATCTTTCTCTGTCCTTACACAGAGCTGACTTAATCAAGTGCTGATTTTGGTAAACCAGACAAATTCAGATACACTGAGTGAGGGTCATCTAACTGAAAACTGATGTCTTCAAAGGTTACATCTACATCCATGCTAATTCTCTAGGGCCCCTTTTTAGTGAGTCAATAGTGAGAAAAGGAGGTACTTCTAAGGCACTATTGATTTCTCCTAAGATTGATGTTTAAAATAGATCTGCTGAATTTGTACCCTGAAATTGCTTATTTTTCTCCCGTGGCGCAAAAGTGAAATATTAGCTCAGGTTTGTCCACTGAAGATGTCTATATTACAGATATCTAAAGTTTGATTAAATGACTCACATAACTCCTTATCTCTAAACACCTTTAAAAAAAGGTACTTCGTTAACCCTTCTTATCAGGGTAATTTTCTGCTGATGCTTTTTAACCATATGTAAGGATATTCTGGAAGCAGAACATATACAATTTAAAAGCTTAAAGCAAGTATTTATTAGCTAGCTCACACAAAACATAGCTAGGATGGAAGGAGTGGCTAGTATAAGCAGTCTTAAGCTTCCTGTCCTAAAAAACTACCCAAAGGGTCTTTACTGGCCAGGTGAGATTAGTCAGGAAGAAAATGGTCATCCTCCACTGCTCCCTGAAACAGGTGCTCAAGTTGCAAAGTTGCTATTTTCTATCTAATTCTCCAGGTTTCTTTTTTTTTTCCTTATAATTTTGTACTTTTGGCAGTTTTCCTCTTCAGTCTTTGAAAAACTAATCATCCCTGCTCCAACACTTGTACCTCTCTAATTTTACCTTTCTTACCTTGCACAATGCCACTGGACAAACTTTCTCATTAGTCTTTCTCACAACCTAACAATTTGTTCAGAAGTGTAAACTGAGGGTACTCATCTGGTCCATGCCAAAGCTTGGACTCCTGGCCTATAGACAGTAAAACCCACAGAGTGGGATGGGACACATGGGAGGCAGGGTTCAGAGAAGGGCAACGTTCATCTGCTATTTTTAGAAAATGTGATTTGTTCACTATCTGACATTTGAAGGCAACACACTCATCCACACACCCACCAAGATATAAAATGATGGTTAATACCTGTCATTATAACTGTTATAATTATATCTGTATGAGTAAGTTATAAGACCTACAGACTAATTCTGCAGAAGGGTAGGAGTTAAGGGTCATATCTGTGGGACTGCTAAGAGTTAGAGCTACCACTCTGTTCAAGGGTAGTGACAACTGTGTAAACCGTACTTGCATCTTACTCTGAATTATTTTCCAACTTTTTATAAAAATATAAAAATTTCTATCTTAATTCCCATTTTACTGGAACATGCAATTATTCAAATTATGTAATTGTGAAGTTATAGTTGTTCACTAAGCAATTCAGATATGAACATGTCTAGTGCTTGTTGCTCATAAAATGCTGTTATTTAAAATGGGAACAATATTAACAGAATGATTTAAAAGAATTTGGCTACTGTCAGGATTAGGTCTTTAAAGTTTATTCATGAAAACCTTTGGAATGATGAGCAGTTGCTTGAAATATCTGATAATATAATATTCAAGGATCATTTTAAATTTAAACACAACTAAAGAAATTAGTAGAGATTACAAGCTTTTTAAAGATATCCTCTTCATCAGACAGTAAAATCAAATTAGACTAATACAAATTGGTTTTCTAGTTAGGGTTTTGTGCCTGATCTCATAGCCTCATGTGTTTGGAGTTTTAAAAAATATGATAATAAGGTCATATAGGATCTTCTGGGTATTTTGCTAACATCAATCTGATTTTTGGCATACATTCTCTTTTTGCTTTCTTTATAATTAAGTATAGTGTTGAACTGTGAATTTTAATAAGACAGTGTATTAAATCAGAATTACTGAGGCATTAAAATTCATTGGTTTAGTATATGTATAGCTTAAGCCCAGATTTTATCTATAGATAATACAAAAAGAGCTACAGGCAAAAACAAAGGGAAAAAAGATGGACAGGAATATTTTGACTCTCAGCTCAAAATGTTAGAGAACCTTGCTGGGCTGATGTTCATTGGTCTTTCTCTGTACCATGAAGTATAGTGTGTCTGTGTCTATACATATATACATATATACATATATACATATATACATATATAGTATATGTACCATGCACATATATTTTATACATGTTATATATATACTCAGAAACAGTTTTGGGTTTGTAGCATATCACTGTGCTGGGAAAGAATACTTCTGTGGATCTTCTTTGAGCAGCGGTGGGATTTATCTCATTTGATTTTGGCCATGTTAGCATCACCCAGTTTATGCTAATTATATGTGTAGGTAATGAAGCTAAATAAGCCTCCTTATGAAGAAATTCTCTCTCGCTCTCTTCCCCCACCCCCCACCAGATAGCTAGCTTAGATTTTGGATAGGATTTACTTTACCAAACTTTAAGCATTTACGATTTTTATGTCAGTATGTGAGTTAGGTGCTCAGGTTTCCATTACAGTCAGGTTTGTTCTAGCTGGTAGTCAATGGAGTTAATGACAAACTTTAGATAAACCTTCCCTCACAGCATTTCTATCAGCATCAGTGTAAATTTCACCTAATTTGTTCAAACATCCTGGTTTGACAGATTGTTGCCAGTTCAGAATTATACTTAGATTTCTATTGAGGTTTTTTCCCAGGGACTAAAAAGTAGTAATTGCTCTTCCCTACTGATTAGTCTATTTGGCTTTTTGGCTGCTTTTAGTTAACAGAATGTGGTGCTGTAGTTGCCTTTTTCCTGTCCATGGAGATAAGTGGGTTAAGAACTGGTTAATTCCCCTTTCCTTAGCTGGATCATCCCCAGAGTCTGGAAGCCCTCACTTTTTGGAGAGACAATTGCTAAGGTACTGAGAACACTTTTTCTCAAAAAGGTTCAAACTGCTAGACTCTTCAATGGCAATAAGTAGCTTTCCTGTATGCCCTTATGTGGTGGCTTGACCTTGGCTACCAACTAAGTGCCCACCACCCGCCTGCTCAGTTTCCCCTGCAGCAGGGGGAGAAGCAAAAGTGAGAAAAACTCATAGATCAAGATAAAGACAGTAAAGGAGGACAAAAAAAAACCCAAACCCAAATGAGGTAAAGGATCACCTCCTACCACCAGACCAATGCCCAGGCAGTCTCTGAGTAATGGCTACTTTGAAAAGACGCCCCCTCTCCCCCAGTTTTTGTTGCTCAGCATGATGCCATACAGTATGGATTATCCCTTTCATCACTTTGGGTCAGCTGTCCCTGCTGTGTCCCCTCCCAACCTCTTGACTATCTCCAGACTACTTGCTGCAGAGGCAGAGTGAGAAACAAAGAAAGCCTTGGTGCTGTGCAAGCACTGCTTGGCAATAGCTAAAACACTGGTGTGTTACCACCACCATTTTAGTCACAAGTATAAAACACAGCACCATACAGGCTGTTATGAAGAAAATTAACTCCAACCCAGGCTGACCCAGTACACCTTAAATTAAATTATAAATGAAAGCACTGGAAGTGATTCAGGTATGCAAACATATGTACTTAGTGTCAAGGCTGGCAGACATAACACAAGACCTACAGGAGACACATGGCCTTTGCAGTGACAGATGCTCTAGGTCATCCACAATGGCATAGGACACCTATGTTTACTCAAAGTTAAATTCCACCCATTACTGTTATGACACTAAACCCAGATAGTTTAGAAGATTTTGTCATTAATTAGAGGAAGGTTTTTGTTAAGCATTAGGAATGCATTAAGCTCTAGCAGGCAATTTTCCATCAGACTTCCTTACTTCAGTGTTGCACTAACTAGAACTTAAAATTTCTGTGCAGTTAAAAACTTAAACTAATTAATGAGTTGCAGCTACAGTGGATTATCATATCATTTAGAACTCATGCATATTTTAGGACATGTGACAAGATCAAGGAATTTCATTAGATGTCGTCTTTATGGCTCATGAGGCTTAACAACACTGGATGCATTATAGGAGAGAAAACAGAGTGACAATGAATTAAATCTCACTAAATTGTTAAAAATCTGAAAGCCAATATCAGTTCATTCTGTATAACATCTAGTTATGGTCAAACCATTAAAAAAAGGAAATCTCGATACACCATAGGGGTCAGTAAAAGTACAATATTTATGAAGCAGTTTCTTAAAAAACCCTTTTCGGTACATACAAAAAGAAAAGAAAAAATCATGATATTATTTCTGATAGTCTCTGTATTGCTAGTTTCAGAGATGACACTGAAAACAGCCTAGGAAAAGCTGGTGGGTAGCTTTGCAATACAAAAAGCAAAAATAGTTTCATTATTCAGAGCTGATGTGGTAGTCTTTTCTTAGTCTTATTTATAACTAGCAGGACAATTTTGGTGTCTTTTGATTTTGCAGTGGGAAACATATCTAGGTCACAGGATATAAAATTTCATTTACTTCTACCTTAAACAAATAACTTGTGTTCGATGGAGGTACATCTTATAGGGAGAAATCCAGTTTTGACATGAAGACATCAAGAGATGAAAATTGTGCTGTTTCTCCTCATGCTATATTCTAATGGGTAACTATTCTGAGTGTTCCTTAAATTTATCTGACTTCACTCTTTGCTCATTCTTGTTATGCTCTTGTCCGCTAGATAAAAAAACTCTTAATACATGGCTAGTCTTTCTTTTGAAAGTGCTTACACCCTTAATTAAGTGACTCTTTGTGTTATTTTTTATAAGATAAATAAATTAAGGTCTTGACATGTGTCACTAGAAGGCCTTTTTATATGGTTGGGAAAAAAAAATAAATTCTATTCTCTGCTTTTCTAACAATGACAATATTTTGCTTAAAAAGTGGCAACAGCACAGCTGTATGCATGATTCCACTAATAGTGTCACACATGCTAAATACAAACATTACCTTACTTACCCCCATTTAGCCCTCTGTGAATGGCACTAGTCCTCTTTGCAAAGACATCATGCTGGTAAATCACATTATTCTGTTTTCAACTTCTTTCCCACAAAATCCTTTCCAGACTCATTGTTATGAAAGATGCAGTTTTCCATTCTGTAAGTGTGGCATTCATCCCTGTTCCAAACCCCTAACTCCCCCTGTGGTCATATCAAAATGAATTTGTTTGCATGGACCCAGCATGCTGCTGTGTCTAACTACCCTATGTTAAAACCACCTATATTTGTGTCCTCTCCCAAGCTCTTGCCCACCCCAAGACTACTCATGGGGCTGGGGAGGTGGGGCATGTATAGTGTGAAACAAAGAAAGCCTTGACACTGTGCACTGTTCAGCAATAGCTAAAACATTGGTGTGTTATCAATACTGCTTCAGTTCCAAATACAAAGCATAGCACCATATGGACTACTATGAAGAAAATTAATGTCATCCTAAGCAGATCCAGTACAACCAGTTACTCTCAAAATACCTACAAAATCAGGCCAATAGTGGGACATTAACTTTTAACTTGGAAATCACCAATATGACACTTGTAGTCTGCCAGTAGATTCCTCTCCCTTATATTTTTGCTCAATTACAGAGAAGATGCCTTTCCTGCAGCCACCTTCTTTTCTAGAAGTGAATGTATTTTATAGCTATCTTACAAGAAAGAGAAAGCTTGAAAGCTGAAAATAATAGTTCTGTACTGTGTACGATCCATCGTGACATAAAGATTTTATGCATCATTATATTATGTCTCAGGAAGCATAAGAGAGCGAGATGTACTACACTTCTAGTGGTTGTCTTTGACTTTAAACAAAATTACTGAAATCCCAGACAGTGGAACTGCTCCCACCATGTAATTTTTTTGAAGCTTTATGGGTGAGACAAAACACAGTTTTCAATATTCTGAGATTTTTTATTTTTTACATATATATATATATATATATATGAGATTAAATTGCTTGGATCTGCCCCAGTATCTGCTGCCACAGTGAAAGAGCAGTTACTTGTGGGCCATAACTGTCACACTGTATTACCATATGGTGAACATGGACTGAGGAGGAAACACATAATTTCACTTGAGGATTTGGGGGACTCTTAGCTTAAGAGAAGCAACAGCTTAAGACTGCTAGCTAGAGGAGAAACATGAAATCCTCTAAATGCAAACAAGCGGCACAGGAATATATTTTCATACTTACAGCATTGGTTGATTTCTTATTATTAGCATTTTTATTCAATGGGTTCTTAATCATCTTTACAGTTATTCTAGGTCACATACAAAGCCGGAGACAGGCACTTTGAGTGGTGTTTCATTTATATTTAAAAGCTTCCTAATTATATCATTAGGAAGTAGAGGAGCGTTTAATCTTAACCTATCCATTTTAGTAGTCCATATGAAAGACCCCATCATGACTGCATCTGAGTATCTCATTATCTTTATTGTAATAATTCTCACAACATTTTAAGGAGGTAGAACTAAGGTAAAAAGAGCAAAAGAGCTATAAAAAATTATGTCCTATTTTCTTAAAGATAGCTTCCTTCTCTCTATAGGAATTAAATCTGCATTTTTTAACTCTCAGAAATGCACATGGATGAACCATCTATAGCTTATTCATGAAAATGCTGTGGAAGTATGGTTCTTTCTTATGTGGAAGGGGAAAGACATGTGGGTCTCCTGAATCCATACCTGGACCTGGGATTTGCTGTCTTTATCTGGGTTAGGGTAATACAGGCTTCTGATCTATGTTCTGAGAACTCTTCCTATGCTTTATACTGAAATGCAATCAGATATAATTTTTTTCCCCTTTGCTCATTGTCCTAACACTTTTCAGGAGCAAAATATTTGCATGTTGTATTAACTGAAGGGAAAACAGTACTAGAGCTGACATGCTTGAGAGATTTCAGAAGTACTGTAGAAAAAATACATCTTTTTCAAGATGCTGAGAAGTTACCTGGTTTCTAGTAGAGGATGCTTTCTGTATCTTGAGAAAACTGGATAACTGAAAGCCATGAGACTTTTAAAGCTTTTGAACTAAGTTATGGTCTATATTGTTTAAAGATGGCAATTAGCATGCTAACACAATGGGAAATATGAGGGTCTCCATTCACTTGCAGTTCAGTCTGCCTAGACTTCTGAGAATAATCTTATGAAGGGAATTACTGCTCTTGTTGCAAGGATGTTGCCTGCCTTCTGCTTTCCAGTTACACAGCAGAATCATCCAAGGGTACTGTAACCAGCAGGTCATAAGACATCTTGAGTGGAAACCACTTTGTAGCCCAAAACACAAGGACCAAAGTGACAGCAGAGACATCAGGAAAGAATTTGTTTGTATCCTAGTGGCCAGGACACCTAACTGGACATACCTCATGTTTTCCAAATGTTTTCCCTGGAACAGATCTGCATTTCATATCAGAACACTATTACAAAGAAATAAAACTCTTTTAAGCACACAGACTGGATGTAAATATCTTCCCGTCTTCTCCCCTTCCTTGCCTAATGACTGCCTTCACTCAGTGAAGCTAAAATTCCCTCCTGGGATGTAAGACCATGTTCTGTACAGTCTCCCATTGGTCAAGAGGTAGGTTGAAAGTGCATTCACAAAAGAGGAGAGTCAGTAAATTATATCCAGATGTGTAAGATTGAGTTATCCTACTGACAGCCTGACTGTCTGCATTCTCAGTCCCCTTACACTGTGGATATGTTGGATGACTGTATCTTCCACTGAAAGGTTTACTGCATATTATATCACATCAACAATTTCATATATACTGTCCTGGTTTCAGCTGGGATAGAGTTAAGTGTCTTCCTAGTAGCTGGTATAGTGGTGTGTTTTGAGTTAAGCAGAAGAGTGTTGATAACACTCTGATGTTTTCAGTTGCTGCTAAATAATGTTTATACTACAGCAAGGATTTTTCAGCTTCTCATGCCCAGTCACTGAGAAAGCTGGACGGGCACAAGAAGTTGGCACAGGACACAGCCACGGCAGCTGCCCCAAACTGGACAAAGGGATATTCCATACCATGGGATGTCACATTCAGGAAATCACTGGCTGGCATGGGGGTGGGGATCGCCGCTCAGTGTCGATCTGTGGGTGGTGAGCAATTGTTCTGTGCATCGTTTGTACATTCCAATCCTTTTACTATTACTGTTGTCATTTTATTAGTGATATCATTATCATTACTGCTTTCTTCTTTTCTCTTCTGTTAAACCGTTCTTAGCTCAACCCACAAGTTTTACTTGTTTTTCCTGATGTTCTCCC
>JANZLQ010000005.1:17938399-17951626 GCA_026212715.1 Elanus axillaris | reverse complement strand
GCCCAGAGTCGGGAACTAAATGAACTCAATTAACATTTTATGAATACAATTCATAAACTAAACTATGTGTGTGTATACATATATATATATATGTGTATCATTGTTTATGTGTCTCAAAAGGACAGAAAAGGTGATGATGATTGACCGGGATGTAACTGAAGCTATGGGAACTGAAGGTGACATCAGTGGTATAGAATAAGGGGTGGATACTTTCCTGGTTTCAGCTGGGATAGAGTTAAGTGTCTTCCTAGTAGCTGTTACGGTGCAAGTCAAGGATTTTTCAGCTTCTCATGCCCAGCCAGCGAGAAGGCTGGAGGGGCACAAGAAGTTGGTAGGGAACACAGCCGGGGCAGCTGACCCAAACTGGCCAATGGGGTATTTCATACCATGGGATGTCACATCTAGTATATAAACAGGGGAGAGGGGGTTGGGGATCGCTGCTCAGGGACTGTGTGTCGATCTGTGGGTGGTGAGCAATTGCTCTGTGCATCATTTGTACATTCCAATTCTTTTATTATTACTGTTTTCATTTTATTAGTGTTATTATTGTCATTATTAGTTTCTTCTTTTCTGTTCTATTAAACGGTTCTTATCTCAACCCACGAGTTTTACTTTTTTTCCCCAGTTTTCTTCCCCATCCCACTGGGTGTGGGGGGAAGTGAGTGAGCGGCTGCTTAGTTGCTGGCTTGGGTCAAACCATGACATATACCCAGTGAAATTTATATGGTGAAAAGCACAGATAGAACCCTGTGTTGATATAAACCAGGACTGAATGAATCTGAGTTTGTTTTCTTTGATAAAACAAAAAAAAAAGAACAAAACCTAGCTCCGGAAAAAAAACCAACAACAAACAAGCCCCCCAAAACCCCACAAAAAACAACAAACCTCTGTATGTTTATTTTAATATGTAGAAGACATCTCAGAAAGCATGATATTGCTGCATAATTTAGTTCTCTTTTCCAGTACTGTTCATGTATTGAGATGATACTAGTAGCAAATTGACAAGTGGTCTTAGTGGGTGGGCTATTACAAGAAGTCCAGAATTTCTACTTTAAAACATACAGAACTTTTTTTTGTAATTGTAGGAAATCCTTAAGGAAACCTAACAGGAGATTTTCAAGAGCAGTTAAGGATGTTTTAAGGTTGATGGATTTGAAGAGTAAACTTTCATTGTTTCTAATGAAAGCACAGATAAACCAACACAGAGTCTGCAAAATCCCAACCTGAATTAATAGCATAGGCTTCTTTCTAGACAGTCTTAAACTGAAAGAGAAAATAGTTTCACTGTGAAAAAGTGGAGAATATATTTTTCCTGCCTTCATTTCCCACTTGTGAAGCCAATGGTTTTCTTCTGTCACTTTCCAACCTCACAGTCTTAACTCTTTTCCCTTTTCACCACCCTCAACACTCTCATCATTTTCAGCAAGTGTATGTATACGTGACAATTTTCTCTCCATCTGAAAGAGTCTGACAAGATCTTATTTTCCCTGTAATAAAAGTGTGAGCGCAGTTTAGCACACACTTGTCTGAATTATAAACATAAAAAGAAGAGGAAATAATTTGATTAAGGACTATTTAGTATCAGCTCTGGTATAGTGAATTAGTTTTTTATTTTTATACAGAACCCAGAAGACGACTTTGGGCGTTTATGAATGTATGCAATTGCCTAACAGAATACAAAAAATATATTCTAACTGCTTGTTTTCTAAATCATACCAACTGAATGAAACATCTTTTCAAACTAATTGGCTATAATGACATGTAAGCCCTTTCTGTTGCAGTTTTTGCAATTTGGGACAATCTTTCTGTGTCCCAGTGTCTATCCATTCCATCCATACCATTTCAAACACCAAGCTAATTGTTTTTATTAGTTTTGCTCTAGTTTTAAGTCCTATAAAATGTTTTGGATGCTAAACAAAGGTAGCATTTGGTGGTCACTTGTAACGGATTTAGGAATAGGAAATACTGAACCACTTAGTTAATATTTGATGAAAAAATATATGCATTATATAACCACAAAACTTAATATAGATTTGTTTGTTTGTTTGTTTGTTTGGGGGCTGTATTATGGCACCCAGTGTCTGTATTCTTCTCAGAACTGAGTACCAGATTGAATTTCTTAGTTAGAAGTGTTGGAAGAAACTTAACAGGAGTCAGACCATTCTGACTCTATGTCCTGGTTTCAGCTGGGATAGAGTTAAGTCTCTTCCTAGTAGCTGGTACAGTGCTATATTTTGAATTCAGTATGAGAAGAATGTTGTTAACACTCTGATGTTTTCAGTTGCTGTTAAGTAAAGTTTAGTCTAAAGTCAAGGATTTTTCAGCTTCTCATGCCCAGCCAGCGAGAAGGCTGGAGGGGCACAAGAAGTTGGGAGTGGACACAGCCAGGGCAGCTGACCCAAACTGGCCAAAGGGGTATTCCATACCATGGGACATTACATCTAGGAAATAAACTGTAGGGAGTGGGGCAGGGAATCACTGCTCGGGGACTAACTGGGTGTCGATCAGCAGGTGGTGAGCAATTGCACTGTGCATCATTTGTACGTTCCAATCCTTTTATTATTACTGTTTTCATTTTATTAGTAGTATCATTAATATTATTACTTTCTTCTTTTCTGTTCTGTTAAACTGTTCTTATCTCAACCCACAAGTTTTACTTTTTCTTCCCAATTTTCTCCCCCATCTCACTGGGGGGTGGGGGGAGCAAGTGAGTGGCTGCGTGGTGCTTAGTTGCTGGCTGTGGTTAAACCACAACACTCTGAAAAGCAAGGTTATCTGTCGCTCTCATTTTTGTCACTCTAATTATGTCACCATTATTTTGCTGCTTTGAAAAGTATTAACTTCCAGTACTTGATTAGTCCTGTCCACAATGAACTTGTTTGCCACACTTGGCACCCATGCAGTAGATTGCTGACAGCAAGTCTTGTTGACACAGAGATATGGGTTTTATCTTGTGGGGAAAGGAGAGGAGAAAAAATAAAATACCATATCTGAATAAAGTATGTGAGGAGGCTGCTGTCAGCAACCTACTGAAATCATAGGTGTTTTACTGAAGGAAGTGGTTCAGTCAAAGCTCAAAATATGTGTTTGCTGGGCAAACATCCCTAAGTGGCAAAGAATTTGGAAACCATGCCTCCACAAAATCACTTATCTCTATAAAACGGAATATACCATAGACAGGAAGAAGGTGGAACATTTTTAGTTGCCTTTTTTCTCCACACCACAGGATGCTTCATACCACTTCATTCATATTTACCTAGCCTTAGGGATCTCTATACACTTGCAGAAGCAATGTCTTCTGTGTATCAGCTTCAGTTCTATCCTTGATGTTTGTGAGCCACTGCTTATTGCTAACTGCCTGCCTGTCTGTCTTTCTGTAACTGTACAGTAATTCACTATGGAGTTGTCATACTGGAAGATAATTTCTCTGGTCAAGCCATTTTGTTACACCTTACATTGTTCTGACCCTTCTGTTCTGTAAAGGAGTCAAAGAGTAAAGGAGAGAGTGAGAATCTCTTTCTGGTTGTATTACTTTTAAACAAGGATTTGATTTATGTTAGATATATTGTCTTACTAACAAGTCTAATTGTCAGCCTGTGTTTTCTTGTGTGGCTAGTGATTGTTTTGGGCAGAGGAATTTTATTTCAGAGCAAGCCAATCTCTTTATTTTGGGGATTTGAATAATGAGGCTTCTTTGAAAATGAAGGTAGAAAATTAAGACTTGTCTTACTCTATTCATTAATATTATCTTCACCATGCAAAAAACATTAAGGACACTCTCCAGAAATATAATAATCTACAATGTATAGTTTAGTGACAGTATTGGCTGGGTACTGATAAACCACCAGCATTGCTCAACCTCAGAAAAAAAGGCTCTTCAATCTTTTGTTTACATAACTAAACTGGTTTTAAAAGATCCAAATGTCTAGATTTGCTATAAAAAGAAAAAAGAGGAAGAATTTGTAGAAGACAATTTGATGCGCAATCAGCACAGAAATGCCTTTTTCAGAATATTGTCATTACTATATTCATATGCCTTCAGACAGTATAGTTTCTTTTCACATGAATTGCTTAGGCATCTCAAAAAAGCAGACCCTTAATTTTTTGTAAAATCTATCCCTGACCTCTTAAAGTTTTAATGGGTTGGTTGGGATACAATAAAAAAATGGAAAAATGAAAGCAATCCCATGCCTATTCCATTGTGCAAGAAATGTTGTTTATCACAGGCTTCCTGGGTGATAAAAATGTAAATTAGAAATATGTACTGGTAGAACGTAGGCTATCCCTTGCTACTGTAGATTTTCTGTCAAGCCTCAGCATATCAATAACAGTCCACAGTGTACATGAAGTTATTTCCAGTTCACTGGTGCCAGAATGTTGTGCTTCAGAAACATCCACAATGCTGAGTAGCTGCATGAGCACATCAATAAACACATGACTGGCAAAGTTGCCATAGTGTAGCTTTTATGCATAAAAGCTTAAATGCTACTTTGCCTGCAGTTTGGCACTGCCTCAACTTATTTCACTAGTGCTTGTCTTTAGTGCAGACATGATACTTGCATGAATGATACTAAAGCAAAAGCTGGATGAGATATTTTAGCTGATGAACTAGCATATGAATAACCCACATCTTTTCTGTAACATGTAGTCACAGTACTGTTCCTAGATCTGAAAAATTAGAAGTCTAAGTCAGAATTTAGAATTAATATGACTCTTTAATTTAAGAAGAAACAAATAATAGAAAACAGAGCTTGTAACTGAGGGGTGGGTGCTAGTGTGCTTCTTTCAGTCTGCTTATAGAACCTTACTCTGGTGTTCAAATGTTCAACCATATTTTTTTGACCCTTACCTTGTGGTTGAGTCACCATCCTTGGAGGTATTTAAAAGACATGTAGATGTGGCACTTAGGGACACGGTTTAGTGGTGGATTGGGCAGTGTTAGGGTAACGATTAGACTCAATGATCTTAAAGGTCTTTTCCAACCTAAATGATTTTATGATTCTAAATGTCCAACTATCCTTATCTCTCACCCTCAAAAAAAAAAAAAAGTGTAATATGCAGAAGGTTTTATATGAAGTCTGTAGCATCCTACCAGACTTTGAATTCTTTTGTCTTGATGCCCTGAAGTATCTCAGGAGGTTTTACTTAAAATATTGCTTTTCCTAAGGACTTCTTTGATCTTGTTTAAAACCTTGTTTTATCCTTAATCTATTTCTAATTTCTTTGACTTTGAATATATTTTCTTTCTATTTTTCTGAGAAAAGTTGAAGGTATCTTTGCTCCAACTGTAGGTTTCCCCTTTTACAACAATGAGATTATGTGAACAAGATCCAGCCTATGGTATATTGCTGCCTTTTGCTGTTAAACACAATTTGCATATCTCATGGACATAAATACATCTGACTATGTGAACTTTCACTTTTGATGGTATATACATATAAGTTTACAATGCTTTATTTTTTTTAAATTGTAGATCCTTAATTAGATAATCTGATTATAAAACTGCTAGATTGTATTTTGGCAAGCAGGACTCCTGTCAAGTATGATATGACATAATTTACCAGCATTAAAGATAGACTTGAATTTGACTTTTCAGCTTTTCAAATATCAATCTGATAACAACACTATCGATTTCTTCAAAACATTACATCACAGATACTCAGGTTTTAATGTGTTTAAAATCATAACCTTCTGCAATGTTTTTAATTTCCTAGCAGCCAAAGTATGTCTGTAATCTGTTAAAATTCAAGTCAGTGTGTCATATGTAACAAATATAATTTCTTTGCTTAGAATTCTGTACTTCAAAGTTATGTTTTCTGTTACCTGAATTTACAAATAGTGAGAATACAAGTGAAGTATGCATTTTTTTTCTGGAAGTTGTATTTCATAAAAATAAAACATTTCATATAAACTATTGCCTATAGGCCTACATTTTCCACATGCATTTTCACAAGATCTTTTGCTAGAAAATTTTTGCATTTCAACATGTTTTATTCTTCTCCCCCCGCTTCTGTATTCAATTGGGTGGAAAAAGTTGCATTACTAGCCTATCTTTTTTTTTTGTTTTAGTCCTAATATTTGTCACACACACTTGAGTCAACTTCACCATCTTCACAGTTCAATGTCTAATGCATTAGAAAAAGATTGCATCTCCAACATGAAGTTTACCTACAAAACAATTATGAAAACTATTTCTGTAGTGTGTGAACAAACAAATGCCTGTGTTACTTTTGCAAAATTTTTTCTTGTGCCTTCTATATTGACAGAACACTCCCATCAGAAACTGAACAAGGTTTCTAATCCTATCTGCATGCCCAACATCAGACTTTAGTGCTTTTACCTCATGCTATTGAAAACTCCAGGCAGGTTATCTGCTACCACTAAAATTTTCCAGATTTATATTCAAGTTTGTAAATTATACATCTACTGCTGAAAGAGCAGTCTCAGTCTCTCTCCTAATTCCTTTTATATTATTGTCACTAGCAGCTGAGGATATCCTTTCTTGGTGATCTCTGACAATCTTGGTCACATAAATAGAAACAAAGCATTTGGTAAGTATGCATTAGGGTCAGAGACACTTTCATCTTTGCATACTGATGGCAAGTTTAGATTAAGGTTTAGAGAGTGTATAATAGAGGTCCCAAGTATATACAGAGTGGCCTCAAGAACTTGTTTACAAGCATCAGTTAGAAACATCCATTATCTGCTGCCTTAAGGGTGGATGCCAGTCTTCTTTATCAGCTGAGAGATTTCTAGATATGCTCTTTCTTATCTCTCTCTGCCATACTAGACTACATCCTCAGGTGGAAGATAATGAGAAATGTGAGTCAGGGTTTACAATTAAATTTACTGAGCCCTCATAATTGAGTCCTTAGCATAACAAAAAATAAAGTAATAGATACTAGCAGCCAGAAAGAAAACAAAGATCTGAATCTATGCTGGAGCTTATAAACACGCTTTGTATTCAGCATCACTTTTATATTTGGAAGAGGGCTCTAGAAAATTCTGTTGTTCCATGTATGGATTTTATTCTCATGGAAACCAGAATACATGTGGGGAAATGTAAACTGAGTGTTAGCCGTGATACACACGCAGATGTGAAAGATGGAAAACACTCCTGGGTCTGTTAGCATAAATAGCTAATATTTTAGCTGAATATTTTAGCTGAGGCTGAATATTTATTTCAGTCAGCTAACAACAACTCATGCAAATAAGCAATTCTGAAGTAAAACTAAAATGTTCCAGAAAGCTTAATACTTCCACATGACTATCCAAAATATCCAGTTACTTGAGTCAGTCAGAAGATGACGTAAACGCTGCCTGCTTATAGAGCATATTGAACTCCGCACTCATACTGAGTCATATTTATGCTCATCTAGCTTTGCAGAAAGCAAAGTATTAGCAGCAGTACCACTTACAGATTTAATACTGAAACATCAAATTATGCATTGCATTTGTAACAGGAATCTTAAACATCTGTGAGATCCAGTAATAAAAATAAAAATAAAATATATATGTTATGTGCTTCAGTTGCATCACATTTGAGGAAAGTACAGCCACTTATTGACAGAAATCACCTGTTATGGCAATTGGATAATGCTCAAAGGAAAAAGACAATGATTCCAAAATAGGAGAGGTTTTCATAGGCTTAAGATTTGCTTTCCTATCCTCGCATATACCCTAAGAAAACATAAAACAAACTCATCAGAGTGTACCTGCTTCTCATGGATAATTTAGAAGCCCACGGGTAGGCCATCTGGACCTTCATATTTTAGGCCATTACTTCACAACCCAGATTCTCAAATACCTCCTAAAAGGATACATTTGCTATTTATATTTTAGGACAGGGAATTGCTGGTTGGCTATCCAGAATGAAATACAAATTCAGAGGTGTTATACATCTGGTAAAACTATAAAGTTTTGCTAAGGTCCCTTGGCACTTCAGGCACAGTAAAGGCTTGGCATTTCAAGATTCAGTCTGCCATCGGAACCTAAAGCTGAGCTATATAGCAAAAGCCCCAGAGAGGACCTGCTGTGATTCCTGGAGTATTTTCCTTCCTTCTGAGAAGATTAGAACACAAGGGGGTTTGAATCTGAGTCCGCTAACAAACTTGATTTTGCTAGTTCTTTCGAGATGCTTCAGACTGCCTTTAGTTCAAGTGAAAAGACTCTGGAGGGCTTGATGCTTATGGACCAATACCTTGGAGAACCTTTAGCTGGGGCATACAGGATACTAACCCTCACAGTAGGATACAGGTGGAAAAACTTTACTTCTACTCACACCAGACTCTGCTTCTGCCTGTACTAAAAAACACCCCATTTTAGGATGAATCAGGGTGATGTTATTGATTTCCTTGTTTCATTTATTTTCAAAAAAGTAATTCCTTTGAGCATATGTACAACCATCTAGTCTACCTTCTGTTTCAAAACCACTGCTTTTTATGTCTGCAGAACAAGGAGTTTTTAGTCACCTGTGAAGGGCCATTTGCAAACCTTTAGCACAGATTCCACAAGAGTCTGGGATCTCTTGACTCAAGTGTGAAGGTCAGGAAGAATAATCTGGGGAATTAAAGGCCAGTCGGACTCACATTGATCCTTGAGAAAGTGATGGAGCAAATCTTCCTGGAAATGATTTCCAAACATATGATGGACAAGAAGGTGATGAGAAGCCATTAGTATGGATTTAGGAAAGGAAAAACTTACCTAACCAATCTGATAATCTTGTATGAAATTACTGGCTCAGTGGACGAGGGGAAAGAAACATATTCTTTATGTCAACTAGCAAGGCTTTTGTCAATGTCTACCAGAACATCCTCACTGACAAACAGCCAAAATACAGACTAGACAAGTGAATGGCAAGGCAGACACAAAACTGGCTGAATTGCCTGGTCCAAAGGATTGTGATCAATTCTATGAAGACCAGATGGAAGCCAATCAGTGAGCTGGCAAACAAACCTGAGACATGTGGCTGATAGACCAGATTCTACCATTCAGAGGGACCTTGAGAAGCTGGAGAAATGGACTGGCAGGAAACTCAAGAAATTCAACAAAAGGAACTGAGACGTCCTGCACCTGAGGAGTAATAACCCCATGCACTAGCACAGGCTGAGGAAACCTGTCTGGAAAGCAGCTCTGCAGGAAAGGATCAGGGGTTTGGCGGACAATAAGTTGACCACAAGCCAGCAATGTGCCCCTGTGGAAAAGATCACCACCTCCCTGTTGGGCTGCAATAGGTTGAAGGAAGTTATCCTTCCCCTCTGCTCAGCCCTGGTGAGAAATATCTAGAATGGTGTGTCCAGTGCTGGGCTCTCAGTACAAAACAGATACAGACATACTGTAGCAAGTCCAGTGAAGGGCCATGAAGATCTCTGGATCTGGAACATCTGTCACATGGGTAGAGGCTGAGAGAGCTGAGGTTGTTTAACCTGGAGAAGAGAAGGCTCAGAGGGAATTTTATCCATGTGCATGGGGGACTAAAATTAAAGAGCTAGACTGCTCTCAGTGGTACCTAGTGAAAGGACAACAGGCACTGGACACAAACTGAAATACAAGAAATTCCACTTTTTTAGTGTGAATGTGATCAAACCCTGGAATATGTTGCCCAAAGAAGTTTTGGAATCTTTATAGTAGGAGATGTTCAAAACCAGCTCAACACAGTCTTGAGCAAGCTGCCCTAGCTGACCTTGTTCTGAGGAAGGATTTGGAATAGACGATCACCAGAGGTCCTTACCAACCTCAGCCTCCAGTGATTCTGTGGTTTTATGGTTCCTCTCCAAGACACAAGTAGATTATTTTCAGTTTGTTACCTTACTGAGGTTTTACTGCTGTTTTACTGCATTATTTAATTAAATTCACTCTTTCTATACCTATACTTATTTTTCTGGTAATTTCTGTTCTGTGGATGGTTCACTGAAAGTGTTTATTCTGTTCCTACATCAGATAAGTGTAAGTCTTAAAAACAGATTTGCAGTGTGGGTCTGTGAGTGGTAGTTAATGACTATGAGTTACTAATCCACTTTTTGTAAATACTACTTTTTTATTTTCTAAATCCATCTCTTAGAAACACTCCTATGGGTATGTTCTGTTGTTAATAACAGGGGAAGTGAACCCCACTGACCTTAATTAACTTCCCATACTAAATGAAGATTCATACTTTACAGCACTTTTCCAGTTCTAGTCATACCTAAATTTTGTACTACTATTTTTCCTAAGTGGGAGGTATTGGTTTTGTATGAAATCCATCTCTCCCAAAGGGGCAAACAATGAGTCAGCTAATTCTTTGCAACTTCATCCAGGTGTGGTACGTAAAAATAAGCCTAAGTGAGAAGGAGGTACATATTCATATGTGTACATTAATAAAAATAAAAGGAAAAAAAAACAATGTGGATAACTCACCTTAAGTATCTCATATGTCTCAATGTCTTTCAAGACACACTGTGAAGAATGTTATTAAGTTATACTGCCTCTTGTTAAGAAACATTAATGGTCTGATTTATCTCCAGGGAAGATATGGCCAGGAAGGCCATTAGAAATTATTGCAAGAGCTTGATAACTTGTTTCCCTCTTTTTTTTCTTCTTTTTTCCCCCCTGGACCTGCCAAAGACTGTTGCAAAAATGCCTTTTTGGCCTCTTTCCTCAGGTATCTATTCTAGATGGTTTTGTGTAGATAACAATAAAAATCAAAACTCAACATCCCACTTGCATGGGACAGAGATAGATATGAAGTATCTGGTGCTTTTAATTCAGATTTTCTCCTCAGTGGCAACTGAGTCTCCTCAGTTATTTTTCCTTAAAAGAGTGCCACAGCTACACACAATGAAGTATTTTCTTTCTTTTCCATTTAAATAGATCTTGATGCTACCTCAGGGTGGAAAACTTCTCAGACACCAGGAAAACACCATCAAGTCATCAAATGCAGTCCTAATATGAGGACATCTCTATTCTAATGTTCGTGATCAAGAGCTGTTGAGGCAGGGTGTGTTTTGCTTATTATTTCAAGCTGAGAAGTAAATTTTAACTGAAAAAAGGTTTGGGAGCTCTGGAGATCTGAGTTACTCACACTCTGGCCTGGGGCAAGTGAAATCTAAGAGAAATGCTCCAGAGAATCTGTTAAGGATGAGTATGAGAAAGGAGCAGAAGCTGTAAGGCTGTAGAGTAAAGATAAATGAAATGTTCCTTTGAATCCATTAAAGAGACTTTGTGGCATTTTCTTTTTTAACCTTCCTGATCTCCTGTACTATGATTTGTGTGAAGCTGCTGAAAGGAACATTTCTTAAATTTGCTTTAATAACCACTACTTAAAGTGAGCTCATCACAACAATTTTGCAAATACAGATCTGTCATAGCTATATTCAAATTTAAAGATAAGAGGTTATTGCATTAATCCAGTCTAAGACTTTGTAGAAAAATAAATCCAGTGAACTCATTCAATACACTATGCTCCATATCATCTGCATTAAATACTTGAATTAAATATGTGGCACCAATGGCATTATAAGACTAAGATGAATATTTAAGCAGAAGCAGCCATGGTTCTTTAAAGTTTTACACAGTCCAAATTGCAAGGTCATTTCCATAGTGATAAAACCAAGGTTAAAAAAACCCTGAAGCCTTCCTTTTTTTCACTTTGTGTCTATAAAACTATTAAAAATGCAGTCAGATATTTTTTATCTTTCCCATGCTAAAAGCAACTCTCTTGATTTTTTTCACAAAAGGGAAGAGAATATGATACTTATCTAAAATGTCAAAGTGATTTATATAGTAAGTTTTGTGAAAACTTTCAGGATTTATTCATTACAAGTGCCATTTCTAAATATGCAGGTTTCATATAATGCTTGTATTTCCTAAAAGATAAGTGAATCACTTGAGGAAAGCTGCTTGCACATTTTGAAGAAACCTTTCATAACACACTATCTCAAAAGCAGAATATATTTAATATGTTGGTGATCATGAATCAGAGACACAGCTTAGCTTATAGTGTTAAATCTCCATATGTTTACCTAGAAATAGTTTACAAAATATGCCTATGATTTAGAAAGTTTGAATTCTGTTTTCAAGGTAGACAGAGGGATGTGAACCTTTCCAATTTTTCATCCAAAAATGCATAGGCAGTCTGTATACATACACTAAGCCTTAGAAGAGTCTAATTAAATTGGAAACTATAGTTATACATATTTGCTTAAATGAAGGAGAGACTACAAAAACTGAACAATAAGTCTATGGCAAAACCAGGAAATCAGCCTTCAGACTCAGTTCAAAGACCCATTTCAAAAATATTTTACAACTCATTTACAAATGTGATCTCTTTTCTGACCAGTTGTGTCACATGTATTCTTATTTTAGGCTACCTAAAATTTCTTACATTTGTTATACAGAAGGATTAGGCAGTGAGATCATTATTTATTCTACTTTTTGTCTGAACTAAAAATAAAAATAAAAAAATCAGGTCAAACTTCTCCATGAAATTGTATGAGATGAAATTGTATGAGGTAACATAGCTCTAGCACTTTGCTCTCTACATACATGGAGAATTCTGTCTTCAATCAGCTAAATTAACTGACATTTCAGAAGTATCCAGATGTTCAGTGGTATAATCTACTCATATAATAAATTCTATCTTATGAACTATTACTATGGGCTTGTATGAAAATAGAGACTCTAATGAATGAAGAAGATCTATTTTTGTAATTTTAAAATTGGAACATAGTTAAAGCAGAAATGAATAGCAAATAACATTGGTACTTAGGTCATACATAAAGAAAAATGTGTCTGTTCACTACATAGGTTAGAACAGATTAATATTTTCTTAATCATAAGACAGTACATTATAATAATTAGTACTACTTCATTATATATTCACCACTGCATGACACATGTTTGAAGAAAATTTCAGGTTTGGTGTTACAGATTCTCTCCTATGCAGCTGTACATGTAATCTGTGAAATTTACTCACCTTGTTCCAGTATTGCCCGATGTACAGAGCCTCCAGCCCAGTATAATTCTTGTTGGGACCTAGATGATCTCCATGCCATCTTCTCAAATTCAGAAGAATCTAAGTAATCTCCTGTTTGCATATAGTTTGTCTCTCCCAGAGCATCTGATTATGAAGAACTAAGAAAGGTCCCAGATTTGGGTGATTTTTCTTTCTTTCTCTTTCTTCCTTTCTTTCTTTCTTTCTTTCTTTCTTTCTTTCTTTCTTTCTTTCTTTCTTTCTTTCTTTCTTTCTTT
>JANZLQ010000005.1:17820387-17884953 GCA_026212715.1 Elanus axillaris | reverse complement strand
TTTTCTTTTTTCTTTTTCTGAAGTCCTGCCTTGCTACACATTCAAATATGACAAAAGCTGACAGTCAGTGGTGCAAAATTGCCTAAATCACTTAGTTTTTTGGGGGATAGAAATATTCATGCAGGGTATCCACTTTGCACTAGTGTTCCATTATTGCTCACAGCCACGTTGCACATATTTGTAGAAATGATGTGTTTATTTTTTTTGATTGCTCTAATGCTATTCCATAATGAAATTCCACATCTCAAATATTTCCTCTTTCCTTTTGCTGGATGCCCTGATGCATTTTACCATCATATATGATGACCATAAAGGCCATAGAAAAATTTAGGGATCCCAGTAGAAATGAACCCAAATTTACGGAACCAGATTCACACAGTACAAACCAGCTGTTTGCATGGAGATTGCATTAGTGTAATCTGTCCTAAGGGGTGAAAGGACACAAGGCTCTTCCTGTGAACTGACTATGTAGCTTCTGTAAATTCCAGTCTCGGTGATACAAGTCAGGGACATAACCCACTAGACTATTCTTCCCAAAACCAATATCAACCAACTAGGCTCACATTCCTGATTCTTAATCTGAAAAACTGGAGTGAAAAGAAGAGGATATTCCACTGTCTCTGTGTTTGTTTTTTTTTAAATACTAGAAGTCCTTCATAGTTTGGAAGTGGAGGTTTGATTGATTACAACTCTCCCTTTGTTCCTCTCAACATGTTATTGTGCAAATTTGTAAGGCAGGCAGGTAATAAATGCTCCCATTCTTCTGGTACTTGCATCTCTGTCACAAAAGTACACATACATAAGCCATCAGCAGTTTGAGCATAGCTATACACAGATGTTGACATATGCATACAATATGAATGTTAATATCTTAACAACCATATTTCAAACAGCAGCAATAGTGAAGTGTCATTTTAACACTTTTAATAGCTGTCCTTGAATGAAATTTTTTATGCTGTGTTCTCACTGGAGTCCTTTCCAGTTGATTGCTTTCCCCCTGCCCCAAAAACAGCACTCCATAATATGTACCACTGAGAAATGAAATGGTGATATAAACACTAATATGCATACTCTAGAATAGAGTAGTGCTCGGGGTATACAAATATGCCTTTCTAGCACAGATTTGAGGCTAATTAAACATCAGTTGTGTTGTAAAACACTCTCAGGATCATTCTGCCTTTAAGTGTTATCAAGACTTTTAAAAGCTCTCGAAGTGGCACTAAACAGAGGAACATACGCATTTAAGCACTGTTCTCTTCTGATTTTCTACTGAGGTCTCCTGGTTGTTTAATTTTTAGAAGAAAAGATTTGCAGTAGGTATTCTTTCCTTGAACACATTTTGCGGCTGTCCAGCCTTAATTGGCAAATTCTACTAAGAAAAAATTAGCAGAGTGGTAAACAAGCACCAGAAGAGAAGTAGTAGTGTTAGAGCCTTGATAAGCATGTTGAGAAACAGCTGATTATTAGTAGTTCACAAAAATCTTGCAGGTCTTCATTCTTCAGTGTTGTGAAAGGAAGTATTTTGCTAAGACCCTAATGAGTCATTTGCAAAGCACATGGAACGAAGGTTATACCTTGCTGGTAATGCACACACATGAATTCTTTAGCACTGTTATTGTCATAGAAGATTAATGATTCAAGGATAAATGTATTGCTTTAATATTGCTCTTCCCTTGACATTCACTTAATAAAAACACAAATCATTGAGTGTTAGTATAACACAACAAATATTTAACACTAACTTTCAAATGTATTGTTCCCTGGTGATTTACCAAGGAGAATAATGCCTGAGAGAATTTATACATGATATGGCCTATCAGGAGTGCCTATGTTAAGGAACAAAAAAACCATCTGCCTATATTAAGGAACAAACAAAAAAAAAAAGGTGGATTGCATAGGTGAGAAAGACTATAATTCTTCTCTAGCCATTTTTAGAATTGTTTAGTAGGAGGAATTTTAAAAATGTATGTATCTTCCATAGCAGGTTTTGGCCATATCAAACCATTGATTTTAAAGCAGAATTCAGATTACTACAAAGGTATTATATTACATTTTCAGTTTCTTCTTTTACATTTTCATCCTCTTTAATGCCCTGTCCATTTATCTTTTTTATTTTTATTTAGCTAATAATGACCCAGAATATTATTTCCCATTGAATGCCACAGTATTTTTGAGAGCAGAAAGGCAGTCTTCTAAAAAGTCTTCTATAAATCATCAATGCTAATCTTGTAGAACAACTAGTATTTTACAAGATATTAATATCATAGAGGCAATAAAACTGAATAGAATTTTCCTAATTACCTTACATCTTTTGCATTTTGAATTATACTAAGCTTCCAAAAAATAAGAATTGTTTTCTGTATATGAATAATGTTCTATGACATACCATTACAATCAGCACTGTTTCCTACTTTAGCATCCTAGTTCTCATTAGATTAAAACACTGTTCAGATTTGATATTTCTTACAATAAACTTTGCTTTATGGGGTTTAACAGAACCTGGAATAATAAAGTAAATCAATCCCCAGTACAGCTCTGTGATATTGTCCAAACTTTATACCTTTCCTCTGATGTTCTGTTTAAACAAAAAGAATTCCAAAGTATCCTTGCTTCCCCCCAACTATGTTAAGATAAATATTACAAATGGGAGACATGGAATGAAAAGCCAGTAGTACAGTCCATGTAAAGAAGATAATTTGGGGTGGTGCTTTGCACGTGATTTCTTTTTTTTTAACTATTAATACAGATATTAATGAACAGATTGCTTCTCGTGAATGAACTGGTACATGTTTATCTCAGTATTTCCACCCTTTAAAGAAAGACCATTAAGTGAAAAAAAGTAAAATAATTTATCATTTTATGTAGCATTTATGCATCAAACATACAGTGATATATTCATTTGAAGAAAATTACCTGGTTCATATATATGTTTCATAGGTATATGGTATATCTTCACAATATGGTATGCTTTGTATGCCATAGCCAGGTTGAAGCCAAAGATGTATTGAACACTCCAGTTACACATTGCAAAATTGTATGTTTCAATCCCTCTCCAGTAAGAAGGTAATTCAATTTAGTACCACTATAAACTTTATACCACATTAAACCAGGAACTTCACCACATACAGCAAAACTGAGATCAAGCTCAGGTAAAGAGAGCAACTTGCAGGGATGAGGATTTTTCTCAAGATGTAATGCTGAAGAGACCTTATTTGCTTCATTATGACTAAGTACATGTCTGACATTAAGTGCATGGTCAGTGTTCTACAGCTAGAATTGCTGTACTTTTAGTACACCTTCATTGACTTGGCTGATACACTATGCACATGCAGGCACAAAAGAAAGGTAAAGCTCTTCCATGGACAATTAACTATATTACTCTGGTTTTCATGCTATAGTAGCTATGTTAATTCACACTGTTAAAACTTTACCAGGAAGTTATCATTTTGCTTTTTAAAAACAGTTGGCCTTATTATATTTTTAAGCCCTTATACTGAAATTGATTTCCAGCCCTTAAGTTATTGATTCTTAAGTCAACCTAGACAGATATAAGTATTGCTGCAACTACTTTACAGTTAAAGAAACTTAGCTGAAGGCTCAGCTTAAGATAAACAGCCTGAATTGCAGAGATGCTGCTACTCAGATGTTACATTAGCTCGTGAAACCAGTGGGAAGTGTAAGCGCAACTTCTGAAAGGCTGTGAGTCGCCTGAGGCTACAGAAGCGATCATTATTTAGGGTGGGGTTAGAGTACCTTTACTCACAGGAAGATGAAACCTTACTGTTTGTGAATAATGCATGGATCACATTCAGTATTTCTATCAGGAAATCTTAAAGTATTGAGCAAAGGGTGCCAGTTGCAACTCTTCACATTTTATAAATGACAAAACAGAAAATCAAGAAAGGGCAAGTCATGTCTTAGTTTACCCACCTGACTGAGGGTGGACTATGGGTCCCTTGAGTACTTTGACTGTTACAAAGTACTGACAGCCTTAAAGAAACCGTTGAGAGAAGTAGTACAGTGATGACATTCAATAGGTTTATGCAGTGGCCCTCTTCATAATACCTATTTCCATTCCTTCCTCACAGGGTTTGGAAATAGTTAAAAATTACATGAAATCTTTATTAAATGTTTCCTTGTTAATCCGTCTTGTTACTTTAAACACTTCCCCAATACAATCATATCCTCTTCGTAACCAACCACCCTCACTGATTCAATAGAAAAAATGTTTTATCATATTGACAGTGTTTTTATTGAATTAGTGGAGATGATTAATGGTAGTATAATTCAATGGAAGCAACTACTCAGATGTTGTTTAGACATCCTAGTATTGCAAGAGAACTTATTGTTCAAAATCATATTTGTCATTGCTTGAGAACAAAACCACCCAAATATCAACATTTCTGGTAGACTTCCACAATCAAAACATGGTACTTGTTATCTTTATATGTTGCAACCTACTTTATACTATACACAAAAGAAAAGTGCAACAAAAGGCAAAGAAGTTCACCCTTTAAAATGCTCTTTTTTTGTCTCTGAGGATTTTCAGAGATTTTCAGTGTCTTCTCAAGGATAGAAGCAATATCTTGGATAAGAGCAGCAGAGCAATGAAGCAGTTCTATTCAGCTACATAACCATTTGCTCCATTTTCAAGGGAGGTGTGATGAAAAGCCTGTAGGCACATATTTGTTTAGCAGTTATATTTGGGGAGATGGAGAATTTTCCCTTGAATTCATCATTAGCTAGGTCACTCAAGCATAGCTATTTTTGTGTATCAAGGAATAGGCTCTTCAGCTGAAATCTAAGAGGGTTTTTTTACTTTCCTCAAACATTTTACAAAATATTTCAGAAAATACAGTAATGATATTTCCCATGGTTATTATAAAGAATATAACAATTTCATGAGCAGAAGTCAATTATAGCTCATCTGAACCCTGACAATAGACACTTTGATTAAATCTTGCTCCCACCCCACCCCAAAAGGTAAGTGTACATACAAAACCAGAGATTAACTTGATGCTAACATCAGGCTTTAAGATAAATTCATATGTTTGAAGACACTTAGAAATTAATAAATATGGTGAGTTAAAAATAAAACACACAAACAGAATGAAAAGGGACAGTAAAAGCAAACAGCAAATGTAGGTAAAAAAGAATCACTGTCCTTCTCATTTTTCTTTGTTACTCTCAATTTCTTTGCTGTCATAAAAGGGACTGTTCCTGCCCCATTTGACTCCACCTTCCAGTGGTTTTGATAACACAACATTGATGAGTGTGGCAACAAACCTTACTTATTTTTGTACCAGGGTAGCTGGAAAGCAGTTTCCCTCAGCTGCATTATTATGTATTCCATGGAAAATTTTGTGAACTTGTACCCACAATTTACATCTTTCTTTTGCCAACACTTTTCCCTCCCTCCTTTGTAATCTTTTCAATGGCATATGAATACTCAATATTTTCTTCCAAAAACAGCAGACAAATTTGATTATAAGAACAGTAAAAATGAGCACCATGTTTAGAAAATAGCTGGCACTTGCCTTTTGCTGTTCCCAGTTACAATCCTGAGTGTGTTTACTGCTGTCTGCTTTTCAGCTCTCTGACATGCCTAGGAAATTAGACTTGTCAGATTTGTCTGAATGAAGCCTCTATCCCACTAGCCTCATTCCCTGGGCCCTGCAGGTGTCTCTGACAATGACCCATTATCCTTGCATTTTGTAAGCTGAGCAACACACATTTCTACTGGGATACCTGACTGGAAATCCAGACCAGCATTTTCAAAAGCAGATGACTGGTAAGTCTATCTAGTAATGATTAAGGCACAACTAGTTAGAATAAGACAGTATTAACGTACAAGGCAGTTAGGGCTTCTCTAAAATCTGCTGTGATCATGAGGGCTACTTTTTGCAAAGTATACAGTCATTTAAACCTCTAAAAAGAGATTCCAAAATATGATCTTTCTGATCTGATATTTTTAGCAAACTCTCTGAATGGGGGTAGATGATACACACATTGTTTGGAAATTGGTCCAAAACTTCATTTCTTTCCCTGCTTCCCAAGCTCTGACTCTGATGATGCAGGGCAATTAGCTAGTAATATGACTAAAGGACCCAATTTTATCACCATGTTGTAAGCAGCTTTATTCTCATCCAGCGTTATTCTTATCCAGACTGTTCTCATCCAGGTGCTGATCAGCTGAAAGTTGCTAGTGTCAGTGGAGAGCGAAGGTAGAGCTGGCTATTTGCAATGGATTTACCAGAAGATGAGACAGGGTTATTTCCTAATTCACTTGAGAGTCTTTCTTGCTATTTCATCAGGGCAGTTATTCAAAGACTCATGGTAATAACCTGCATGAGTTTTGAAGTCTAGTTATGAATTTAAGCAAGAAATTAGCAAAAGTTATTACATCTGGAACTGGAATCTTTGAATCATAGTTGCAGAACAACCGGATAGCCTTTGCACAAGCACTGTATAGTCCAGTTAGTGGAGTCACTGTAAATATGTATCTCCTTAAAAAAGGGGGAGTTTCATGTTGCATAACAATGCATATTTCTAGACTTATGCAGAGGGAAATGTGATGGACAAAAATTTTCCCTGAGTTAAACTATATTCAAATACGAGGAAAAAAGGATCAAAAAAAGAACATGACTATATTTAAAAAGAAATTAGTTGTATCATTTTCAGGGTAGTTTCTGATATGCCAATGTACAAAGAACTTTTAAAATAAGCAAATACATAACTACATGCATAACTCTTCACATAGTGAGCTGAAAAGTTCAGTATCTTATATTTATGGTTTTGGTAACCTAGAAAGACATTTTCTTGACACTGACCTGTGATTTTCGTTGTTCATCCTAAATCAGATTAGTCTTTTCTCAAACACCAGACGGTATTAATTATGCCGTTGTAAAACTTTGACAGAATCTTTACAGTGTGTTACTAACTCCCTCATAAAAAAAAACCCAACATTTTATGATGTGTAATTTCACTGCTTTAAGGAAGCATGTTAAAAATTCAGTGAGCAGATAAGACTTTTAAATTTCAGAATTTTATTAAATACTCCTTATGCTCTTTTTTTGGGTTTTTTTTTTTAAGTGGCACTGCATCTTCTAGAGATTTTTCCCACTCAGTTTTGACCTTTGAACTGTTCTGCACATCTAGTATTATGTAAACAAAAGGCTATTCAAAGGGGAAGAGAATCAGCCTTATGCTACTTCCTTCAAAAAACTGCACATCTCTTTCTGAATCTGCATAATATACCACAGATATGTATAAGAAATAATGAAGCACAGTATTCTACTACTGTATGCCTCTGTTGGTAGATCTACCTTGGGACCTCATTAGTATGTGACTCTTTTGCAGTCAGTGAATGTGCATCTCAGAATGATATAACTCTGAAAATCTAGGTAAAAGTAAGAGCTGAATATTGTTCTTTATTCCTCATTCTTGTCAGTGGCAACAGAGCTAAATTCAAACTGGTCCTTGCTGATCCCCAGTCAATAGGATAAAAAAACCTTCTAAAAATAGTTTAGTATAAGATGCATATACATAAGGAATCTAATATGATACAACTTACACCTACTCAGTAACAATTCTCATAGCACTTACTAGACAAAATTTCATGGACAAGAAGATAGTATATCATTAGATGAAATCACCATATGTGCTCAGACTCACACGTGACTAGAGTAAGTTCCCCCTTCCCAGTCACTCCTGCAAATCTAAAACATGGGAGAAACATAAATTAGGCACTTGTAGAACAGGATCATAAACTGTCAGAGTGATTTAGGTCAGAAGACACTTCTGGAGGTATGTAGTCTAGCCTTCCCTCCCCTCTGCCCCCATACTCAAAGCAGGCATCACATAGCTGGGCTTTGCCCAGTTGAAGTTTGAGTATCTCCAAAAATGGAGAATCTTTCTGTGCAACCTGTTTCTGTATTTGACCACCTGATGGTGATCTTTTTTTCTTAATATTTAATCAGAATTTCCTTTTTTGCAACTTGTGACCGTGGCTTTTTGTCCTTTCTCTGTGCATCTGTACGATGCCCGATCTCCTCTATAGCCTTCTGTTAAGTGGCTGTAGAGAACAGTAAGTCCACTTTCAGTCTTTTCTTCTCCAGGCTAATCTAAATCATTTGACTTCAGATTCTGTGCTGTGTGTTCCACCCCCCAACCATCTTGGTGGTATCTGGGGGACTCACTTCAGTATGTCCAGTCTTTCTTGCACTGGGGAGCCCAAAACTAGACTACAAATATGGCTAGCAGGATATCTATTTCAGAAAATTTGTACTGAATCTGAAGATTTCACTTCAGTACCTGATTCCAGTCCCTTTGATGTTGTTTGTCACATACTGTTACCATCAAAGCTTGCCTATTTTGTCTGTCTAAGAATCTTAGCCCTTATCCATCCATGTTAGTCTAGATTGCAGACTTAGTCTTGCACAGGTCTTTGTAGATGCATTTCAGGTGTGATCCTAAAACAGAAGTCAAATCCACTACCACACCTTCTGTCCTCTCCTATGTGCAAAAAGGTGCACACAAAGAAAGGAATTCCTATTATGTGGTTCTGATACAAAACTTAGGTTCCTATACTGGAAGCTTATGTTCTATACACAGTCAAAAGTGAGAAGTACATTTTCACAGAAAGCTTAAATTAGTCTGCTCCCTTTCACTATGTTTGAGCTCAAAATCTTTGAATATGCACTTGAATTACATGCTATTACATAGATGGTGATGTCTAATAAGCCTCATAATTAATGGAGGATGACTTTTTTGCCAAATATTAACCAAAAAGGTAGTAATCTCAAAACTATAAATATTCTGACTGGAGAAAAAGGCAAACATATACAAATCTGGACTGAAACAATAAATAAATGAACAAAAAACATTCTGCCTTAGAAATATTTTTATCCAGCATGCCACTGATCAAGTATAAAAACTGTATGTTTAAAATCTTCCTCTTTCTGAACGGCTTTAAACTACACTCTATGAGAAGTTTGTAAGCATCTACAAGATACTCTGAGGCTGAAGTATACAGAAGGACTTTAAGACAAGAATATACTCAGTCTCTCACCTTTGGAGATGACAGTTAAGCCAGAAGAGGAGACTGATGCACTAGCCCTGTGAGGCACCCACTCAACAGGGCAGAGCTCTGGGTCTCCAATCCCTGCCCCAGTGTCTGCTCATGACTGACTTACACAATCACAGAGTGATGATACAAAACAATGTCCTTCTACCTGATGGCTATGTCACTCTGGAGAGTAAGGAGCTTTAAAATCTCTGCAGACAGAAGTAAAATTTAAAGTCAAGCTTTCCACATATTCTGTCTATGCCAGAAACTGGATAGTTAACTGAAAGAGTTCTGTTACCATTACCATGTACTTCCACATTTTTGGCTTGAAAGTCCACCTAAAGAAAACCAGTTATTCACAAAGCCAACCTCATACTACTAAATCACCTGAATGTACCAATGCTGGACCTGTCTATGGTTTATATGCCTAAATACAGTTTCAGTACTTAGGTGTTTTAGTCTCCATTCCATTCCATTCCTTCACTAATTATTTTTCAGTTTTGGTCTTAAAAGCTAACTATGACAGGGAGGTAGGGAAAAAACCCACATCAATTAACTCTAATCTCAAATCCTTTTTCACAAGAAACAGTAGTCTCCTCACACTTCACTGCTTTTACAGCCCTTATTAAGAGAAATGAGAATTCAGTCTGTTTGATTTATAATTGGAAATCATAAACTATAACATTCACCTGCTGTTCATATGCACAAATGAAATGATACAAGGCAGTTTCATCACTCAACATAATAATTGGCATGAACCAGCTCTGGTATGCAGCATTCAGATCCCTAAGGTCCACTAACAAGTTGCTGTAACTACATGCAGCTGTAGAGGAAAAAAAAGGAAAAACAACACAGCATTTTTCATATCACCGTTGTTTTGATTAATTCAGGTGGGGGAAGCAGAAAACTCCACCTTGGGTTTTGTCCTGATCCTACAGATGTTACTGTAAAGTGAAGATGACCCCACTGATGTTAAGGTCTCTAACTAGCCCACAAAGTATAGTAGAGAAGAAACAACTAGAGAGTAGCAACATCCTTTACCAAAAAAAAAGGGCCAAAATTAATGTAAGTGATCTCATAATGATCTCTACCCATCTGGCGTGTAAATTGCACTATTGAAATGTGGTACTACAGCATACAGAAAAGCTAGGCTTCTTTGTTTGGTTTTAACCTACCAAACTTTGAAAAATAATCCAAATTAAGTCTCCAATTCATTGTGAATTCTTGCCCAAGCAGAGAAAGGACCTAGTTCAGTGAAACACTTAGGCACGTGTATTATTGAAACATAGCACTGAAGTCCATTCATGCTGAAGTGATTCTTGTCCCTTAATATTCCCTGTACAACAACAATTAAAAAAAAAACACAACAAAGCAAAACCCCAAAATTGTGGCTCCTGTCACTTGAAACATTGAAATTTCTCATGAAATTTCACTGACTATGCTGCATTCCTATGACTTATTGTTCCTTGGTAAGGCTTGTGGCTAAGAACGCCATAGAATAGTGCATGCAGAAAATAAAAGTAGATAAAAAAAGAGAAATATTTAGCCCTAAGATTTTCTTTTCCCTTCTCCCAGTGCTACTGAAGTATAGAGGATTCAAATGATTGTTTTTCAGAGATTTTACCATTCATGGGCTGAAATAGGAAATACTGGAGATCTTTTGGAATAAAAAAATCCTTGGGAGGATATTTTAAAAAAAAGGGAAAGTGTAATGGTACAGGCAAATGAACGTCTGTATTTCCTCTCTTAAGATGTATGGGAGATGATATGATACAACTTGATTCCCCTCTACCATTAGCAAAGCTTTTAAGTACATAGTTGTCTCTAGGCAGGTTGGAATTTCTTTGGAACTATGCTCACGTTGAATATGTGAGAGATTTGCTGGCTTGAAAACTGATAGCAATAGATGTGCTTTTCTAACAGTCTGTGGTATGCAAACTCTAGTTAACGTACTGCCTCTCAGTTCCACAGAGAAAAGTGCCATTCACTTCTATGGGAGGAGACTTTTGCCCGTGGTCTTAGATTCTATTAGTTGAGAAGAAAATAATTTTCTGCTCAAAGATTTCTGTTATGAAAGATGTAATACATAGACTTCCTGCATATGAAATAACCATTTCTAAATTTAGTGTACTTTGTAAAAGGTTATAACTAAAATGCAAGCAGAAAAGATAGAGACATAGCAGTGATTCATGTAAAAGTAAGTAATCACACTTTGGGGAAAAAAGAAACCAATAACATTAAATCGTGACTTTCTAAGGAAACCTCTACTAGACCATTGTGCTCTTTAGTTTTATTTATGGTATAACGATAGGAGGAACATGCAAATAGGTGAACTCATAGATGAAGAGCAAATTAAGCTTGCCAAGTACTGAGTTATGAAATTAATCTAAGTTACATGTAAATGCATAAGCAGTCTTGTAGGTCTATGGAATAGTCTCTGCTAGAAAGTTCAACATTTATATAAAATTAATGGCACCATTACATATTTCTAGTTATTTCTTTTGCTGGACTTCAGGAAAGTGCTGTCATTTATGATATCACTCTGTAGTAAGACGGGATAAATGTTGAGCTTTTTAAACCAGCTGGTATACCTAAGACAAACATGAAAGTAAATATAATGATATTTATATCATTATATTCCTTCCCTTTGTTGGAAGGAAATGTTAATGGCTGCTTTTGTTATCTGTGTATCTAAGCTCAGTCTTGTCTGGTGACTTGTTTTTGTAAAGCAAAAATTTGTTCTTGACCTTTCAAACCGCTGTGGCAAATATGCTCTATAACAAGACATGGGTCAGTGACACTACAATAGAAAAGGGGTGACTGTCATTTACAAAGCTGTTTTTCTTTTATACTTAACATGTTAGTGGTTAAATGAAACTAGTTTGTGACCTGAGGTCTATATTTTTAAAAGCAGATAAATAATTAGACCTAGCTGTCTCAAAAATTATTTTAATATACAGCAGTTTAAGAGAGAAAAAGACACTAAGAGCAATGACGAGTATTCATTTTTAAAGAAAACTATATATGTCTTAGGTGACACAAAGGGTTCCTTTTTTTGTCCTTGTCTTTTAATCTAAAATAGTATATTAAATATGCCCTAAAATATCTACTTTAGAGCTCCTGAAAATAATATGCTCTGCAGAAAGGTGGCATTTTCAATCTTTGCAGTGATTCATAACCCATCTGGATGATACTCATAATGCCTAATTTCATTTCTACCCAGACCACTCTCACTAACCCCACATACATTGGGACTCTGTCCCCTCAGACTCCGCTAGGCTCTAGACAGGGATTGGATTGCTTACTCTCCACCATGATCTACTCCTGTAGGTATCTAAATGTACTAGATGCCTTCTCGCCTGTTCTGAACCTCCTCATGATGCCTAATTTAATTTGCCCTAATATGCCCCAAAGGACCCTAATCTGTGATGATAGCAGCCCATCTCTCATTTAGAGCTTCACTGTCTTTAGCCTGGATATCTGTCAACATCCAGAGATGCCCCAGAGTTGAGAGAGCTCGTTATCAGGATTGGAAAGTTTCGATACCTGTGGGTACCTACTGTTTGTCAATTCCACATGCTATTAGATAAAATCCATGCCTAACTTTGTGCATTAGATAACCTTGTGGAGTCACTCCATACCTTCCCTGCCGAGTGGGGGAATTCAGGCACTCTGTTTAAGGATCGCTTTCTCTTATTCCAGGTTTTAGACATAGTAGCCAAAACCAAATGCTTAACTTTAATACCTTCATGTCTTAAGGTACCTAGTCATAACATATCTAGTCCCCTTTTTTATCCTTTATCTCAGGATGCCAATAACTATTGTGTCCAGTGGATGGATACGGCTCTGAGTTACTGAATTTCAGGTTATTTCCAAAGCTTTGTGATAACAAGGAACATATGAACAATAATTATTAACTATGACCTCCAGATGAAGTGTCATTGAATGAGCTACCCTTGTGTACTACGGCAAAGCTGCTATCCATGTGATTCTTCATAAGAAGTTGCATTCTTGGTCTCTTCTTCTTCATGCAGAGAAACCATGAAAAAATGGTTACCACAACACTTCCAGCAATGACTGCAGAAACCATGATTAAGCACCGTTGGTTTAAATCCACTGTTTTTTCTGGTATCATTGCAATTATAGGCTCTCAAAGTAGGATCTGCCCAAGGACAAAACTTGTTTGTATGTGTAGCAGTCTAGGCAAGTGACAAGATTATGATAAACAAAAGGTGTTGCAGTTTCCATGTTCATATTCTGCTTACCACAGGTCCAAGTTCTCCCAGTTTAGGCATTCATTTCTGCTTCCATTCATCCTATGAAAAAAATGCATGTTTTAGAAAGGGGATAATTCCCCAGTGTCTCTTGTCTAGGAAACTTGACAATAGAGATGATCCCTGAATCTTCAGGGCCATATATTTACTGCTAAGTATCTCCTGTTAAGAATTTTGGGTATTGTTTGCCATCCTACGTTCCTCTGAAGAGCATTACAGCAGAACTCCTGCTTCTCCAGAATATCAACCATCTATCCCCAACATCCTTCCTTTGCAACTCAAAGAAGAGCATTTGCTCTGCACATCTCAGAAGCTGGGGTTTATTCTAAGTTGGGGGTCCAAATACCTGAAGATCATTACTTTTGCCTTCTTGTTGTATATATATTTTTTTTAATTGAAAGTGTAATAACTACCTGTTGTGGTTTAACCCCAGACAGCAACTAAACACCACGCAGCCGCTCAACTCACACCCCCCCATCCAGTGGGATGGGAGAGAAAATTGGGAAAAGAAGTAAAACTCATGGGTTGAGATAAGAATGGTTTAATAGAACAGAAAAGAGGAAAGTAATAATGATAATGATAACACTAATAAAATGACAACATTAGTAGTAAAAGGATTTGAATGTAAAAATGGTGCACAGTGCAATTGCTCACCACCCACTGATCGACACCCAGTTAGTCCTCCAGCGGTGATCCCCACCCCCCACACCACCCAGTTTATATACTGAATGTGACGTCCCATGGTATGGAATACCCCTTTGGCCAGTCTGGATCAGCTGCCCTGGCTATGTCCTGTGCCAACTTCTTGTGCCCCTCCAGCTTTCTCGCTGGCTGGTCATGAGAAGCTGAAAAATCCTTGCTGTAGTATAAATATTACTTAGCAGCAACTGAAAACATCAGAGTGTTATCAACATTCTTCTCATACTGAACTCAAAACATAGCACCATACCAGCTACTAGGAAGACACTTAACTCTATCATAGCTGAAACCAGTACACTACCACATTTTACAGAGTGAGTAGAAAAAGTAACATTCTGTATAAAAAAGCATCAAAGCTTCACAATCCCAGTTGCCAAACACTTTTCAGGGGGTGGAGGGTAATCTCCAGCCCCTGAAAAAAGGGATTTTGTCTTAGAAGTGGTCTCACCTGCTAACATGGTGCTTGTTCCCACTTCTATTAAAATCACTGGGAGTTCTACAGACCTGGGGGAGGGTATGCTGTAACTGTGTCCTGCACCATGATGGTACAGCCTAGAATATGTAAATAGATGAGGATTTTGAAAAACTAATTTTGATTTTTCTTAATGTTGTCAATTTTATTGTCTTCAACTTCAGCTTTTTAACATTTACTGGAGATCAGAAATTTCATTACTAACACCTAAAGTAGCTAATGCATACCAGAAACCTGACACATTTCCAATTTCCTCACAGTTTTCAATTTCTGTCTTTCTAAAAGAATGGATTAAATGGCTTTAGTCCTGCTGTATTGTGCATCAGCCCACAGGGTTCTATTGCTGTCTCTACAAAGGCTGAACATACAAAACTAAAGTCACTCCTGATGCTCTATCACTGATTTCAGGACAGTTGCTTCAAGAATGCATTTGGCCCATTTTGTAACTGCAGTTTGAGAAAACAGTCTCCATTGTTTCTAATATCAGCATGACCACTAGAAGGTAAATTTAAGGTAGAGAATTGTGAATTGTGGTAATATTTTTTGGTTATTATCCAAATAGTATAAATACTAAGTATACTTAGTATAAATACTAAGCTATTCTAAGGACATTTGCAAGTCTATTTATTTATCATTTGATGATTAGGAGCAAATAGCATAACTATTAAAAAGCATCGCCATTGCTAAATGACTTTTTACTTTTTCATTCTGTTTATTTTTTACTGTAATTGTTTCTGTCACTTCTTTTTATCCAGAAATAATGTCACTTTATCACAAGTTTTAAAGGTACAAAACAAACTAACCAACCAACCAAATGAAAACAAAACTGATATCAAACTGTAAATTCCCTAATGGCAAAGACATCATGCTCTTCTTTCACTTGAGACATAACACTTCTACTTTAAATTTGTTGTACAGCTAGTCTTTAGACCTTGCTTGTTGGTCTTGATTTTCCTGTTTAGACAGAGTAAACTCAGTGGGATAAATGGATTTCTGGAATAAAACAGATTCCATGATTTTCCACTTGAGGTAGAAGTCTTCCATGGGATTTATATAAATACTGAGTTTTCTGTGGCCCTTCTGGAGAAATTAAAATTCACTCTATTTGCTAGAAAACCTTAGTTATCTAACTGTTGAGAAACCATGAAAGAAATGGGCTTTGTGAGAGTGTTTTTCTAGCAATTCACGCCTCAACCTGTTGTTGCGTCTCATAAAGGTGATTGCTTTTCTTTTCCTTTAATGGTTTTATGTTTGTAGATTTGCTATGAATCGAAAGGGGTTTTGGCAGTACAACCAGTTACTTGCCTACTTAGCTGACCATTCCTGCTGAATTAGTTTAGTGGTCTGAATCTGCTACTGTCCTTAAAGGACATGCCATATTCTCATTATATCCTTCCATTATACTAAACATACTGCCATCATTTAGGTTATGTCTGGCTTTAATGACATTTAGTGACATTTCCCGTTAACATTACAGTTAGTTATCCACTCATAGTCACAATCTGCTTCTTTGTATCTCTAGGGTAGTTTCAATAAAGCTGTATGGGGACAATGGCTCTATTAGCACTTCTACATAAGTCTTATGCGAACCATACTGAACATGTGCAGACTTTTTCCACTCTGTTATGTACATTTTTTGATTCATTTATGCAACATCCACCAGTATAATTTTCTTTGGAGTCATTGGGTAAGTTTAGTTCTGCAGTGCAAACCAAATTTAACTGTCCTTCTCTGCAAGTGTAGCCTGCCTGAGAGAATGTATTTTTACTCTTTGGTAATTATTTTTTAAAAATAGATCTCTTCTAAACTAGTAAAAAAAATCAGACTTCCGGAAACAGCAATGGCTGTTAATTCAACAGTTCCTGCCTGCTAGATCCTGTCACATAAAGTTATATTTGTCATTGTCATATTTGTTTACACACACACGCACACAAACTTCAACTGGTTTGATTTGTTTGAAAATTTAAAGAGAGAATGATTTTCTAAAACATTTTAAAACCTAATAAATAAGCTCTGAATACCAGTTTCAGCTTTGTATCTTTTGTGTCAAACTCACTTGAAAGTAAATGAAACAACCAAAATAAGGATGAAGGTTCAACTAGAAAAACTTGGAATTTATTAAACAACTTTTTCTCCAGGTAGCACATGCAAAACTGAGCTATATTGACTAACTGTAGCTTAGGACTGTCAGTGCTTTATCTCCCTGGCTTTCCTTAGCTGCCAGTAGTGGAAGGAACAAGAGGTCCTGGGGATAAAGCAGTGGATTTGGTCTCAAGATACCCTGCTACTATTCCTTGCCTTGCTAATGATCTACTGTATGATGCAGAGTAAATTACTCTACCTGTCTTTGTCCCAATGTCATAAGGATAGCTACATAAAGCATTTTGAGATCTAAAGATCTCTGAGTTATATGCTATTATCATTTATTATTCATTCTCTGCTCTTCTGTGAGAGTTTTTAAAGACATTCTGTGCCAGCTAATGCACATTTTTCTAAGGCAAGCAATCCACTGTTTTCTGAAGAGTCAGGCTGTGAGTACAATGAGACACAGCTTTTTCTCATCTTGTTTCCATAGAGTTCTGCACAGACGAGTTTCCTACATGAAAATTATGAGCTGATAAGGTACCCAAGTGTATGACTTTCCAACAGGGAAACAAAATCTCCCCATTTATTTCTATGCATTTCTAGTGCATCATCGTTCAAGGCTGAATATGATGTGCTCGCCTAAGCTGAAGCCTGTTTGAAAGTCATTCACACCAACTGCAACAATGTGGTAATGCGCTTACTGGTGCAGCCTGGAAGCCATCTTCTGTAATGCTGAAGATTTTCTCTACCAGAAACATGGTGCAAATAGTCTTTGAAAAAAAAAATAAAAAAAAAAAAAACAAAATACTTTTACCTGTTGTTTCCAGTGTTATTCCATGCTGGATTTTAGATTTTCTTTGTTTACCAGCCCCAACTGTTGTTTTTATTAGCGTTCCTCAAAAGCTGGCAATAACACTGTGAGGCTCTTTCAGAGCTTTTTCTTCAACTCTTAACACCCACACAGCTGTAGTAAATGTGACGTAGTAAATGTAGTTGTGTGACAGTTTAATTAGCAGCAGAAAGAGTACAAAACTTGGAGATGTACCAAGAAATATCTTCACCTCTATTCTGGTCCCTTTACTGACTTAGATGGTTTTAAAATGGTACCTGGACTCAAGGATATGTCTTTAAACAGCCTCATGCAAGAACTCGAACTCTTTGCTTGTACTCCATCACCCAGATCACCGTGCTGGCATTACACAAAGCCCTCCAGGCAGGCCATACTTGGCACCATGCTGACTGTGGCTACAAGTTTGCTGTGGTTTGGAAGGTGGGCTTGGAATGCGGTAAGCATGAGCTTATGTCTGCCTGCAAATGAGCTGCAAACACTCCCCTGCCAGGCCCAAAGTTCTTCTGCGAATGGATGTGGGCAGCCTTGCTAGTAAGGACCTTGGTGAAGACAATTTTCAAGGGTAGAACTGGGAAAGAGTAGGGGACCAGCCTGCCACAACCTGCAGCACTGAGAAACTATCCAGTGCTGCTGCTCGCAGGCTGGCAAAAAGAGCAGCTCCAAATCAGGAGGACAGAAGAGGAGCTTAGCACAGAAATCACTTTGGCACAGCTCCTACTCCTATTAGAATTCACACTGCTGTACCTCATCTTTCTTCCTTTGGAAAACCACTACTAGCAGCAGCAGGTCGTTCAGCTTATAGGCACACTGCAGTCTGGGTTTCTTTGATGGAATTATTACATCTAGTGTCAGCTGCCACTTAATTCCAGTTATGCATTTGGTTGTGCTGAAACCCATCATTGAGACTTTTAAAGTTCCAAAATTTTTCTTTATCCCAATGTCCTAGAAAGTTAAAAAGCAGCAAAGAAAATCAAATATGCTACTGCTCTTTCATCATAGCTGCTGCTCTAGCATTTCCTAAAAGTTTGTTCACGTAATTTAAGAGACAATATTAAAAAAGGATTAAAAAGGATAGGCTGGATCGTAAAAGTCCTGCAAAAGAGAATGAAGAAGTAGTAAGTAGATCAAGTATACAAAGAATTGATGTTACCAGAAAAATTGATTGTTTGTTCTAAAGACAGAATTATAGAAGTGACAGATAAGAGAAAATAGCAAATGTGATGTATTTCAGTAAGGATTTAATATCACTTACAAAAGGCTAGAGTGTGAATAGGCCTATGAAACCAGGTATTGGAAGTTACTATTCATTCCAAAGAGTATCACTTCTTCAGAGGTTTTATGGCCAGTAGCCCACATGAAAAAAAAAAAAAGAAAAAAAAAAGAGGTAAAGACGGAGTCCAACAGTACCAAAACCTGCCCTGGCCCTATAGGCAGTGATTATTATACCAGGAAAGGCACGTCTGTGGACCTAAATATTATGACAAAATCTACCTAAAATGAATTTAATTAAGAAAAAAAAATCTTAAAAAAATGCAGAAGAGGAGCATTCATATGTTAGAGTAACTGTATCTAATCCACCAACTATGACATAAAATCATACCTATGGACAGCAGGTAGCTGATTAGCTGTTTATGCTTTACTGCTATTGTTTCATACTAAAAAAGAACAAAGTACGTCACAATTTTCATTGTAAGTAATAGCTTCTTGGTCCCACTGTGAGGTCCTGACTCATCATTGACATTTTATTTCCTGCAATTTCTGCTGTTCGTATGTGCAATTAATAAACACAATGTTGGTGCATTTAGTTGCTATAGAAACTATTATTTCTTTAGCTTCTCCTGAGGATTCTGAGCAAATCTGCCATAAGTTTGACCAAACTTTGTCACCTTTTTACAGTCTTGAATGAAATAAGTTGTGACTCCTGAGAGGAATGTTTGAATTTCTAAGAGCAAAGTTCTGTAAATCTACATATTAATTTGTCCTCAGAGACTGTTACCAAATATAGTCTCAAGACCTTATAAATTATATCACCCAGAGGAATGTTATTAAGCTTTCTTTCATTAAATGAAAACAACCAGTGTTGGTAATTTAAATGTGGTTTTCTCAAACTTCCTACTAATTTGAAAATAATGTAAAATGCAGACAGTCAACTGTTAGAATAAATAAAGAACAAATGACTTGGAAAAGTCAGGGCTGGACACAACTTATATTCCCTGAAACAGAGAATACAAGAATCCCAACAATAATGAAGGTATTTTACTCTTGTAGCACCCAACGCTGTGAATTTTAGAGACACCTAGTCCACATCGACATTTGAGCAATGAGAAGTTTTGCAAGCAGATCCTGGTATTTTAAAAGTATACATGAACACAAATGCATATGTCAAATTTTGTACCGTGCACAAACAAAATGCAGTATGATGGGGAGGTAGACAGAAGAACTGATGGGTGTGAGAGTGACAGGGAAAGGCAGTTTAATGTATAAACCATCAGCACAGACCAGAACACAGGTATATCTCATTCCAAATGAGTGTCCCAATCTGTACGTCAGAGAACCTTGCTCATACCAAATAAATCTTTAGACACACTAATATAACTTCAGTTGGAGGGAACAAGAACATCTTCCAGAGCACTGTAATACAGTGCCTAAATGAGTGCTCACTTGCGCATCAGAGTACCAAAATACTCAGCTACTGAGAAACTTTTGGAAGAGCTGATGGCTCCTTTCACTGTGGCAATGCTCTGAAAGAATGTGTAACACTGAATTTTTCTGCAGCACTTGATCTCACAGAGAAGACCTGTTTGATAGAATCTCTTGTGAGAGGTACGTGACAGAACCACAATTTCTGGATCTGGGTGAGACACACATGAGATAGCCACAGAGCTGTTCAGTATGATAATAAGAATAAATCCAAATTTAGGCTACTACAGAGTTAATAGCAGCTGAGGAATGGGCTGCACAGAGCCTGCATCCTACTTTGGGTACTCTGTATATCTCAGCCTGGATTTTGGAGCACAATCCATGTCCCCCCTATATTTTGAAAGCAGAAAGTTTTACATTTAGTCAAAAATAAGTATTGGTGTATGTACCTGCAGAATCACAACCCATTACTTTATGGGCATGCAAATGTATTTAGGAGTGGTCAAGGTTCTTTAAGTAAAAGGGCTGATGGATAATATCCTGCTGGACAGTAGTAATACATGTTAATAAAAAGAAGTCATAACAATAAAAAGGAAAATGCCACCTTTACAAAAGCTTTATCTCTTTCTCATTCCTCTGTCTTTTCTCTAAAATGAGATCTTGACAGTGGAAACTATTTGGGTATTGCTCTTAATGGGCTCTCAAATATGTCATTATTAAGAAATGTAATGAAGTTCCTCCCCTGTGTCCAATTCACTTTTATTTGTTTATTTTAGGGATGCAGAAAGGGCTGAAATTTTTGCCCCTGTGAACTTTATGGAATAATGGATCATTTTTTCTAATTGTTTTTTTGTTGTTGTTGTTTACAAAAGGAGGATGACTTAGTAGAGATTCTGTAAAGGCCCAGGGATGTCATTATGTCTATTGCTATTCATAATTGGATATCTCCATGTAATTTAAAACTATTAATGAATAAAATATAGGAGTACTCTCTCCACACAAGTAAACAAAACATTTTTACAAAATGGTAGGGTTGTTTTAATCTCTTCAGAGAACAGTTGATATTTTCTGATGAAAATGTCCATTGTGTTTCTTCAGGGTATTTAGTAACAAGGGTGAGGGATAATCAGTGATAATCCCAGAATACAAAATTCTAGAGCTTTTGCTGTTTTTTAAACATTCCTTTACTAATAGTATGACATGCTACTATGGATATTTCCATTGGTTTCAGATGCTTTTGGAACTGTCTTGCATATATCTTTACAGCATTGAAAAAGTGAAGTAAATTGTGTGCACCTATGCTCAGTTGCACAACGGCACTAAGAAGCTTCCTAAGATTATCTCCATCAACAGCAGGAAAAAAAACATAAAATGAGTGGTGTTCATATTTTGTAATGGTCAGCTAGGATGTTTATGCCAGCTACATACATTATGACAGTTACTGATTTCAGCAAATTGGCATAACTTGGTTTAAGTCTCCATGTGCCTTTAAGAAGCTTGCAGAGTGCTTTCCACATTTGCTTTGGGGAGATAATTCACTCTTTCAAATCTATTTACTTTTCCCACTTTCTGTTTTAAGACATTCATTTATTATATATTAATGCAATAATTTGATGAATTGAACATAACAGAAGTATTAGTGAGCAGAAACTTTATCGTATAGCCTCAAAGCTTTACTGATCTGCAGCTGGGAACATGAGGAATGTAAAATTGGACACAGGTAATGCTTGTATTCTTTCAATCATAGGTTAGATACATGGCTTATTTCCTCATATATCTAAAATAGCTTAAAGCTATTTTACACTTAACTCCTGTACTTCACTGTCAGCATAATTATGCTGACAGCAGAAGATATACTGGAATTTTCCCCATGCCCTCCTGCAGTGTTCTCTTTACAGAGGAAAAAAATGATACCATCCAAGATTTTCAGAGAAAATCTTCAGAAGCATATAAAAGTGTGTGTTGACTGGTCTGTGATGCCAGAGTTGTTCAAATCAACTGGACAATACCTGGGAATAAGATCCCACATCAATTATAGTTTACTTGCTATTGAGCAGCACAAAGAGAAGTATTCTTTGAAGAGATTTGAGTGGGTCTTAAAAGAAAAGGTGTAAATCCTTAACTCTTTTAAGGATGCAGAGATATATACTTTAAATCTATAATGTGACAGTTTTAAGACACAACTGCCTTCCCAGAATTTCATGCATAATAATGACACACTGACTGGTATGAACTCCATTTTGCTCTCCCCACTTACTTGGGGCTGTGGATTCCACCAGGGATCAGCTTCAAGGCTCAGGGTTACCATGCCAAAGCTGTTTTGTACAACCCACACCCTTCAAATGCAAAGAAAAGAAAGCTGTACACCAAAAGTTTCCAAAACAGTGTTTAGGAGAAAGTTTGTGATCATTGAAAGTGAATGGGAAAATAGGAAACAAGATCCTAAATGTAGGTAGGAATGTGATTATACAAAATCTTTAAAATTAAGATGGAAGGCTTCAAATTCCTATACAAACAAGGGAAATAGGGGAATTATTTAAATTAGGACATGATGTAATCTATGTAAATCTGAGTTGAAGAGAACTGCCAGGATGATTAGTCATTAAAATAAATCACAATTTCATCCAGTAAAGTAAATTATATGAATCCAAACTTGATACTTATAAGATACAAGCCAGGCATAGCATTACTGAAATAATACCAGGGAAATTTGTCTAACAAGAATATATAGTTGTGACACTTCTCTCTTCATCGTTGTAAATTGCTTTCTAAGAAAAAAAAATTTTAATACTATAACAATGGGACATGCCCCATTTCACTTGTTCATATAATCTAGAGGAGTAAATAATGCAGAACCAAGCCAGTAATTGACTGAAAAAAAAGAAAAGGCAAAGAAAAATAAAGATTCCAGCATGATACCAAATGAAAGTGTTTGGGGTCAGGTCTCTCCCAGTATGGGAGCTTCAGTCATTGATCTGTTTTGCTCTGTGGGGCACTTTGCTGTTTTCTCTGGTTGGACTTAATGAAGGAGTCGAACGTTGTGATCAAGTGGAAGATAAGAAGATCTATTCATAAACAGAAACCCAATATATTTTTCTTTCTTTTGACTGCCAATTAAATAAATTTTTACCTTGCATTGTGGAGTAATTAATAAAATTAACACACAGGGGGTTTTTTCTTCTTTTTAGTTAGCTTATTCATTTTTTTCAAATGAATGCAGACAAGAAATAGGTCAAGGTATATTTTAATTGAATGTAATGTTAAGGACAAACCAGGAATCCAGATGTACTGCTAGTCATAGATATCAGGGGTCCTGAGACAACTCATGTAGACTCTAAGATCCAAAGCGGAGAGAAATGTTATCCACACTGCACTCTTGGGGAGAAATTGAATCTCTTGTTCTTTTGTTTTCTCTCCTCCAACTTCCTCCTTCTGTATCTTTCTTCTTCTTTTCCTTCTTTTCCTGATCTGTTTCTCGGTGGAATTCTTTCATAAAATAAAACCTCTCTGTTAAAATGTTATCATTAACAAAAAAAACCTTTAGATCCAAACCTCTTGCTTTTCTCCTCATTTTAAGATTTATGCCAGTCTACCCAAGCTATGCCTTTTCCTATTACTCTAAGTAGGCTAATATAGAGTAACATATAAATAGACTAAAATATTGAATGCTATCTTTTGAAGACAAAAAAGTTTTCAAAAGAAAATATTAAAATACAGAAAAGCACAAGTTAATTTGATGGGTGGGAATTCTTTGGTGGTTACCTGTGAAGATATTCAAGGTAGAAAGAACCCTCAGTTTTCTGTCTTTAAAAAATACTTTTTACATGTCCTCTTTCAGAGTATCTTAGAATGTATTATCTTTGGTGTCCTGAAGGTAAAAAAATTTGCTAAAACCATGCCACATTCAGAAAATTAAATCTGGTATATGTGGTACATGACAACATTCAGATAAAAATCTTTTGATTTCATATAGTTTTATTTTCTCATTTATACTTCATTATTGATCAATAGAGCAGGTAAATGATCTTCAGATCCAGTTTCGTATCTCCAAAAATATTTCTGGTGTATAAGAGTCTGGCTTTCTCAGGAATTACTTAGGCTTATACGCATACAACACTAAACTTAGTTTTAATTGAAATGAGTGTTGCTTCCACAAATTTTCTTCGATTTTATGTTTTTAAACTCTAGCTATGATAAGTCTTTCATTAGTTAGAGAGAAAGCCTATCCATATTATGTATCTATTATACATTATTTCCATTGAATAGATATATTTCAGTAGCATCCAATGGCACCATCAGTCATAGGTCTATCATTTGAAAAGGTTATAACGATGCAAGTCAAATACATGCATTTTTTGGGCAACTTAGAAGTAAATATTTTCTTTTTATAACAATATCTGCATGATCCTATCTTTAAAATTTTGATTTATAAAGAGACAGATAAAAATATAATTGTATCTATCAATCTATTTATGGCATTTATCCCAATAACAAAAACTTCTTGGTGTGCTACTGCTCCTCTCAATGGCTCCTTTTTCTTTTTCTTTTTCTTTTAACTAGTCACTATTGTTGAAGTTATCAGGAGAATGAAGATTAACTGAAAGAAGTGTATCTTAAAAAAAAAAAAGATTCTTGGCATGAAAAAAATTGTTTCTTAAGAAAATACATAACCACTGGCATTTGAGTCCTGCTCATGTTAATGCAAACAAAAAAATTTAGTAAGCACAAGAATTCATTGAATCGCTTTCAGAGATGATAATCAGCATGTGCCACAGTCCAAATTTTACAAAATTCTCAGATTCATTTTTTTCTATCTATGTCAAGTCAATAAAGTTATCCAAAACTTACCTGGAAACTACTGATGAATCCCAGTCAGCACTTCTGTCATTCTACTAACAAGGAATAAAGCCTTTCTTCTGGTTCAGATGTTAATGGAAAGGAGTATTTGACAGGGAAACAGTTTCAGTTTTAAAGTTAGTGTCATAGTAAGTTAAAGAATGATAAACTAGTACACTGAACTACTCATATTAAAGGTTACTTAGCTGAGACCAATTTTTACAATTACTGGAATTTCTTTTTTTTTTTTTTCTTTTCTGATACTGTCTTCCAGAATCTGTGTTTACTGGTGTGACACTTCCACTCAGAAATGTTTCCATACCTGTTCTTTGCTGCAGACATTTTCCTTACAAAAGTGTTAATGGAGTTCAGGAAAACTGCCAAGAATTACCTCTAAGTTTCAAGGTCAACTTTCCTGTGGAGAATAACTGGCATGGCTCAAAGCCCATGGGACACTACAAACAATTTTGCTAGTATTCTTGGCTGTTTACCAAAACAGAGCATTCATTTTCTGTACCCAGAACTTTCTCAATAACAAATTATTTTCAGCTATGGCTTTTCATCACCACCACAGAGAGAAATTAAAATACAAAGCTGTTGGTTATTGAATATGACTATGGCCATACAAATCACCTCTCGAAGTATAGCTATCTAAAGGCAAGTACTTAATGAACAGTATCAAAATTATTGTGACTAGTGGACTAGAATTCCCTCTTGTTCACTGATTACTCAGCATACTGTCCCTGTAAGCTACGCCCTTATCAGCATTCGTATCTGATTGCAGACTTCAAGCCTTCAATAAATAAACACATAGATGGGTGAGACAGACAGAGAAACATGAAGGTTTAAAACTGTCTTTCTGAAGGCCTTGTACTTGTAAACAATTCCAACATGCAGCATAAAATTGGATATTTGTTTAAAGTCTCACTGGATCCACTCCAAGATATTCTTCTCATGCATGATGTGGTCTGGGGAATAGCTCTGCATGAACAGCACGCTGTCTACACACATCTGAGGTCACTTACTTTCAACCTCAACAAGGAACATGTACCACGCAACACAAACTTGCAGTCCTCTCTGATTTTTCCTCAAAGTGACAATGGTCTCATGACAGCTGGAGATATTATTACATCATCCTTTGAAGTGGTTTATAAGCTGGGGAGACGGAGCTTCCTTTTTCCCTTTCTCACAGATACATACACACATAACAACAGTTTCTGTTAATTTAAACTTCTGAACAGAATTTGAACGGAACCTAAAATTTAAGTCCAGATCCCAAATTTCAGAAAAAAGATGAGCTGCAGAAGGACCTGGTGTTTCAGCACTAGTGCCAAGTTGAATTTTTAAGTCCTGCAGAAGGATGTTCTATCGGCCTAATTTAGGCACTTGAGTTTAAGTGAACTAGATTTTCTTGTGAGTGCTTGAAAGGCATCTAATGATATATCTATTAATAGTTAAGGAACTGAGATAACTTTCTTTGCAGGAGTGCTTTACTAGACACCAAATATTGGAGTTTAAGGTGGATACCTATATTAGATTGGGTTATATCATGCCTTTTTTTTTCCAAGGTGGGGTGAGTGGAAATCAGGAAACAGTTCTGCAGCAAGATTTGTAATTCAGTTGGTTGATACATGAAACAAATGTTTGAAAGAAAGAATATCTCAGAGAATCAATCTACTTCATCTTGCTGGAAAAGTCAAGAGATCCAACTGTTGACTTTTTTTTTGACAGGAAGTTGCTGCCTTTTTTCTCTCAAGACTACAGCGTAAAAAGTGCTTGTGAACGAGGACATATTGTTTACATAGATATTTAGACAGAGCGCTGAGAATGAAAATCTTCGAGAGCTGTTCCTCTGATATCCTGTCATTCTGCCACCTGAGAATGACAGTCTGATAGTATGCAGCAAGAAGCAAGGAAATTTCACTTTGTAAACATCAGCAGCCCTTGTACATCTGTTAATTAAAGCAATCTGCCAGTGTTCCTTTTAGGCATGCAATGAATCAATGCTAAGTTAATGTGACACATTTTCACTGCTGCTGTAATAGAATTGAAAGTAACACATTTATTTATCAGGTGGCACCGATCTACACTTTCTTGTCTGATGAGGGGGTTTGATTGTCACACTATCACTGTCTGGTCTAGGTATGACATACTGAAGATTTTCAATCTGTTTCAGTGAAGTTATAAAACAGCACATGGACCACATGCTCCTCCTGGAACATTCAAGCACTGTTTGTGTCTTGGATTTGGCTAACAGTATTTTTGCTCTATGTTGTTACAGAACTGGAAAGCAACAGTTGCTGGCAATAGATCTACAACAAAAAGATTCCTTTGCTGTGAAAATCTTCAGTCACAATGCAAGGTTTCATACAAATTTCTATTTCAGCTTTAAAGTAGGGCTTGTGTTTCTGACATTTTTTTATCCTCAACAAAAGCTGGTATAACAAAGTACTACCTTTCCTTGGCTAATGGCAAGAATCTAACCTCAGGGACCTACATTAGGTGCCTTTCTCCTTATTGTTAATCCTTGGAGAGCTCTGAACCAAGAGAAATTCGAGTTTGCCCTGTTTCCCAAAAAACTACAAAGCATTGAAATAAGGAGAACATAACTGGAAAATATTAATATAGAATATAGCATACAAACAAAAAGCAATATGATGTAAACATTACTTAAAAGAAATACATCTAGAAAACAACAGCTTGATAAGCTAAACAGAATGATTGAAGATGGTTATTCTTGACAGACATAGTATTGAGAAATACTATGTCAAGGTCCTTGGTGTACCAACCAGTCTGCAATCTCTTCCCTCACTCAGGGATCTGGCTGCCAAGGTCAGCACTGGAATGGGATAGCTGTGTAACCTTGGATCAGACTTTTGTGAAAATGAGTAAGACTGTTGGAAATAGCTGTAAGAAGTCTTGTGGAGTCCCAGTCCATTGGCTTAGGAGCTGCATTTAATCACAGACCCTTGCCCTCACCTGAGCTGTGTTGTCGTATGACCCATACCTCGTTGTTTCTGACCTTGCTTTGTTGAGCCTAGACTTCAAACCTCGACTGGGTTTGTCTGGAAGTCACTAGACTTTTGTTTGACTCTGGTTATGGTTCCCAACCATGTCCTGCTTCTTTTATGTGGGTGCTGTCACCCTAGGCTTGCAGCACTCCTTCCTTTGGAGAGCAACTGTTTCTTACTGCAGTCTGTCATGCTGGCAGATTGTCAGCCTGCTATGGATGATGCTTACACAGGTTTCACATACTGAACTCTGTCTATAGGAGCAAAGTTCCACCACCAGGTGGAAAACACCTCAGGTACATGAAACCAGTGCAAGCAGAGTGCTGTCACAGGGCAAAGCTGTTCTGTTAGTCTGCAAATGTTAATGCAGAAGAGCATTAATATAGCTAGACAAGCAGCTGTATCTGATTTCATTACCTAATCTGCAGGAAGACAAGATATAACTTCAGAGTCATTTTTACCCTGTGGATAGTCTAATGTCAAAGGGGAAAAAAATTGCTTCTGCAGTTTCTTATCTATAACCATTTTACATTGTTATTACTGTGACTTATCTTTTGATCTAATTAGGCTAAAATCTTTCAACTATAGAGTGTAGCTTATGAAGTATTCAACTGAAAATTTCTATAAGGCATCCTAATGTTCACTGAAAAGTCTAGGAAGGCCTACAAGCCACTCAGTCCTTGTTTGTACAGACCTTTTGCCTGAAGCTGAAGATCTAACAAGAGACTCTTCTGTGTTTGTACAGCACCCGGCATCTCTTGACCAAGTCAATTGCTGAGGCTCCTAGATGAAACTTAGGCCAACACAGTATGATTAATGGAGAGAAACAGGCTCCATCAAACTAGTAACTCTTTGTAAACACTGGAGGGGAGAGTGGTGATACTACTCTGCCTCTGTGCAAAAAAAAATTTGACAATTGGTTTTCAGAGTCTGCAGAAGAACAAAATTTTCTAGCCATGAATTTTACATTTTGTTGCAATGCCTCTTACAGGAAAATAAATAAATAAAAAGTACAGATAGCCTGCTGCTCTAGTTCTACAGTTTAAAATTGATTGTTTTTCTTTAATGTCTTTTCTGATATCTGTGCCTATTGCAAAGCATAAATCTGAAGCAGCAAGTTTTTAAAATAGACAGCACGTTTGGTGTGCACTGAAACAGTCATCCTTCACTTTGAACATCTCAGCTTAGCCAGTGGGTCTTAGGTTGCTGCTTTTAAAGGAATGCAGAGGGTATCTTTTCCTTGAAATGAAGTGATATAAAAATTCATGTGAGTAATTCTTCTTCAAGATGTAGCTAGAAATCTTTAGAAAAATAACACCCTTAAAAATTAAAACTAATCCTTTTAAGAGTTTTTACCTTTTATAAGCTTCCAACATCATTTGCTTTCTATTGTTAACAGAAATGCCAGCACACTAGTTATACGTACATCTAGAATACATACTCTACAATTACCATATATTGCTGTGCATATGTGGTAATATCACTGGTTTGCACAAAAATATAATGTGCCTTTTACTCAAGGTGGATTTATAAAAATAGCATAAATGCTGACAGTACAAGGGACAAAAAAAGAAGTAAATTCCCAGCCCATCTTTGCAAAATGAGCTCATATAGTGAAATCTTGGAAGCTCATAGACAATGAATCACAACTAGTTTTTTTTTTTTTTTTGTAATACTGAGGGATAAACAAGAAAATAATCCTTACAATAATGAAATCTTAAAATAAAATTTGAAAATACCCATGTGAAAATATTGTGAAAGTTTCAATTTAAAACAACAAGAGCCAGATAACTTAAAATTAAAGATGAAACTTAACTGTCTTGATGGTGCTGGGCATAGCAACCTTACAGGATGACTATAATTATCATAGTGGATAGTGAAATCAATCTTTGGGATACAGCACAGATGTCCAGTGACTTATCTAGGGGATTCAAGTGAGCATGTGGCGTGTAAAATATTAAGTTACAGATTTAAATCCTTGATTTGAAATCATGTGATTTACTACCCTTGAGTTTAATGGGATGGCTTCTACTCTTTCCACATAACAGTCAAAATTTAAACCATGGCAGTAAAGAACTTAGAAGTCTCAGAGTGGTAGCATCTTCTTGCTGAATGCTTCATATGGATTTGCAAACATTTTAGCATATCAGTTCCCTCATTAAGGCTACTAAACCCAGTAGTTTTTTGTAAAAGATTACTTAGTGGCATTAAATGAGAATTCTTTCTATGTGTTCCTGTCTAGAATGTTAATTTGTGTTAGGTAAGCCACAGAAATACAGAAAAATCTTTACAAAGAAAAAGATCAGAGTGACATATTTTGTGGTTTTCGTTACCTATTTGTGAAAATAAGCCTTATTAATTCTATGGGAAATACACATTGTTTACATTAAAACGTAAGTCTTTAAAAAGTATATACCTTTACACTAAGTCCATGTTTCAGATGGGAAACCTGATGTATACTTAGATGAACTACCTGAGCAGTCATAACAAGCAAGGCAAGAAACGAGCACACAAAGTATGAAGTCCTGGGTCTACAACATAGTTTTTGAATTATTTTGCCAATTTGGGCAATCACTGTAATGCACTATTGAATTATAAATCAGAGAAAATGTAGATTTCAGTTATTATTTCATCCATCTCAAAGAACTCTAGATTATTTCCAGAAGTCTATTTCTAGTGTTCTATGCAATGTAGTTTAAAATATGCCTAATATCAAATTTGTTATCGTGTATTTTTCAGAAAACTAGAATACATCCTACCAGGCCTCTCTATAAGATAACAGATATTCAGACTATATTTTACGTGTAATTTATTCACTGACTAAATAAGTCAGTACATACACGATTTATATGATGACTGTAAATTTATATCATTTAATCAGGGTGTCAAGTGGAGTTAAACATCTAATTTCCATCAGTGAAATAAAAAAAAAAACAACGGATTTCCATTAAGACACTTGATTTTTTAGATAATAGAATATTAGATTTAACATGAGATTAGATAATTAATATTGTTATATTATTAATACAAAAGTGATGGGAGAGGAAAAGAAAAACCTTCTGAGTCCTAAGTTCAAATTTTAGAATTTTAGAATTAAAATTTTCAGACGTTTGTTTGTGAATTAATTTCTCTCTCAAAGAATTTGGGAAAAAATTTACTTTTTAATTTTGTTCTTTTTATTTCCAAGTCTCAACTTTGTGTTTGCCAGCACCTGCAGAATTACTGACCAGTCTTGCAAAAACTGGGATTAATCACTGTTGTAAGAAGTCCTCATCCAGGAAAGCTGGTGAAGGAAAAATATATTGACTTTTCTTCATTTGTCTTAGAGTTCAGAACATTAATCTATTCACATTTCCTGTCTTAAAGAAACTGGGCTTCCTCCTCAATGGCAGTTTATTTAGAAGAAATACCCAGACACTAAAGTGAGTGCTAGAAAAAGATTATATATTAAATTTAAAGGAAGCCCAAACACCTTAAGCTATCAGAATTTGTAATTCAAGGAAGACAGTATATCTAACACTGAATAACAACCTTCTCTCTTTCTCCATGTGAAGAGAGTTTTGAAATATAGTGACCAATCTCATAGATGACATATCTTTTTTAATGGAGTGTGATGTTTTGTTGACATACTAACCTATATTATTTTTTCAAAGTACTACTTCCAGTGCTGAAATGGAAATAGAAGGTGTATTGTTCTAACCTTGCACCTATACTACTTATGTAAGTGGCTGGCAATGACTTAATATCTCCTGATCCTTGAGGAGCTGAACACCTCCTTCCCTCTGGGCTTTCTTGTACTTATTTTCACATGACTATTGTTAAAAAAATGTCATCTTTTTTTTTTCTGTATTTTTCTACACAAATTGCCTTTAAGTCTACAATGGAGGTGCTCTCCTGAAAACCTTCAACAAAATAAATCACTCTGTTATTCTCCCAGATGTCCACGAACACAGTGAGGGCATCACACCACCCTTCTGCTGTGTCCCGGATTATGAAGGATTCACCAAAAAGAATCAAGAAGAGTTGAGTCATGCTGAAATCTTAACCATAACTGCAAAGGGATCTGCTGAAAGAAGTCAGGTCTAGGTCTGTTGAAACAACAATGATTTAAATCCCTGTCACCATCCTGTGACTCAAGGCTTTCAGTCAGCCTGCTTGAGAGCTGGCTGATTGTAGAAGAATGATATCAGGGATCAACATAGCTCTAAAGATACAGATCCTTTCAAAAGCACGGACATTCCCATTGATTTTTTCAGTGTGTATGTGGATATAGGTCTGTCTGAAGACCCTGGCTTCACATGCATACTATACCAGCCCTCTTGGAAAGTCATGAAAATGATGCATGCAAATAACTGACTGAAAATGAGATGACACCTTTTTGGCTCTAATTTAGTCCCTTGGAGAATGTTTTGCTTGTCTTTTTTGCTCATTATTCCTGGTGTTTGGTTGCAATATTGCTGTAGTAAGTTTGTTGTGCTTATCTTGTTTACTTTCTTTTTCTTTTGGAAGTGACATTCCTTTTCCTAATTCAACTACTAAAGATTAAAAAAAAAGAAATTATTTCTTGATAACCATCCACTTTCTGCAGCTATCAATACCACTAGCAGCATTTCATGTTTTTCTTTCCTAATGAGTTTAAGCCATCCTGGTGTGCGACCCAAGCACTTAACTATATGGTCAAAGGCAAATGTTATGATTCTGCAACTTATTTCAGTAGAATCTTTTTGCCTTTTTGAAAAAGCTTAAAAAAAGAAGTAAGAATAAGATAACTTTTTCCAGGCAGCAAATCTAGCAGCAGTGACCTAAAACATTCATGCAGACTCAGAAAATGTCAGTTCTTTGAGGATGAAGAGTAAAAGCCAAAAATTGGTATTGTTGTCCTGTGCGCTTAAAAAGATTAGTGGATTTAAATTCCATAGGATAAGTTGCAAAATATGCAGCCCAGATTTTAATAGAAAGGAATGTAGTAAAAATAATAATAAATGTGATATGGAATGCATCATATTAGTATTCAAGTATTATCAGAAGTATTGAGAAGAACATTTTCAGAACAGAGTGACTTATTGGTATAATACAACTTTCATTATCTTCTTTTTATCAACTCTCCACTTTATATTCACTAACATTTCCTTTACTATTATCACAGTAAATAATGTTTATTTTAATAGTAACAAATAACAAAAAGAAAGATCCCAGAGTACCAACCACCTACAGAGACAAAGCGATTAAGTGATATGTTTTACTTTGTAGTCTATATTTGAGAAAAAATTATTTGAGAAGGCAGCAAGATGCTTTTTATTTTTATCACAGTGAAGTGCCATGCAAAGCTGTACTGCTGTATAAGTACATCTTCATGATTAAGAGTATTATGCCTACATAAAACCATATGTCCTGGGTTCAGCTGGGATAGAGTTAATTTTCACACGAACCTGGGAAGGGGCACAGCTGGGACAGCTGACCTGAACTAGCCAAGGAGCTATTCCATACCATGTGCCATCATGCCCAGTATATATATGGGGAGCAGGCTGGGGGGAGTCTCTCAGCTTTCGGTGGGGAAGTGGCAGAGCGCCGGGTTCCGGGGGGGTCAGCAGTTGCACTGTGCATCACTTATTTTGCGTATTCTCTTATTTGTATCGGTATTGTTCTAACTTCTCTTTTTATATTGCCCCAGTAAATTGTCCTTATCTCAGTCCTCAAGGGTTTGGTTTTTTCTTTTCCCTTTCTGGTTCTCCTCCCCATCCCACCGGAGGGGGGTGAGGGGAGTGAGCAAGGGGCTGCGTTGTTCTTTGTTACTGGCTGGGCTGAAACCACGACACCATCGAAAGAAAATACATGAAGCAAGCAATTTATTATTAATATACTGAGAGAAGGGTGCTTTCATGCTTATATCTTTAATTCCATAGTTGTCAGATGGGTAATTTCACCAGCAAAATGTTGAAGGTCATTTTCTTTTTCCTCTCCCTTTTTACTTCAATTAAAAATGTTATTTTTATTGGCTTCTTTTAATTTTCTTAGTCAGGCCAATTGACCTCATTACACACTTGCTGAATCAGATTACTGACTAAATGACATCACACAGGACAAAAGTTAACAATAGCAATGTCCCATCAAAGAGTTGATACTTGCATTTAAAGTCATTTGAAACGCAAATCTGAATTACTAACTCTAAGTCAGCAGAGTTAAATCCAGTCTGAATTCCCTCTTTAATTACCTGGATAAATGCATTTGAGTCTTTTCAGGATATGTACATTCATTTACAATTCATAGAGATTTTTTCTTAGTCCTCAGGCAATCCAGCCTTGTGAATTCTGTAGTCTTAAAATCTTAGAGTAACGATTAACTGTAACAATATGTTATCAATACTACAGAAAATACTGGATGCTCGAAAAGTTGTTACGGTTAGCCATCCACTAGACATAGACTTAAACCCAATCTTAAAGTCTATCCAAATCCTGTTTCAGCATATTTTGACTAAAAATTTGTCATGATTATTCAGACTTCTCCTATTCTGCAGATTCCAGGGGAAACCAGTAGTAAAAGGACCATGGAAAAGTTAGTGAAAACTATTCAATGAATTAAAACAGGCCTACCTATCTTGCTACTTTTTTGGATAAAAGCCAGTATAAACACTGCTCAGTGTGTACCATTCAGTTAAGCTGTTACTATTACTATAATACAGCTCGCAACATATATAGTTCGGTTGGTAATTAAAAACCCTGAGTATCTATGAAAACACAAAAATTTTACCTTCCATTATTCTAAAAGTATTTTTATATATAACTTATCAGCATAAAATGTTGCACCAGCAGGGCTTCAGGGTGTGAATTTAAATGAGTATTTTTTGAAGCTGTGAACCCTTTGCTTAGGAACAAGTTATACCAAATCAAACATTGCCACCTTACTGAGAGTCAATCATCTTACAATTTAGAAAAGGACATGGTGTGTGTGCATTAAGATGATTTGTGCTTTTGTCATGCAGCTTCCATTCCCCCATATGTGAAGGATGTGAAAATATATAAAGTATGTGAATACAGATGATGGTATATATCAATTAATTAGGAGTAATTACTGTTTGTTGTATACAGTGTAAAAAAGCATAAATCACTTTTTTGATTATCACATGATTGGGATATCTCCCAGTAGCCTCTTACCTTATGCAGTGTCCTGGTGGGAACAAGAATACTACATTTATAGCAGAAGGTGGTAGACTGATGCATACTCATGGTTCACTCCAGTCATTGACATAGGAATTAACATGTTCATGTGTGCAAAACTTAGTAAATAAAGAGTGCTTCTGTGTAGAAAGTTTTGGGGGCTTTTTGTTTGGTTTTGGGTTTTTTTTTTTTTTTAATAGCAGTAAAAAGACATTTTCAATTCATAGAAGCTGGTAACTAAAGTTTCCACTTTTGACAATATACTATAAATGTTCCAGTAATTTAAACAAAGCTGAGGAAAATAAGTTTCAACCATTGCTTTTTTTATTCTTAGAAGGATTTTACCCACTCTTCTACAAAGATTTTAAGGAATATTATAAGGTATACATATCCCTTCCTACCACCAGATTTTATTTCAAGTTCAAGCAGACACAGATGAACAATACTGACCTAGTCATCTGCACTATTACCATATGATACCAAAGAAAATAAAGCAGCACATTTGACACTGACAGCAATTATATTTTTTGGAAGATGTCTTGGCTTGCCTGGAAACAATCCTAAAGAAGAATAAACACTTCTGTCTGCAGGGTCTCTGGAAAAGGAAGTGTCTAGGCAACTACAGTAAGACTGGGATGTTTGTTTCAAACTGTCTGTTGATGCATGGTACATATTTGTACGTTACCTCATCCTTTTTTTTTTTTTTTTAACTCTCCTACCCTTCACTGGTTTCATCTTTTTATACTGTGAACTCTTTAGGGCAGTCATAATCCCTTATGATGTGTGCAAAAAGAGGCTTCTTGATAACTATTAGGTTTAACTGGAATTGAACTGACAATTGGAATAGAAATGAATAGTAAGTAAAGGATTTTGGGCTGCATCCACAGGAACATTACTAGTAGAGATAGCCATGTTATCATCCCATTCTACTCAGAGCTTGTCAAGCCACACCTTGAGAACCGTGTCCAGATCTGGTCCCAACAATTTAAAGAAGATGCGAACTGACTGGAGAGGGTCCCAAGGAGGACCATGAAGATAATCAAAGTCCTGCTGAACTTGCCTTATGAGGAAAGACTGAAGGAGTTAGGTTTCTTCTCCCTGGAGAAGAAAAAGTTCAGGGAGGACCTGATCACAGTATTACAGTACTTAAAGGGCGGCTACAAAGAGGATAGAGGCTCTTCTCTCTCTTCACAAGGAGTCACATGGTAAGGATGAGAGGCAATGAGTACCAGTTGCACTGGTAAGGTTTTCATCTTGATAGAAGAAAGGAATTTTTTACAGCAATAACAGTCAATCACTGGAACATGGTAGAGTGCTCATCACTGGAGATTTTCAAGACGCAACTGGACAGGGTGTTAGATAATTTCATCTAGGCTTCCTTTCCTATGAAAAGTCGGACAAGACGATCTTTCAAGGTCCCTTCCAACCTGAGCTATTCTATGATTCTAAAAATCAAGACCATGTCTGCTTTTCTTGCTCTTCTTCCTCCATTTTTGTTGGCAAGAGTTGTCTTGTATTTGTTAATTTCTTATCCTCCATGGCACAGCATGGAAGGGATAATAAGGCTTTTTCTAATGACAGCAAATAGTATGACCTACATAATTCATTAAATAGCAGGGGGTAACATGAGCATTTGGTTTGCAAAATACATGTCATGGTATCCACAAGAGGTAAAAACTGCTTCAAGGTGTGCTGTGGTCAACAAGAATTTATTGCTGTCATAACAGCAACCTTTATCTTCAGTTTTGTTTGCTGGATTCTTGCAATTTCTACAAATGTCATTAACGATGTTTCCTTAAAAATATAAATTACACTTCTTCCTCATAATCTCAGCACTTAAGGTAGATCTTGCTTTTTGTTTGCATTATACTTGCTTTGAAAACTTTTCACATGTTCATGTTTCAAGATTCCTGGAAATTTCAGAGTTATGATAGAACACACAAAGTGAGCCAAGATAAATTATCTGGGCTAGAGAAAAACATCTGGAGAGGATTGTGACCTTTTGTTGACTGTTGTGTATAGGTGCGTTCTTTCTGTAAGGGAAAGGGCAGCTCATAATGTGGATTAATTTATAATTTTAATTAAGACTAAATCCTGGATTCATGTCACAAACCTGAGTTGCTATAGTCAGGCTAAAGAAACTAGTAGATTCCTTCAGAGGTCATTTCAGCCCATTACAATCTGATGAGCAGATGATACCATACCTCCTAGAAAGAGCTATTGCTGTTCAGTGATTGAGGTACATGATTTAGCAATATTATTCACAATAATATGGTCGCGTTAGTTATGCTTTAACATAGAGGTCAGCTGTTACCTCTTTCAATATTACATAAACTTGTCTTCCACCAAAAGCCTTTAATACCAGCCTGGAAAAAGGAAAGAACAGATCATATCAAAGTTTTCAAAGGGCTTGAATGAATCCTGAACATGTCATTTTAGTTTTCGTAAGAAATCCCAATGTACTATCCATCAACAGTAATATTGGCATCTAGCAAGAACTAAGTGAAATTAAAGATATTTAATATCTTTTAAAGATTTACAATTTTTTCATATTGAGTACTTCAGAACAGATGTACTTCAGAATAGACTGTCAGAAAATTGAGGTTTTTCTGTATCTATAAGCATATTTGAAGCATAGTTTGGACACTGTTGGTGGTAGTGATTTCTGCCATTGGCCTATCTCAAAGGTACATATTGATCTAAATAATTAAGAATTGCTAGATAGGATAATACCTTTGTCCCTGAATATGTCTCCTGGTCTGTTGATATCTAATCACTACCAAGGTTCTGACATATAGAGAAAATTTTTACTGAATGTGAAAAACCTGCAACAATGGGAAGTGATTGTAAAATATGGCTACTTACCATATGTCCACTGGTTGACAGTACAAATAAATGAGTGATTTGGTATACTTACTCAGTATTACAGGTATTTATCAGATTGCTTTTTGTGAAGCTATTTTTTTTCATTTGAAGCATTTTAGAAACTAGTTTATAGTTGAGGTAGAAATTCGAGATTTAGTTACATTTTACCAGGCTTGACTAAGAGAGGCTTCTAAGCTAGTTGGAATTATATATTTACCACAAGTGCTAGTCTTTTTCCAGTTGCTAGAGAAGTAGCTCAGACAGCCAACTAATCCCATATGCTAAACTTTCTCATGGTTAAAATTTGGCAGGAGGACTCCCAGCAACAAGAACAGTTTAATTTCTCTTTACATATTTCTTTGCACATATATTTGGATTTGTGTTTTTCCCCCACCAACCTATGTCTGCCTTACTGCTTTTTGTAAACTGTTGAGTTCTTTAATAAAAGCCATTTCTTTTGTAGTGCTACAAAAGTGACTTGTGAAAATATGAAGTCTTGTAAAGATTTGTAGCAGATCAAAAAGAAGAGTAGTCTTAAGATCAGTGAAATGTGATCTGACATGACAATATGTAAATAGGAACTTTCATAAACTCTGTTCTACTCTCAAGTCTGTACAGAACTTGAAGCATGATTGTCAGTCTTTTTAGGCCAAAGACTCTCTCTCTATATAATTTCTTTTTAATCTTCATTCTGAATGATCTGTATTTTCCTATTGGATTTTACTGCTGAAAATAACAGTCATACTGATTAACTACCTGGCAGAACTCATGCTTACCCAACATATCCTAGCTTCCAAGATATATCCTGCTCAGTGTAAATGTTGGTCTTTTAATGACAATCACAGTATGTGGGGCTGTCTGGAATTTTATTAGATTGCCATTAACAGCAGTATATCATTCTCCAGCTCTGCTGAGAGTTTTAAAGAAGGAAAATAATCAAACTGTGTCCTTAAAATTTTGTTTAAAAATGAACATAATTGGAAGGTATGGGATGAATTATTGCAGTGTAAGTTTTGCCTGAATGAGTTAAAAGATTTTGGTGCCCGCATTTTTAATGCTAATTATCTAAGCTGTTTAAAAATACCAGAAGATATTTAACCAATATGTGTTTTATTTGGAGATTTACTTTCATACTGGAGATAATTCTAGCATATTTTTTCAGTTTTTATTGTGCAGGTTATAATATCTATGGATTGCTATTACACAAACAGTTGGATCTGTCTATTAATCTCCAAAATACTTAAGAAGCTCTGTAAGGGTCAAATCAGGAGCAGGGGAAAAGAGGAGAAAAATGAAACATATACAGATCAGCTGCTAGTCTTTCCTTCTACACAATATTTAACTAGGTTAAAAAAGAAGTGAAAGTTATTTGCATATTTAATTAATCTTCAAAAGTTGGGAAGCTAGTAAGCTCATTCTCTCATTGAATAGTTGCAGCTAGAGTCATTGGCAATTGATTGTCCTGGCAGCCAAAACAGGATTTAAAAGTCTTTGATGACAGTATATCAAAGTATACAGTCCAAGAAAAAACAAATTTCATATTCTGTTCCAGGATATACATGTATATTTGTATACATTTAGGTGGGAGTGGACAAATCATAATATAGAGAGATCATGTCCTAATCTCTGATATTCACTACATTATTTCCAGTATGACTTAATGTGCAAAATCTCCAGAAGTTCATGTTTTGCTTTATGCACAGTAATGCATTATGTCTAAATAGCATAAAAATGATCAAATGTTTATCCAGCTTTTAACTAAACAATATAGACTTCCTTTTTTCAAAATGGCTTAAAGTGTAGTTATTATAATTCTATTATTGATTTTATTCTATTATCTACATATCATACTTTAAACATGAACAAAGATATCTATATATGAATAACTGTAGATACCTGTTCATTAATACAATTTCTGGCAACCAAGCTTTCTTACAGACTGGAATTGGGACACTGAGAAAAAGAGTATTCTTTTATAACTTGTGTTCATAGCACTGCAAAGTTATCAGTATAAATGAAGAAACTTCAGGTCTCTTGCAGATTATGTTCTGTCTATTCTGTAAGGTCCTGCTTACCTGGAAAACATGACAGGAAAGGGACATGGGATGATGTCCAGGCTACAGGTGAAAACAGAGATTTGATTTTTCTTGCTTGTGCATATAGTTTCTAGCCCTAGTAAAGGGTTGTCTTGTAACACTATTCAGACTTAGCTGGTGATATGTTCAACAGGTAAGAATAGAGATTCAGTGAAGTAAATAAAAATTTAATAAGTAGCATTTCAAGGGTGATATCACATTGTGTAGTCCTTAATTCCAAGCAGCTTGGTTTCTACTGCAGAAAGCATGAATATTATGTAGGACAAAACTGGAGCCATGTGATCCAAGGTGTCTTCATCAGACAATGTTCTTTCAGCCTGACTGCCAGAGACAAATAGTTTTTGGCTATGAATCCAAAGAAAATAGTATGCACTTTCATATCTTTATATTCTTGACTGTGAAGGTTCCTGTACTATTAAAAAAATCCAAACAAACAAAGAGTTTTAAAAAGCTGCAGGAGAAAATAAACTGGACAATCAGAACAAGAATGATTGGTAGGAATGGAAACACTAGATATATTTGTGGAGATGGCTGCAGTGGAAGGGGAAAGCTTTCTGTAAGTTATCTTTGAGAATCATTGAGTTTCTAGTAAAAGGGAAGTTTTGTGTGACTGGTGTATGCTCAGGACAATAGCAGACGAAGAACTGGAGACATGAACTTATTACAGACTTACAAGCCAGTACCTTGAAGCTGGAATATTTAGGCTCCTATTAAGACCAGATTGTCTCTAGGTATAACAGCACAAAGGTCTCTAAACAGCCATTAAAATAGAAGAAGCTGACAGGGGAAAGACAATGTACATATGCCAAGCAGGAGATTAGAAAGAAGCAGAGAAAAGCCCTAAAGAAAGCTGAAAGAAAATGACTGTAAGTACCAGCATTAACTCAGAAAAGCAAAAATCAGAGATTAAATTGGCTAAGAACAGAAACAGAGACAATAAGAAAAAAATCAGATTTACAGCAATCGACAAAACTGAAGGAAATACCCTACACTCTGAAAGACAGGAAAAAAAGAATGGAGCTTTACATACCGCTATTAAATTCAAGAGCACAAATAAAGCAACAAAAGGCTGTTATTGAGTCCAGAGTGGGATTCATCAAGTGAACGAGAACAGTCTTTATGTGGAGTAACAGAATGCTCTGCATGCTGCAGGGACTGGTGTGCATGTGGCGTAAAAACCTCACAGAACCACAGGAGGACTGGAAGGAAAGGAATAAGGGAGGGAAGTGAAGGAAAGAGATGGAAGGAAAGAAAAACAAAGGAAGGACGGAAGGAAGGGAGGGGAGGGGAGGGGAGGCAGAAAAGAAGAAGAAAGGGAGGGGGAAGATGAGAAGCAGGAAAAGAGAGAAGAATGAAAGGAGAAAAAAGAGGAAAACGAAAACCAGGCAGAAATTGGTAAAATCCCTGGGGATTTAACAGGCTTGAAGAATCTCACATCTTTGCAAAGATCCCATTTCCTAGAATTATCTTTCGGACTGTTTCTAGGTTCAGAGCATTTCACTTTACATTGAACTGCAGACTGCAAAGTACAACACAAAGGTCCACTGAGAATTATTTAAAAAAAAAAGAAAAAGAACTTCAAGAAACTTAGACCCGTTGATGAATGGTAATACTAAATCAACAGATAAAGAAACACTTACCATGTCAGAAATATGAAGAATTCCAAAAGAAAAGCCCAAGGACAAAAAATACAAAATTATACTTTTCCTTTTTACAAAGCCAGAGTAAACATCTTCTATCTAGATAGAATCAAGCAATGAGTATAATAAATAATTTTGCCTTTTTTTCAGCAAGTCATTCTGTTCAAAGTTAGTCCACCTGCAGCAGTTGTAAGCCTACTAAAACTTTCTTTACATATGAAATTCTATGAATAGTAGTAGTTGGCATTGGCTCACAGTTCAAGCATAAGAAATTGCTGTACTTCCATAGCACTGAAATTTTATAGTTAGATACTTTCTGAATTTTGTTAAAGTTTCTAAATAAATAGCTTATGTTGAATTCTATCTTATCTTGAAGCAGATAATACAATCACCTCTTAACCCAACCTGAATAAAGCAGTACCATTGCATCAGAAAAAAATATTAAAACAGTGTGAGACATTTAATTGAATATTTTCAGACTTGTGTAAGAGTTCATATTGATTTTTTTTAAATAAAGATATGTTAGTTCTTCATGCAAACTCTTTCAATTCATCCTTAGATTCTTTTAAACATATTACATTCTGTATATTGAAGGACTGTCTAGTCTGAAATGATGACTGTTAAAATTAACTATGTCAGTTTAATAGCCAAATTGTACAAAACTTTCTTAAACCATGACCATATTTTCCGGAATCAGACCCTAATCCTGCAAGCAGAATGTGTATTTTCTTGCAGCTCTACGTTTGCTCCTACTGTGTCATCAAACGCCAACTTCATGTTCCTCTATTCTGCATTAAATGCGATTTCCAATATTTTGGCAGTTTTATTTTTTTATAATAAAAAACTAAATGAACTAAATAAATAATGCTTTCCTGTGCTATGCTTGTCATGCTTAATTTATTTAAATCCAGAAATTTAAACTAATTTTCTGATTTTTCATATCCATCTGTCAGTTCATCCATCCATTTTTGCACATTCCCTGCTATAATATTTATTTGAGCACCTAGCATAAATTGCAGAGAAAATTGATGTAAACTTGTTCAGAGGTGTGCCTATTTTAGCTGATTTAAATTCCTGAATCCTTAAGCTTACTTTTTTTCAGTAGGGCTATAAAATGCTATCTAGGATTCTCACTTTCACCATAATTTTGTACAATGACATTATGCAGGCAGTTACATATTTATAGGAGAAGATTCAGTTCTATTTAAAAAGATATGTTTGCCTTCTTGGACTTGTTTCTCTAACTTTTTTCATACTGTGAATAAACTGCTCGTTAAAATGATAAGACCTTTTACCAGTTTAAAAAGACAAAATTAAGAACATTTAGCAAATATATGCAAAAAAAGCCAAAATAGCTGCTGGAAGAATGCAGATATTTTTTCCTATTGAAACTGAGTCTTGCCACTCAGTCTTCTGTATCTAGAACTTCTTGCTAGACTTGAAATTATTAAATATTAAATATTTTCTGGAAAAATATATCTGTCAACCATACAAGTGAAAAACCTGGGATGGCTGATGTATGAAGACAGGGGATAATCAACTGTCAAAGTTGCCTCTGTTCTCCTTTTTCTCTTTGTTTGTAATTTTATACTTCATCTCCCAGTGACTCATTACCTATAGGTTACTATTTTTCCCCCTTTCCACATCTCTCTTTTTACGACATCCATATTCTAGCCACCAATTGTGCAAATAAGTAACTTAACTGTACAGAGAGCACTGTTCAACAGGGCCCCAGGAAAACAAAACAAGAAAAGGAAAAAAAACCCTATGTAAATCCCACAAGGAAGCTGGTAAGGGGAGGCCGCTGCCTGAAAGGCTCAGGTAGAGTCAGATCAGAGCTAGGTCTAAGGTAAAACGCTTAAGCAGTCCAACAACATTTGTATTGCCACAGCGCCAGTTAATGATCATATCATTAGTGTTAATCAGAAGCTGTGCTTTGTCATTACTGTTATTAGCAGTGCACATCTGGAAGCTAGAGGAGAGCAACAGACTATAACAAAATGAAAGTCAACCCTAGGCTGTTATTTAGGTCCAATACCTGAGGAAAGCTGGCAAGAGCTTGTAATATAAAAAGTTTTTTCTGGGAAAATTGCTTCCCTTTTTCTCCTCCTTGCTCCACACTAGTCTGTGCATCTGCTAGTTACGGATCCCTATGGCAGGACTGCATTCACTGTCAGCGGAGGGAGACATGACTGTCTCTACCTACTTGCTCTGAGAGGAAGATAAGTAATTGTTTACTGCTTCACACACAGCTCCATAACTCACACATGTACTGAGAGAGGTCTTATTCCTCATTACCATTCCCTCCGTCTGTATGTTCTTCCAGTAACAGTCTGGTCCTTAAGTAACAGCTAAAGAAGTAATTCAACAATCAGTCATATTGCAAATGTAATTTTGGGAAATGATGCATTTCAAGACATTTTTGAATTATACTTTTTTATTTGCAGAACAGAATTAGACTCTGAGTTACTACTGACACAGTGAATCCTTTCCTATTACTCCTTCCTACTATATAGGCTTTTATTATTGTTTTGTATGGACCACATGGGACTAAATTCTAAAATTTATGGATGCTATATTTATAGTACACATCAGGGAACAAGAGTCAGGAAATATCAGTTTTATAGGGGAATTAAATGAGGTTGTTATAGCAAAATTTATTGTTTAATCCTTGAAATCTCCATAGACTTCAAAGGTTAGACCACCAAGTAATAAAGATAGAACATCACAATCATAATCTCAAAAAGCAGTATAACATGGCTATAAAATAAAAATGGACAGAAAGTGAAAGAAATATACAGGTATGCCTAATATGATTTCCAGTTCTATTAACTTTGTCTATGAATCTGAAATGTGATTACTGAATTATAGGCTGTCAGAAGTAGATTTTAAGGTTTCCTTCCTTCGTTTCTACCTTTCTCTTCCTTTTCCAGAGACCTAATTTAAAAAAACACTTTTAATCTATATTGTGTTTGCAAAACAGAAGAGGTGGATCCTGTAGACCATGGAAACAAAAGCCACTCTGGCCAAACATGCAGAAAACACAGCCTCACAGCTTTCTGGCAAAATTTATTGTGCTACCAAATAGCCTGTGTATTGTTCTCTATTCACCATAAGACTAGGGCTCTCTAACAACATGTAAATAGATGTAAAACAGTGACCAGGCCACAAGGGCAATTGGCAGCAAGAAAACACAATGTAACATTAAATACTGGCATATAAATGCATGTCCTGTATTTTTAAAAACAGACATCTGAGGAGCCAGCAAACTCCAGTGCTGTATAATGTTAACTACTTCATTAATAATATGCAGTGCATTGAGTAGCTACATCATAAATAAAGATAACGGTGTCCTTCAAGGACATGCCTGCACTCCAGTTACCTGTAACTGCATTTACATTGCATTGTTGATTCAACCTGAGGACGCTTTAAGGCCACATTCCCCAACCACAAATATTATGTAGCTGTTTGAGCACCCAGTGGAGCACGGCAGTACCCCAGATGGCATACCAAGGCTTGCCGTCTCGCAGGCACCATGCTCTTAAAGGCACATGTGAGGATAACTCACACACAGTGTGGACAGTTTGTGCTCCGGGACACCACCATCTCAAGTACCTCAAATTTCCCCCCATGCTTGCCAAGCAGCATGCCTGCTGCTAGGCCACTGCACCAGGCTGAGTGGCCAGCATGCCCAAGCAATGCCTGTTGACCTAGAAACTCCATGGCAGGTGTAGAATGGCCCATGACTACAGAACATCTGCCTCAACAGCCAGGGATCTGCTGCTGGGGGCATCTCCTGGACCACTGAGGATTGTCTTCGTGCTCTTTTCCATGTAGAAATGGTAGGTTGCAAGAAAGGAATCCAGGTGTAAGATCTGTATGATAAGACTTCTCCAGGGTGCCAACGTAGAATCAACACCTGGCCATATTGCAGCACCTGCAAACAGCACACCTTGGCAAGGATTTTATTGTAGTTGTTCTGCTAACAGTAACCTAAAAATAATAAAGACAGAATTTCATACCACAACTGATGTTAAATGCAGATATACTCACACAATATGATATCATGGAAAGTAGAAAAAGATTAAAATCACCCACTCTACTATTTTGGCCAATTACCTGTTACACACCTAATATGGCTTTAATCTGCACACCCTATGTTTCAGTTCTTCTACATTTGGATCTGTCAAAATTTTCAGGTAACTTTGTATCAGTCCAAGTTTTCTGATTAACCAATTGCTTACCCCAATCTCTATTCAGATATCACAGCAACAAGAAGGTTGGTGACACACAGACAGAGGACCTGAACTGCCAGAGGCTGACTATTCCCTCTCAGTAATGCACCCCAAGGCTGCCCAGTACTAAGGCACTTCAAGCCTAGGAGACAGCCTCCCAGAATTACAGCTTTGTTGTGTTTCTCTCAAAATATTCATGAATCATAGAGAGATGTATTCAAATATTTCTTGGGGAGGTATTCAACACGCACCGCTTTCATGTTCCCAAAACCATCGAGATTTATATTGTGTCTCAGACTGCATGTAATTGAAGCTGGTTTTTTGTGTTGAATAAATATCAATGTTTACCTTGACAGAACTAAGTACTTTCCTAGAACAGATAGAAGACTGAAATTATTCACAACATCCTGCATTCTGCAAAATGTATGAAGGCTATGATGAAAACTAATTTAATACAATAAAATAACAGATCTCTAAATTCCAAGAAGTATTAGTGATCTCACTTTTACAAACACAAAACATTTAAATCATTGTTAGAACTGTATCTTTTATCTGCAACTAAAAACTGTATTTCCCTTCTGTTGTATTGCTGTCCTGGTTTTGGCTGGGATAAAGTTAATTGTCTTCCTAGTAGCTGGTATAGTGCTATGTTTTGGATTTGGTATAAGAAGAATGTTGATAGCACTCTGATGTTGTCAGTTGTTGCTAAATAATGTTTAGTCTAAAGTCAAGGATTTTTCAGCTTCTCATGCCCAGCCACCGAGAAAGCTAGACGGGCACAAGAAGTTGGCACAGGACACAGCCAGGGCAGCTGCCCCAAACTGTCCAAAGGGTTATTCCATACCATGTGAAGTCATATCCAGTATATAAACTGGAGGGAGTGGGGCTGGGAGGGATCACTGCTCGAGAACTTACTGTGTGTCAGTTGGCAGGTGGTGAGCAATTGCATTGTGCATCACTTGTTTTGTATATTCCAATCCTTTTATTATTATTATTGTAATTTTATTATTATTAACTTTTTTTTTTCCTTTTTGTCCTATTAAACAGTTCTTGTCTCAGCCCATGAGCTTTACTCTTTTTTTTTTCCCCAATTCTCTCTGCCAAGAAAGCAGCTGCATGGTGCTTAGTTACTGGCTGGGGTTAAACCATGATAACTGCCATTGTGATTGTCACCCCTGTAAACTATGAGATAATACGGTAACTAATTAAAAAAAGCACTACTTTTTATAAAACTTAATATAGCTACTGTCTAAAAGGGTACAAGGTGTATCTGGTATTAGGCACATTCTGTTGAAGTAGTTTAAGTGCTCTTACTGGGGGAAAATTTAAAACCATGATTTAATTTTTAACTAATATGAAAAACAACTATTTACCTCTTTCACCTTGTCTCAGGACTGCACAGGAGGGAAAATTTCTCTGCTATCAGCTCAGGAACTGCTGCAGGAGCAAGAATACCCTCAGGTCACATAACATGGCTGAGGAGCCATGGAGAAGCTTTCATTTTTAGATCTGTTTAACTAGGTTCATTCACAGCACCTACCAACACCCTCTATCACCTCATCAGCACTGAGATCTCTACCATGGGCTGCTCGGAAAAGAAAAAAAGACAGAATTCTAATTTAAACCAGCACAGCATAAGTGTGTTTAATAGTACTTTGTACTCCTAGATATATTGCAGCATCTTAGCTGCTGATGGGTGATGCTTTTAGTCTGTTCACACAGATTCCGTGGTAGATGTTATTTGTAGTTAGAAAACCTGCAAAAATTTACTTGTTTTGCTTTTATGCATTTGCTGTTACAAAATATAAAAAGGCAATCTGTCATACACTATAATAACAATGAGTTGTGTTAAAAAATATCTTTTTATAGAAAAATATAGAAAAGCAACTTTAACTTAAAAAAGGAAAATCTTTGTAGTTTTATCTTAATTTGCATATGTTTATAAAGTAAAATGTAAAAAAAACCCCAAAACCATTAAAAATTATAGAACCTACTTATATCATATACTGATAATTTGTGTGACTGTGAATTTAAACTGTCAAGTAAAATAGACCCAGGGGCAAAAATTCAACATTGCTGTTCAACTTCAGCCTCGGTTTCCTCAATGCAAAAGCAAGGAGACATTTAATCGTTACCTCCAAGGGACAAATAAGCTTCACATCTGTCATCATAATAAATATCAGACAAATTTATTCTAATATAATCATGTCTTTTCATGCTGGTTTCCAACTGACGCTAGAGATAAACTTAGAAGGAAAAGATGGATGGGTAGAGGAGAACATAAATGGAGAAAAGTCAAATTACAGAAAACCTAAGGAAGGAAATTACCTAAAAACGGCAGAAACAGAAAGGGGTAGAATAGACACCTCATAGTATCAACAGAGCTGGTTGAAAATTGCATCACAACTATTTAAAAGCACACACACACAAACCTATACCAAAAGCATTTACTGTTTTAATGTCCTAGACATTGAAGGGGTTTGTTAAAATGGAAAGTACGAAGCACTCCTACATATTGGAAATTGCTTTGCTAAATCCTCCAAGCTATGTCAAGATATGTTTTCTTTCCTTCTATTCATTAACACATTATTTTTTCTAGAAATAAAATTTGCTATTCATATATATTTACGAAAGGATTTTATTGAGACATATTTTCTTGTGCCCAGCATTTTATTTTAGCAAAACATAGGCACAAAGCATTGTAGAAACAATATTGGTCAAGAGAGAGACACCAAACAATATACAGCAGGGTGTTGCTCTCTCCTGGCTTGTTACACAGACTGTGATTCATGATGCAAATGTTGCTGATGAAAAAGGCTTGCTAGTTTGCTTAAATGAACTGTCTTGGTTTGCTGCTTTAAATTATTTAAAACTACTATTTGCCCCAGGAGGTAAATACAAATCTCACCATGAAATCTTTCCTTCCCCTGCCCTCTTCTCCCTTATTTGTTATCCTTGCAGAAACTTTCTAGAAAAAAAAAAAAAAAAAAAGGGAAATAGATTCTTTAATTGAATAACTGGATTATTTATATTTCATTAGTTGGTGATCCTTGCAACTCACCTGCATAGGACGAAGGAGCTTTTCATGCAACAATGCAGGGGAAAAAATGATATCTAAAAATAGCTTATTGGAACTCACTAATTCAAAAGCAGATTGAATTTTAAGACATCAAGTTGAAGCTTAGCTGGGCTGTAAAACTGCCATCTCTGGGGCAGATTCACTCATACATGCTTTACCTTCAGGATGCTCCAGGTTCACAAGTGGGCCAGCACATAGCCAACACCTTCTCCATGAACACTGCCCTATGCAGACGGCACTCCCAGCCTTGCTATAACCACTTCCCACTCTAATTCACTACTTAGGGTAAGCATGTTATGCCAAAAGCATGGACACATGGTTCCACTCAAACTCTTCCCAGATGCTGTGGCTTTCAAGATGTTGTAAATAAAGCCAAAGCAAACACAGGTCTACTCTCAGAAACATGGAGCCATCCTGAAACTAGGGACTATCTCTAACCTGACACTGTCTACTCCAAACTTGATTTTTTTAGAGTCACAGCTTATAAGAAAAGTGAAAAGGAGAATCCATGACCAGGTAGGCCTGAGAAGGAAGCTCACTCACATGAACCCTCAGACCCTAGACAAAGAAACATTGGCTCAAAAGTGTGCATTAGCTCTTAACATCCATGCCTGTACTGGTAGAAGGTGGCACCTGGTGAAACACACGTCTGACATGGTAGTGCAGAAGGGCTGGGGTAGAGGGGACAGCTTTTTTTTATCTAACTTAGTCTCGTTTGTAAATCATTTATTTGAAGAAGTGAGTGACTGAGTGAGGAGCACACTCTGGAAAGGGCAGGGCTTGCCCCTGCATAAGGAGATTCCTTACTTCCTTCTCTCCTTACTCTATGTTATTTCAGTAGTTAAATATACAAGGTTTTATACAGTTAAAGCTTTTGAGCTCAAAAGTGGTGTCTTTGCTTTTCTTTGGGTTGAATTTAGGCAGATCCCTTTCCAAGTGCTCACAGGTGTGAGGTTATTTCTCACAACCAATTGACACCTACAGTGCAATTTTAGTCTGTTTTTAGGGAAAGGACTAACTATTCTTATCAAAATAATTGTTGAAGAAAAAAGTTATTCATATCAGGAGGGAACTGCTAACCAGTACAAGCTGCTCAGAGGCTGCTGTATTGTCTTCTCAAGAGAAAAAGCCTCTGACCCAGGGCAATTCCACAAAGTAACACTCTGACATCTTCTATAGCAGAAAGACACACTCTCTTTAACAACTGAATACAGTTAAATCAACAGATAGGTAATAAGAAGATTAAAATACACAACCCTATCTTTTCTCAGGATTATATCCAAGAACTGTCAGGAGAACATATGTATTTTCTGCTCCTCTCTACTCTCCATTTCAGCAATATTATTTCTCTTAGCTATATAAAAGCATTAGAAACACTGGGGGCTTTTACAATTGTTTTGAAGACCAGAATATCACATATCTGTACTGAGTGGTGTACTTGATCAATTATCTTCTCTTAAATGTGATTGTTTCACATCAGCAGCACTTAAGGAAAGAGAGTTAAAAAACAGAAATTGTTCATTGAGTTTAGATATAAGTTCATCTCTCAGCTACATAAATTACAATCTCAGTACGACAACCAAAAAAAATACAAGTACCAGCAGCAGGTGTTACACTTTTTTGTGACCTCATGTCTCTAAGTGTGTAGACTTCAGGCCAGTTATTCTGCTGCAGGGTGGTGGGGGACAGGGAAGGAATCTATAATGTTCATGGACAGCCTAGCGGCTGCCATACATAGAAGCTCCTCAAAAGCTACTGAAGCTACTTCAGTCTTCTAAAAGGGAAAACAAATTGCACCACAATGAAAATCTAATCATCGTCCAAGCAAAGTTTTAAATGAGCAAAGAGAAATTCCTGTCTAGTCCAATACAAGTGACCATTTCCATTTCCCACCTTTCTGACATCTCACTCTCCCTACTGTCTGGGTACTTCTGTGTTTGCACCTCATCCATTTCCATAAGTTGCTAACTGCCTTTATTGAGAGGCCTGATTCTGGACATCTGCTCTGATGTCAAACAAAGGGAACAGGACCGAGTAGGACTTGCTATTGAAAAAACAAGATACATGTGGAAAGAAAGAACATCAAAGCTGGCCAAAGGAAACAAAAACATTTGGATACGGCATGTTGAATCAAAGCAGTGATACATTCATTTATGCCAGTTGCTGAAAGGTCTGTGCATTAACTACAGTGACGTGAGCTGGAGGATCTCATCTAGCACTGTTGCTAGGAGTACTCTCATCCAGCATATATTGTAATGGACATTTGTAATGTTTAATTACACTGACAAGGCATGCACAGAAAGGACAAATACACAAGCAGACACATAGAACTGAAATGGAAAATCTAGTCATTAAAGCAGAAAACTTTATCTTGAAACAGCTCATGGACAGAGCAGTATCAAGTTGCTGCAAGTTTCAGAAACATACCACCTCAGCTAAGAGACAGAAATCACAGCTGGAAAGGTGAGATGGAGAAAGAAAACATATTTATTGTTCTGTTTCATGGTAGGCAGTGTTTGTTCAGGTTTAATCATTCAGTTATATTTGGTCTGAATATTCAAAACATAGTATGTCCTCCATTTTGAACTTCCAGACTGGCAGTCCCATAGTGTAGGAATTAACCTACAATAACAAAAACCATCTAAGGTGAGCTATTTCTTTCCCCCTAAAATTCCAAAAGGGTTTTGTTTGTTTGTTTTGCCATATTTTGTTTTTCTCAAATAAGTGCTGGAAAGGGCAGCCTGTCTATAAAAATGTCTGTGGGACTGGGACATTATGGGGGAGTGATAGGGAAGGAGATGACTTGGATGAGTCTGCAGAAGGAATGAAAGATGCTCAGTGAACTGTCACTGCCCTGGAGTCATCTGCTTCATCACTTACCCACATATCAGTTGTTACAGCTGATGCACTTAAAAAGTTCATTCTCCTTTTATAGATTGTGCAAAAGGCTGTGTGTAGAGGAGTTTTTAGTTCAGAATGGTCACGGACTGTATAACGCTAGCCTAGGCCTGGGCTCTGAGGAGCTGTGGAAACTCCCTGGCCGAGCGCCACTGACCATGGAAACTCCCTGGCACGCTTAGCAAGGCTGACGACAGAGCGAGTGATCAACCAACCATCTCCAATCAAATGCGAGCTTGGGGCGCGTGAACACATATGATTATCCAATCCTAATTAATAGCTGAGCGCGTGTATAGCATAAAGCATTATAAATATCCCTGTATTTCAATAAATGACAGAGCATTCACCATAACTCTATGAGTACTGTGTGTTTGACTCTCGTCTCCCCGCGCTACCTCAGCTGTGTGCTAAGTTGTTCAAAGTAACAAATGCCAGATCACAATCTCAGTGCTGGTTTCACCTGTTACCTAAAATTGTCCATAAGATAAGCAAAAAAATTAGATGAAAATACATATACATGCAAAGTACTTTGCTCATATAGAAAGAATTGCAATAAGCTGTCTTGTAGGCTCCTTGTCAGAACACCACACCGTACCCCAAGAAGCTGAAATACCTCTGGAAGAGATGCTTATAGCAATATTTCCAAAAAGTGTTTGATTTACTGATGTTCATGAGAGTGGAATGTCACTTTTCAGATAGTGTTTATTTCATGTCTACTTCTTCCAGATCACCACTTCCTATGACTTTAGGGTTGTGCATATCTGTACTGGAGCATTGCTTTCCATATCCTATCATGCTTCCTGGGTGGACTAGGCTGGAACAATGAAATATTTGATGAGATTTACCTAATTTCTACATAACACCACCTGTTAGAACTGGGTTCCTATTATTATTCCTTCCTTCCTGAATTGTTTTCTTTATTTGCCTTATTTCTCCACTTTTCTATCATTCTAATCCTGTCTTCTGGCTAGCAAAATTCTGGTTCAGCTTCCCAAGGAAACTCTACTTTTTGCAGCATTATCAAGAACTACATTGTCCTAAACACTCTGATCCTGCCACATGTTTGACAGATCTCAGAGAAGCTGATGAGACTGCCCACAAGGCCCTCAATGATATGATTATGAAACAAATCCCAAAGGCTTGTCACAGTTTTCAACAGAAATGACTAATCCAGGACAGACAGCCAAAGTATCAAGCTTTCTGCCATGGTATGTACAATGCCATCTGATTCCTTAAGGCTCTCAGATTCACAGGCTCACTGCATTGGCAGGATGCCTAAGTTTCCTGCTTGGACAGTTTCCTGGTACATCTCCTATTCTTCACAGGCTGCCCAGCTGGTAAATGGCCATATTGCCCATTTCCTCAGGCTGGTTGGCTCTGGATTTTCCAGCTGCCTTGACTTCCTGGACACTTACCTTTCTGGGCCACTGAGCCTCCACAGAGACCACCTGTTTGGAGACCCTACCCCAGCTGTCCTCCTCACAAGCCAGACTAGAAATTGAAAGGGATGAGAGGAAACATGACAATCATTTAGTTGGTGGACCCAACTAATAGGGAGACAGGTGACTGCCCCATGAGCAGGAAGGCAAGGTCCATGAAAACATTTTTCAATGGTTTTCATTCCTTGCCCAGTAGTACATTTGGTTTTGTATATGTAAATTTTCTGATGAGATTGATATTCTGTTTACCAACCTGGTAACAGTGCATTTCTACTCAGGTCATCCACACAGATAGCCTTATATATAAAGGAGAAAGGATCTGATGCAAAAGTGTCATTCATTCATGGACAGAAAAAAAAACCACTTTAGAAAGAAACTTGGTTGAGTTTGCACAGCAATGTGATGCATTATGATATTCCTTTCCTTTTACATGTTGAAGTTTGCACTACTTATAATTTTTTTCACTTAAATTTAAATTAACTTATATCTAACAAGAAGAAAACCTTTGCAATATATTAGTTATTTACAAAATTAAAGTGAATTTCCTCCCCCTCTGCATATTCTACTTGCAATTTTGAAAATTTTAGCTCATCCATGCACATTTTTTGACACCTGTTCTAACAGAATAACTAAGGGAGTAGATTATTAACCTCTGTATGGCCTTATATTGATCAGCTGTGGGGCACCTGACAGCCAGGGGTAACAAATATTAGCTGATAGACAGAAAACAGAATCACTCCAAGTTACAGACTCTACTTTGGTTTGATGCCAGTTTTGATTCTTCCCGTACATTTTTTTAGTTCTGGTCCTCTTTTTTGTCTCCTCCAAGGCCTGCCAGTTCACCTCACTGTTGCATGAGCAGGCTTTCATGGGCTTCGCATCACAATCCAAGTACCTTTGCCCAGAAAATTCTATTTTTGCCGGTTTAGGCTCCCATCCCAGTCCCAGTCTGCCCGCCTGTCCTCTCCTTTCCTACAGTCCCTCCCACCATTCCACTTGCAATCAGCTTTTTATTCAGTCTCTTTGGTCAATAATTTCAAGTTTGTCCCTATGTTGTCTCTTGCTTTCCACATTCATTGCTTTCCTTTTCTGGAAATTTGCCTCACCTGCTTCTAATTTGTAGTTTTTCTCACCCTTCCTCCCCAATCCCTTGGTTTAGTCCATTTCTCTAGGTATTCTGCTTCTCCACATGCTTTAACTCCTCATCAAATTTATATGCCATGCATCTTTATCTTCCTGTCCCATTTCATTAGTCACTTCTTCCATATAGCCACTTCTGGTCATCCCAGGGTCCAGTACTAACCTCATTAGCCAGCTGCTGTCTGTCTCTGGGCACCTGATTCCAACCCAAACTCTCCCACCAGTTGCATTTCCATTCATTTTGCCTTTTCCAGCTTCCAGTTCTTCAGAAAGACAAGGCACAGAATGCTTCAAGATATAAGAAAATCCTACAATGACTGTGTTCAACCAATTCCCCATATTCCTTTGGTGTTCTAACTCAAGAAGTAACCCTGAAAGCTTCATTGTGCTGTGTTCTGTGACCAGTTCCTGAAAACAATGGCAATTATTTGCAAGCAATTCTGACTGCATAGGAGAGGAGCCATTTACAGATGTGGAGGTCTTAGATTATACAAGACTTCAGTAAATTTTCTGCTATAAACACTCAAAACTATAGTGTTGTGGACTAAGCTTGTCCTGCACCATAGATCTCAAGGAAACATTCAAAATAGGGGTAGTTAGAGTCATGATAGATACTGTTTGAAACAATTGTGTCTTCTATTGTCTGTCAGCTGTATTTTCTAAAAATCTGTCCTGCATACCTGCATATAGTTATTAGGATGGAAGCCAGCATAAAGGAACTAGAGATATAAAGACAAAATATAAACTAGGTTTAATGTTTGCATAGTTAAATATTTTCCTCAACTGAAAAAAATTAAGTAAACTATGGCAAAAGCATCCTTACAGCAAACACAAAACCGTATTCTGCATCCAGTATTTCTTGCAGAAGCAGTTAAAGTCTGATGCTGAAGAAATGGCATTTTTCCCCATCCAATTTCTATGCAATTAAGGTTCCTGTCACACTTTCTAGGAGAAAGCATGAATATTTTCAAATGGTTAACCACACTGTTTTTTGTAGTGAGAATGACAAAAGGTTATATTAGGTATATGAAGGTAGATTTACACTTATTTGGATTGTATTTAATTTTCTTATATGCTACTTGTAGTAGTGTCTGCATTCACATCATCTACTTAGAAGTGCTGAATGAATTAAAACACAGTAACAAGTAACCTCCAAAACCCCTGTGGCACTCATGTAAAATTATAACAGCTGAATTAATTTTGTTTGCAAGTAACAGTAGTCAGGACCTTTATGGTTCCACTGTTTGTTCAAATACTTGTCACATATACTGGAGCTGTATACCTGGTTTCAAAATATTTCTTCAGAGTTCACAAGTACTATGTGTGTGGCAGTGCAATCTGTACATGAATGTGTGTGTGTATATTTATATATATATATATGAATTTTGTAAAAGCTTCTCCTCGTGTCTCTTGACTGATGATGTTTTTGAAAAATGACGTGCAACCACTTAAAAAATACGGTACTGCTTATTTTATCTGAACATTTCACTTTCAAAAGTGAAGTCAAAGTCAAAAACTAATCAATCTCCTAATGGATAGAAGATATTTCCTGACTATGAGATGTTTGAAGACATTGCTGTAGTGGTGTCTATAGGTTTATATGCTTTGTTTTTTCATAGAGGTCAAATACTCCTCACTATATATAATTGTTTAAAGACATACGCATTTTATTTCATGCATACATCTGGAAGCCTAATGGAAAGACAGATCTGAATGTACAACATAGGCATTGAAACTGGTAGAAGTTTTTTTAGCTCTTGTTTTCAATATGACTTACTGATAAAGCTGAAGCTTTTAATGGACTTGTGTTGATTTTAACAAAAGGTTTCTGGATCCTTTTGCTGTTTGCAGTGAGGAACAGGGAGGGAAAGAGAGATATTAAAAACTTGACCTATCTGATACAGTTCCATTTCCTGAAAATGGTCAGAAAAGGTTGGGGGGTTTTGTTGTGATACAGAACACACAGATGTTTAAATCCTGAGAACTATGGTATAAAATACATCTTGCACAGTTTGTTTTCTTTGGGAAACTGCAAAATTCTTTTGCCTTCACATCCTTTCATTTTCTTCCTATTTGTTAATCACACAAGAAGCTACTACAGCTCAGAGAATTCATGTATACTGCAGACAACACATTTAAGCAAACAGTTCATTTCAACATATAAATCACAATCCATAAAGTAACAGTAAAAATGCATTGTCATCATGGTTTGAGAAAGCCTTTATCATTTCAAATTGTGATTACTTCTAATGAAGAATATCTGGCTTGATCAAATAATTCCAGGGTATCGTTATTTAGAACTGGAGCTTATTGTTAAAAATGACAGAATTATGAAAGAGGTCATCTAAGTGACTCTGCACATGAGGTGGTCATTTGAGAAAATTTCCAAGTACAAAATAAGTTCAGTACAAAGGTTGAACAGAATCTTGTTCAGCTTGTAAGCTAAACTCAACTGAACATACACACTCATTCTGGATTCCTCATCTAAACCATAAGCTTTCTCAAAAATGACCACTATAGCACTTTGAGTTTAGTTTTTTAAAAATATTATATGCATGAAACAGACGATGAAGCCCCACATGTGGAAAAGTAGACTTTAGATTTGTGTTCATCATCTAATCTAACATTTCCAAATGTACTATCAATTCATTACCTTTGAGAAAGAAAGATTTATCAATAAATATTTTCTGGTAATTTCCAAATCTAAATATTTTTTGTTGAAGTTTTATGCTGGGTTTTTAATTCACAGGTTGTTTAGGCCTCAGGACAAAAATGATATAGTGAATACTGTCAATTTTAATGAAGATGATGGATTGAAATGTTTACTTTGCTTTATCTGCATATACCTTGCCTTGTATTTCCATAGGCACATAGTAAAAATAACCTGAACATTGCAAATATTGAGGTTAGCTAATAGAAAGTCTTATCTGAGACAATGGACTATATTTAAATATTATGAGGTTGTGTGCTATGATAAAGAAATGAAGCCAAAAGACAAACAGAGATATGGTTCCCCTTTCCTCTATCTCTGTGCCAGATTAGGGAGTAACAGTAAAAGATGATCACTTCATGCCAAAACCAGCAATCAACATTATGACTGCTCAAGTTCTTCCCACAAATTATTACATAATATCAACTGCAAATTCCTAAACATCAAACTCAAAAGTTGTGGCAGAAGGTGAGCAGAATAAGGAAGTACAGAAATGAAGAGACTGGCAAGAGATGTGTTACTGACAGCAGTCTTTTTCATTAAGGGTTGTCATTTCTTAAAAAAAGATCCTACCTTTCAGACATCATATCCCTTCCTGAACAGAACAATACCAACTTTGCATCATGCAATTCCACTATTTGTTTACTTTCTCTCACCAGACCATTTTCACACCCAAACCTTTATCCTCCCATAAAGTTTTAGTGGCAGCAGATTTCCAAAGTGTTTTCAAGACCAACCATTGTTTTCAACACAGCATATTAAGTTCTCTCACGTGATGCATCATTAGTGCACAAAACAGAGGGAAAAGTGAGGGAGCTTATAAAAAAGACATGGCTAGATGCCTGGGTTTTCATGTGAGAAACAGCTAACTTGGGAGGTCTGAAGAGAGTTCAGTCATCCAGGAGTCTGATGTCCTTAATCCTTATCTGCCATCATGGTCCTGGAGGAGGCAATAACTGGACAACCTGAAATCAGTAGCAAACATCAGTGATCAGTCCTTCAAGAATAAAATCAGTAATAAACTAAGGAGGAACATTCTCTCAACAATAACAACTATTATTCTCAACAATGCATGTCATCTGTCTAATCCACTATTACACTGTTACTGGCACTAGGCAAAAGATTCCACATGAGGTAGACATAAAGTTACATGCTCTCACTATCAGCATGGCATGCTCATAAAATTGTGGATGTCTTGTGACTGCTGTCTGCTCCTCAGTGTGGGGCTTTAGTTTCCTTCTGATACATTTTTTAAATGAAAAGAAAAAAATAACTTTCAAACTGTCATACACATTCAGTGGCTACATCTATAAATAGCACAAATATTAAAGGAAAAGCAAGGCATTTCATATTCTCATATTTTAAAGCTGTTATGCAACAGAAGAAGTTATACTACCAGCCCTTTGCCAGACACTAGAAGTCATAGGTTTGTAGCTTCAGGAAAACTATGCTGATTGCAATTTTTCCTGTTCTCCCCTACCTTACACATAGCAGTTTTGAGATAAAGACAATTCTTTGTGTCATGCACCTGGGAATAGCCGTCTTTCAGTGGAATCACTCACATCTCACTGACATCATCCAAGTGCAAGAAGCACGAAGGGGGGAAGGCTTTTGCCAGTCTTTTTCAGCAAAGGACAGTTTCAGCTTGGGTGAATATTTTGTAGGTCTCTCATTACCAATATTAGAAGCTTCTTCTGCAAGCCTTTCATTCAAATATAGTAATTCAGTAGTAATTATAAAACACAGAATGTCATCTTAAATGAGAGAACTACCAGTCAAGATATGAACAAAAAAATCCCTTAAACCTCAAGACCAATAACAAAATAGGAATAAATTATTTATAGCTTATGTTGAAGCCACATTGCCTCCGATCCAAATGTGTCCCAGGGCAACTTTGCTTCAATACTGTAATGAGTAAGAGCCCTGAGGCAGGTAGAAGCACAGTGGGGCAGGGAGCAGAGCAGAGCTGTGTTACACCTGCAGTGTACTACAGCAGTATCTAACCCTGATGATACTGCATTTAGTTTCAATTGCAGTGCTATTATGATATCAGCGTATCGCCCGCCATTACTTTAAATCTGGTAATAGTGGGGTTTTGCTTCTCCTTAGCAAGACTTTCTGATTTCACAGCTCCCTGTTTCATTTATCACTTTTTTTCAATGACTCATGACTTGGATCAGAATTTTTAATTCTTTTTTTTTTTTCTATAGACTTATTCTATTTACAGACATGGATTTTGAAATTCTTAGTGATGTTAGTAGTCAAAGGGAAGTTGACAGAATTCAGTTGGACAATAAAAGTCAATGCAACTTTTGTTGCCAAGAGGACAGGCAGTGGCATAGATTTCAATAATTGTAATAAAAATGTATTAGAATGTTTTACGTAGAAGTCTATATATCACATGGAGATTTAGGGATTTCAGCTAATCTTTGTCCCTGCTGTATTGCTTATGCACACGTTCTCAGCATCATATGACATGCACAAATTCACACTGTAGCTTTAATCTCACTTGTATATGTATTTTAGATCTGATTCAGCAATATCTGTGAATAGATCCCAGACCAGATGAAAATTTGTATATTCTAGCAGTGCTCTTCAATACACACACACATGCTTTCTGCTGAGAGTGAGTGCAGCAACAGGAGCCATTCTCTCCTAGGGGAATTCTCAGTTGATGACTTGCTGCTAAATTACAACACTTTAACAACACATTGTGATACAAAGTAGATGCCTGCAAATTTGTCCCTGTACCATCCTTTTTTTTTTTCTTTTGTTTTTCTGTTTCCTTTTATTTTACATCATAGATATATTTTGTTAGTAGTTTCAGTAAAGACGTAGTTTCAGCTCATTTTATTGTGTCTTCCATACAAGCAACTCCATTTTCTTGGAATACTATCATAGTGTTCTTGTTATGAATAGGATTTTTAAAGGCACCTTTTAGATATACATGTACAGTGCCTAGTGCATACCCTTATTCCATTAAATATGCATCCCATATTTTTTTTCCAATGTAAATCAGTACGTTAAAGAAGCCATTATATTTTCTCCCATTCTCATTGTAAAGCTAAATTGAGAGTCAGTGTTCCAAATAAAAAAAGACTGATTAAAATAATCATATGGAAATAATAATAATAAACAATAATATTATAATTATAATTAATTATAATTAATTAATTATTAATCGATGTTATTATTAATTATAATAATAAAATTATGATGATGATGATGATGATGATGATGATGATGATGATGATGATGTAGGAAAACAATACAGTAGCTCCTAGATTTGGACCTGAGAGCATCCCCCATATCATTGGCTATGTACTTGCACTAATCAGGAAGCTTTCATTCAAAATGCTAACTCCCTTAAAGAAGGAATTTTGACAGTAAAGGTTTCTCAGGTCCAGGAAAGAATTGATCAAACCAGAGTGAGAAGAGCTCTGTACTTGCCTTCTGAATAGACAATATTTCATTGATTACAAAGTTCATCCGGGACATGTTCAAATCCTTGCTCCATCATCTCAGACAAGGATCCAACCTCCTAATTACTGTTATTCAGGTGTGGTTCTCTGCTTTTAGCAGTCCTGGTTTCATCCTAACATGGAATATGAGTGTTCTGATAAAAGGAAACCTAATTTTTTTGTACATTGTTATGTTATGTTAGGTGGTTAGTTAGAAATGAAGAAGACAAGGTGCCTTAGGGGTAAAATGGCCATAGAAGTAGATTCCATTTGGAAGAATGTAATGGGATCGAGTCTGCTTCCAATACCCAGTGTTCTAAAATGAAGTAATTCCCATGTCAACCAGTCCTGCGTGGCCAAATTTCACCTTGAGTTACACCAGTGTAGATGAAATGAATGCAGATAAGTTACATTAATATAATTAATTAAAAGTCTGAAATATGCAATAAAAATCTGTAGGCAAAAAATCCACTACACTGTGCAAACATGTGATTTAATGAGTTTTTTATTGCACCATTCCTATGGCATAATACAGTAAATTCTCTGTTGCATCAACAATTTTTTACCAGTTTAAGTTATGATACAAATCTTCCAAAAGTTGCAACAAATAAATAATCTCTAAAATTGAGGGGTTTTTCCCCCAGTAGTCCAAGGGAGCTGATCACCATCTCTCCTCTCACAGGGTCAGGGTTGTGCAGGTAATACCCTAGAAAATGTTTTGAAATGCAATATACATTGCCTTGTAAATATCTACAACCATTCTTCAGATTGCTTCATTTTGCCAATTACTGTCTTAACAGAATTATTGCTAAAACATGATTTTCTAAGCACTTTATTGGAGTGATTATTGCAGAGAGTACAGATCTTCAAACCCTTTCAAATCCATCTTGATAAACACATAAACAGAAGCTTACAAAATAGCCTATTTTTCACACAGTTTACACACATCTGAATGAGAAAGATTTTTTGCCAGGTTTTTTTTTTCTTTGCTAAGTCTGATATTCTAAATACCAAACTGGATATACGTAACCTTTGTAGACACAACACCTTGCTCTTTCATGATCTCATTTCTGACTTTTACAAGATATTGATTTTATGTCATAATGCAGTGATAAGCCCCTTCTCTACGTGGCTGGTTGTACCAGAAAATGGTCTAGTGTTTATGTAATGGCTTCTTTGTTCTAGCCTGAAAATTTATTTATGGCTGTGCAATTAAATAATCTCCATTCCTTCATCTCTCCCTCACCTTACTGTAGACACAGGAAGAGAGTAGGATTGTGTAGTCTCATTGTTGCAGCTACCACAACAAAGTCAGTAGCATTTTGTACCTCTGCTCTTTTGTGCTTTCTCCAGTCATTTATAGCTTTGTGTCTCTGCACATTCTGAAGATGATGTGCAGGCTTTACAGGACTGAACATTTAATACCTGACAGAATAGATATAATAAGGTAGCAGATCCAGAGTAGAGGAAAATTAAATACTCCTGAGTTATTTTATTGAAATTTCAGTTCTTCTGAGTTTATAGTTGTAGGCAGGGGTGGAATTTCAAAAACGCAATTTCAGAGTACTTTTATGGAGTTCTTTGCTTGACTACTGAAAGCTGTAATCTTCACAATAAAACCCTGGGATGAGGTGCCAGTATAGCATATCTTATGCCAGTGTAATAAGATATGTTCTACAAATAAACTCTGCTAGAATTGGGCAGATTAATCCATTCCTACCTAATAGCATTTCAGGTATTCACAGCAAGCTCTGCATGTATCCAGTAATTTTTTTATGTGTATTTAATATATATCACATTTTATGATGGAGTGCAATATTTTATTCAATGGATTTTGATTCTGCAGTATTATATGGGAAGACATTGACTGATTTCTTAAGCAGAAAGAAACTACTTAATAAAATGCAGCTGATGCTCTTTAGCTAAATACATCACAATGCTTCCCCCCCTAGAGTTCTCTTTACTTCAGGATGCTGTGAAATAACTCATGGAAGTCTCAGACAGCTAGAAGTTCAAAACCTCACAGAAGGTGCCAAATGAAACGTTGGAGTAGGTTTCTTGACTGTAAGATCCAAGTGGCAGGACCTTGTTTTCGTCTGTCTTTCTCACAGGGAAAAACACAATTTCAGCACTTAATAATCTAATTGTAACACTTCCTTTGAAGGTGATGGATTTGTGGAAGTTGATTTTTAAAGTTATTTTGACAGAAGCCTGACCCCTTCAGACACAAAGAATTCTCGCATTTCAGTAGAAAAGTGCAAAGAGGACATGCATAATTAGATGGGAAGATCAAGATTAACAAGTATGACAAAATCCTTCCCAATCCATAAGGCTTGCATTTGCTTCCTACTATCTTTCTTTAACAAAAACAGCTCTCATCATCACCAGTCATCAAAAATATTGACATTACTTGAAGTCTGCATGCTCTACATGCCTTAATAAGGTAGGAGAGATGGGTGCAGAGCAAGAATGCACTAATTTTATCTTTCTACAGTGTTTGAAAGATCTCAACTTTTCCAGAATAGTTATAAAATCATGCAAGGAAAGAAGTATACTGTACATCAGTGAACATTCTTTGGACTTAGATCAAAGACTTTGAATGTGGATGTGTTAAAATATGCATTGTTTGAATATACATGGCTTGCCAGAAGAGTTGCCCCGATCACTTTTGTTTTCAAAATTCAGTTGGAATACATGCCTGGTACATGTTTTTTACTTTTTTTCTAGGACATCAGAAAAGAGATTGAATGGCAGTGGGCCAAGACAAATAACCTGCATTAATCCACAAGGAACAAAATGTTTATTTGATTCAGAAGATATTCCATTAGCCATAGTTTTTGACATGCATAATGTAGCCTGTCTCATTTAGTACATATCTCATTGATTTGGTATAGTATTATTTTTAAACATGAATCACAGAGCAACAAAACCACATATCTCTCAAGAGATTCTTTTACCAATGCAATTTCTTTGTCAGCATAGGTTTTAAGTTCAATTCTTAAATAAACTGTACTTGAACAAAGTTAATTGATATTAGTGTTATCATTTTATCACTCTTTTGTATTTAGATAAGGGAATTCTATACAACCCAACAGGAGGTTGTGCCCAGGAGTGATGTCAGAGGTACTGACCTATTTACATTTGAATCTTGCAGTTTTTTGCTATCAATATTGTCACAATATTTTTTCCAATTTTCTCTAGCTGTTCTTTCATCCTAAGACTAGTTGAAAAGTGAAAGCAGTGACTCAGAGGGACACTTTATCAAACTTTTGATAAAACTTCTGATATTTTTTTTTCTACATTTAAACATATTTCAGTTTAGGACATGATGATTAGCTTTCTCCACAGTTATTGCGGAATGGAAACATATTGTAACTTTGTAGCAGGATGTGTATAATATTGGCAGAAGGAAGAATTTGGACCAGATTTTTATATGCAGTTCCTTAGTTATAGAGTCCAATTTTTGCAAATAAATTTAACTGATTCAGCACATCAACACATTTTATTGGGTTTCTGTGGCAAGGTTTTGGTAGCAGGGGGGGGTTACAGGGGTGGCTTCTGTGAGAAGCTGCTGGAACCTTCCCCTGTGTCCAACAGAGCCAATACCAGCCAGCTCTAAGATGGACCTGCTGCCGGCCAAGGCCGAGCCAATCAGCGATAGTGGTAACGCCTCTGTGATAACATTTTAAGAAGGAAAAAAAGTTGGGAGGGACAGAGAGAAACGGCAGCCAGGGAGTGAGAACATGTAAGAGAAAAAACCCTGCAGACCCCAAGGTTGATGCAGAAGGAGGGGGAGGAGGTGCTCCAGGCGCTGGAGCAGAGATTCCCCTGCAGCCCTTGGGGAAGACCATGGTGAGGCAGGCTGTCCCCCTGCAGCCCAGGGAGGTCCACGGGGGAGCAGATCTCCACCTGCAG
>JANZLQ010000005.1:17799889-17820287 GCA_026212715.1 Elanus axillaris | reverse complement strand
TTTGCCCGTGACGGTGATCAGTGAATGATCTCTCCTGTCCTTATCTTGACCCACAAGCCCTTTGTTATATTTTTTCTTTCCCCTGTCCAGCGAGGTGGGCACCTAGCATCCAACCATGTTCAACATTATCCTACTCCTAAAAATACCTTCTTCTCCAGCAATATTCAGGAAGTTTTTGCCAAATCAGTAGCACTTGCTGTCCGGTAAACACCAAGTATATTTCAATCTAAAGAAAAAAAAACCCCAAAACAATACAAAACAAAACAAAACAAAACAAACAAATCAAAGAAGGAGAAAACCTCCCTTGATATGAATACCAGCATTCCAAAGAAATTCCAAATAACAGCTGTCTAGTTAACTAATGGCCCAAAGCCTCACTTCATTTCAGCATAACATCCACCCCTCTGAAGTTCTGCTCACTCTTAAAGTGAGAATCCCAGGTAGTCAGAAGCAGTCTTCTGCTGCGGCTCTGTTGCAGTCTAGACGCACACCGAACAGAGAGCACAATCTTGTGTTGGAGATCCTGAAGGAAAATGGAGGCCCTGGGCAAGGCCGGGTGTCTTTGGCAGAGCTGTTCTGCCTGCTGCAGCTGAATTACTACTTTCACTCTTAGTTCAAATGATTCTACTGGTGAGTTTAAGGGGGCTCACTCACTCCATGACACAGTCTTCACAGTACCTGTGGCTTTATTATAAGCATAGTGATACCCACCATTTATATATTCAAACCTATTTCCAGGTCAATGACTAAATCTCAGTAGGCAGAACTATAGGTAAACACAACAGCAATGTATGGAAGCCAAGTCAACTAGAGGTGATCTTTGTGCCTTAGAGAGAGAACAGTATTCAATTCTTTTAACTTTTAAAATATTTTTTGTCTGGATTTCTTTCACCTGGAGCAAATTCTACCTTTTGCATTCCTGAACTAGACTGACAAGTTGTCTGGTATCAGAAATTTGCTGGCCATAAGCATGTTTATAAACTATAAGAAAGTCTCTTACCTATGTTTTGCTCTGGCTATGGACAGATGTATTTTTGCGTGGCAATTATTTATCTTGACAGTCTTATCCTACAGTTATACAAAGTAAAATTTGCTGTCTTTCAGGGGAGAAATTTGAGAGCAAGTCCATGTGCTTATTACCTTAATTTTACTAAATACATTAAGCTTCTAAACTATCTAAAATTCACTAGGGTAGAAGGGGTGGGAGGTTTACCAGCTCACCTCATGCTTGTAATTCTTTTTCTAATTTTTTTGCAAGCTTCCCAAACATATTTGCAAGATGTAAATATTTACCTTGACAATATATGTTCCAGTACAGATTTCAATAATGCTGTTTAAAGAGGTAGTGTCCCCATACTAGTTTTATCCAATATGATGCAGTGCAATTTTATTTCTCTGAGATCCAGTTCTCATATGCTCCTCTCCTCTCAGTCTTGTTATTTACACAATAATTTTTGATTTTTTTTTAAAAAGCATTTAAAGTATAGGAACATCTTAAGTGACTACAGCAAATTACAAAAATGTGGATATGTCATGTTCTTAACCAGAAATCAACCCCAAACAAAAAATGTATCATATAGCTTAAAACAGCTGAACAGTCATAGTGGAAACACTGGCAACTTCTCATGTATTTTTTTCTCAGATACTGAAAAAGTGGCATCATAAAGGAAACCTGACTTTAATCATATTTTCCAGCTAGATTTCATCAACACAAGCTAAAACCAGAATCTTTTCAGACATGATGATAATGATAGTATTTCTCCAAAGAACACTTGACATCAAGTAGATGACAACTTGGATGATACCACATCAGGTTTAACAGAATCTTGCTCTCCACCAAAGTAGTTTCCAGAATGACATTTTGACAACATGCCAATGGATGCTGCATTTGTACACACACTGAGCTGCAGAAAGGAAAGTATTTAAGAAGAAAATTCAGAGTTATTATGGACAGCTTAAGAATAAAAATAGGAAAATCAAATGTGTTAACTTTGTCACGGAGCTTTGTCGGAGAACTTGCAGAAACAGCAACATTGTGCCCCTCTTCTCAGTTAGAGCCATCCACCTCCACCACATGTAAGACCTCATTCTCAGGAAGGAAGCTAAGGTAGTTCCGACAGTATGTGATGAACAACGCCTTTCAGACAGCAAAGGGACCATCTTTACTTCAGGTTTTCCTATTCCATGCTTTATCATTTGTCCCTTTCTCAGTTATCCAGTTCCCTAGCATTTCCTTATGATTTCTCCTCCACAGGAGTCAGGAGTCATCAGAAAGGGAGACAGAAACATAGGGGAGACAGACCTTTTATCACAGAAGCATCCTGTGCCAGAGACTCTAAATTTAGAAGAACATCTGGCTGTCCCTGTTAAGCCATCCATCCAGGTGGGTTTTTTTACTAGTTTCCATATTAAAGTAGTTCCCTTTCACCAGTTTTTTTAACTGACACAACACCAGAGGTGCAGTCATTCTGGTACACTTGACGCTATGTCAATACGTATAAAAACAAACAGAGGAGGATGATGAAAAAACCCACAAATAAGTGAGGCTGAAGAACTACTGGAAAAAAAGAAGGAGGTGAGTCAAGTGAGAAAAAGGGATGATAAAGTGTTCCCTAAGGAAAAGGAAAACTACATATAAAGAGATGAGACGGAGGAAAAGAATGGGAAAAGAGGACTGAAAAAGAACAGTAGAGAAGAATGAGAAAAAGAAGATAAGAAACAGAAAGAAAACAGTAGAAAGGGAAGAGTGAAGTGAAAGGATGTGAAGAAAGGAAAGAGCTCCATGTTGGAGAGTCAAGTGAAAAGAACTGAGCTGAAGTCTTGGGATAAACAAATTGAAATAGGACATCAAAGGTAAAAAATTATGAATGTGCACTGAGAAATCAAGCAAGCTGATAGTGAAAAACACAATTACTACAATAAGAGCTACATCATGCTGTGGCATGAGTGTACATGAGAAGGTTTTAATATAAATAGTGTTGAGAGAAGAAAGGAAGTTTTAGTCCTGAATTCACATATATCTATCACCATTACAGAAATACTGCCAGTTATCTAACATAGATATGTAGTACAGAGAGCTGCATGTGCATCAAACTTCAGTGGAACAAGAACAAAACAAAAGTGATTGCAGCCATTGTAACCTTACTACCACTTCATTTTCTTCAGCTCTTGGCTGAGAGCAGAATTACTATGTATTATTTTAGTGGCTACACTCTTCCTGCTATGTCACTACATTGTCATTGTTTAAAGCAGCTTTTTGATGAGTGACATATTTATAGTGTTTCCCACATTAAGGTTTTTATTAAGTGGCACACCAAAGTACCAAGAAAAATCCATATCATATGAACCTCCATTTTTAATGGTTTACTGCATCTGTTGTATTTTCTAGCTGCTATTTGGTTTAACTGAGATTCTTGAATTCTTCTGAAATGAACATCTTACTAGAGAAATTGCTACTTGAACCGAACCGACCTAGAATAAATTCTGTCATGCTCTGCCTTTCATACCTATATACTTGGAGCCTGAATATGTCTTTTTATATCTGATTCCAGTTACTGCATTACAGGTATTTTTCATTTTCTGATCATTCCCTCACTCTTCCCAAGCACTCACTTTGGTACTATGCCATTTCCATGATCTGTGCTGTTAAACTGATTAATTTTCAGGTAAATCTGATATTAGTGCAGGTACTGTTCCCAATCGGTGAAATACCTAACAGCACTGTAGTGGAATTTTGTACTTTGATGAGCACTGCAGTTTATTCAAATGTGACAAAGTTGGCTGAAATAGTAGCTAGCATTGAGTTAATGCAGACTTGAAGCACCTTGAGGATTCTCATGGTGTACATGTGGCCACGTTTTTCTGGCAAATGCCACGCCCCCCCCCCCCCATCAGTTATAGTGGTTCCCAATACTTCATAGCTGTGAAGTAATTAGGTAAGGTCTGTTTCCCCAGAAAGTGTGTTACCAATGATCTTGACCATCTTATCTATGGGAGCAGAACTCCTGAGTGAACTATCCCTTGAAGTATTCCATTATTTTTTTCTCAGAAGGACATAGCTAGCTCAGGAGATCCTGGGTCTTACCTAACACGTATGCAAAGTAGAAGACCAGGAGACTAGGCCTGGGAATGAATGCAGAAGTAGATCATTTAGCAGAATAGAGGTGCACCTGAAGAGATTTCTGTGCCTTCCTCCCATCCTGCATGCTTCTTTTCAATTAAACTGTGTCCTGACAATCCACAATCAGGCAGAAGAAGGTTTAATGATACAGTTGGCAGTTGCAGGACAGTGGTAGACTGAGCACTTGGCAAGGTGAAAGCAAGGTAGGGCTGCTTACAACGCTGTTTGTATGCCAGTGTGGTCAACACCATCTGTACTACTGTGACCTGCTGTGACACAGCACAATATCTGGGTCAGAATTTTCACCAAAAGTGAAAAAAAACCTAAATCACTTCTAGTTTAGACACATTGTGCAGACAACTAGAAAATGTACCTATCATTTCTGGGGCAGATACAAGCATCTTGTGACTGAATGTCCACTGCCAATATAACTGAAGCAGTATAAGAGGGAATTTGTTATAGTGTTACTGCCATAATTTTTACAAATAAATTTATAAAACCAAAATCAGTCCTGTCACATTCCCCTTTCTGCGATTATTGTGCTTAAAAGGCAGCATGAAATATCACCTTTGGTAGGCAAAACACAAACTGCTACAGTCTTTTAAGATCTCAGGCCCTATTTGCAAAAGCATTTAAAGGTGAATTCATATAGTACCAAATCCTGTTCAAATCCTATCATAATTTCCCTGCAGTTTAAGCTAATTGGGGAAATTATTCTTTGATATGTTTCACTTCGATGTTATCATACACCAAAACCTCACTAATCGGCATTTCAGTTACTTGTGCATTGTATGAGCAGCCCAAAACTCCCTTCAGCTTCTTCCAGTCTCTCCTTTAAAGACTGAATATATAAAATTGCAAGTAGTCATAATATAAAGGCTTCATTTTTAGAGGCTGTGTTCCAATATGCGTATGAACACTATCATACTCACTGCTGGAACATTCCAGCAGAGAGATGTGGGTGATGATGAGGAAGAATGACAGGTTATGCTCATCTGTGTGTTTCGTAGTGTTGTCCCTTTTTTTTCTTTAGGTGTACTCTTGATTGTAAACTTCTCAGGGCAGAAATAACTTTTAGCCTACATCAGATGTTTTGCTAGCACTTAACTCAAGAATAACAAAATCACAGATAATTACAGCCAAACTAAACTGCAACAGTTGAAATGAATTAATGAAACATTGTGGATTAACTACCCTCTGGTTTTCATTATGTATGCACTTTGAAGCTAATTTTCAAAATTCTTTAATTCACGATAGCTCTCCCTATCATTAATGCAAATTAACCAGGTTCTACTGTAATGCAGATATTATTATCTTCCCTTGCATAAATGCACACAGTTCCTAAAACATGTTGTATATTTTAAAATGAGATTACCAGGTATAATGGAAATAGAAAACAGGAAAAATGTACTCTGCTGTTTAGATAAAAGTGAGGAGTATTGTGAATGACAGAAGTAATTCTTTTTATGTTCAATAAAAATTAGTCAAATGAAAGAGAGAAACTTTAGTAAGATGGTAAATGTTGTCTGTTAGAAGCACTGCATTCATATTATCCATTGATTGCTGTATCAAACCACCAATCCACTTGTAGACAGATTATAAAGTTGTATATTACATATACTAAGTTGTAGAAGTGAAAACCAGAAACTAAACACCATTTTATAACTTTTAATATAGAATAAAACATTTTTCCTCTTTATCAGTCTAGCTGCTCTTTTGCTATAACATACATGATTTTTTTTACTCATTGATGACAAAGGTTACTGTTACTCAATAACAGCATTTTAAATAATTTTTTTTTAATTTTAAAATAATATGTGTTTTAAGACAAAATTCTACATTCACAATAGAAATATTAGAAACATTAAGGTGTGCATTCAAAATATTAATAAGCAATTCTTTTTCTGTCCTTTTGCTTTTATGTTCAATAGTTTTCATTTTCAGTGTCTTTCTGAATTTCAAACTTATGCATAGCTTAACAGATGATTTTGCTTTTATATACAAATGAAGGTTGTCATGTCACAGTATTTGGGAAGGTACACAATTTTCTGACTGAAAAGTGATACCAAACTCACCCATTCTATCTTTCATTTATATTGGCTTGACTTTTCACATATTTTCTAGTATTTGGGAGAAAAAATAAGAGTTGTAAAGTCTTATCATTTTCACAGCTGGACTTGTTACACTACCACACCTATCAAGTTTAACCGAAGAGAATTGCAATACATATGTCCGTTCAGAAATTTCCCTCATCAGGTGCCTTATATTGCCATATTAGCTCACTTTCAACTTCCTGCTCAAGCTCAAATCTCCCAGTTGTCCAGAATGACTGCTTGTTGGCTCACACTTTTGCTTGACTGCAGAACAAAGCAGCTGGATCCTCAGACAGATGTGCTGTCAAGGGACAGCAGCAGAGGATGGCTCATGTTCAAGTCCCAACTCTGTCGGCTGTTTGGATGCAACAAGCATTTGACTGGTGCAGCAGGACTTGCCTATTGTCCCTCAGAGTTGGCTAACCTATATTAGCCATATCTTGCTGTTGCTACTTTTCCAAGTGGTGCGTGATGTGACAGCAGCATCTGGATTTCCTTATTCATATTTTTGCAGTCTTCTAAAGAAAATGAGCACACTCACCTTGTTGAAGCTTTTCATATGGCATAGTAAGCTCCATGAAGAGGAAGAACAGCAGAGTGTTATAGACAGACAAGGAAGACTGTATAAGGAGCATAAAATACTTCCCAGAGGTAGATGGTAAACGCTTATTAAAGAGGAGGGAAGGGGGAGGACTAAAAGGGAAAAGAATTCTAACACAGGAGAAAAATGCTATTTTTTTAGGACTAAAAAAAGGAATTCTCCAGGGAAAAAAACTGATCCCAGAAAATGAGGGAGCCCCTGCACTGCAGGACTTACTTAGCACAAAATGGAGGGGAGGCAGGAGGCTGAAGAAAAGTGGAGGAAGTACTGGTTGAATGAAAAGAGGGAGAGGAAAGAAAGGAGTGATCAACTATGGGAGAAGGAAGGGGAGGATATGGATGAGGAAACTGCAGTGGGTAATGGTGTTTGTAGCTATGGAAGTCCAGCCTACAGAGTCAGAACTTAATGTGTATTATGCATCTTGCTGCAAGTTTATGTATATTCACATAAACTCTCTTTCCTCTTCCTGGCTGTAGAAAGGACAGGCCAGGTGGGTCAGCAATGCACTATGTTTTCTATATATGCACCTACAAAATTGTACAAAGTTGCTCATCAGGTATAGGATGTAGTGATAGCTGTATATATCTTCACAGCCATAGATCCTTTCAGGTGAGCATCATTATACCAATGTGATTTGTGGCCCTGAATAACCAGGGAAATTGTAAGTGAATCCTCTTTTGCCATCTAATCGGAGATGGTGGATATGTGTGATGATGCCAGAAGGTATAGGTGTCTGCCTGCTAGGAAGAACTGACAAAGCATGAATCAAAACTAGGTAGCTGGCTGATGAGATCGTATTTGGTTCAGGAAACTGGAGTCAGTTCAGATACAAGTTGCCAATACAACCTAAGGCACCCAGGTGACTTCAGTCCTGAAAAAGGTTGCTTATCCTAACAGTAACCTTTAACCAAGAATTTTGCCTTTTGCATGAGGACTGAGGAAGTTGAGTGATAATGGAGTAGAAGTAGAGCTGTCTCATGTAGTACAACAATTTCGGTATGTAATGATCCTGGTTGAAGTAAATCCTGCAGAAATCAGTTGTACAAAAGCTACCTTCTACATCCTGGAGAAAAAGTGTAGTAGAAGAAAAGACAAGTTTTTCCTGGAAGACAAAAAATGTTTTTGATCTTAGTTCAATGAGAAAAACCTCTGAGACACTGCCCCATGCTAGGGTCTGAGTCCTTTAATGTGTGGTGACAGGAAAGTACCACATAACAGCAAGCTGCAGCTTGGCAGCACCAACAGGACGCAAGTCTGGAGCTTCTACTCCAGGCTTTTGCACCCTCATAAACATAATGAGCAGACACATCAGGCTATGTAAATAAATACCATATGACCGGTGTGTTATCCAGTGCTATGCTGAATATGGGTAGACTACACTAATAGCAATCATAGGAATTAGAGATGAGTGTGATCTAGGGGAAAAAAAGCAAGCAGCTGGGAGGTCAAGTAATTTATTTTTTTGTGGAAAGGGTTGCTGTCCTTTGTCAAACACTTTCTGCAAATGATAGACAGTGAAAGAAATTTTGTGGGATAGATAATACCAGTTACGAAGCAGTCAAAGAGTGAAAAATATTACTATATGTCAATTAGTGTGCTCCTAAATTTTAGGAGCACTCATAACTGAAATCTGAATGACTTGAGTGCATCTCTGCCATCTGCAGACCTGAGAGCTGAATTTTTTCTGTTCTGAAGTGTTTTCTGAAACATCTTGAAAGAAAAGAGAGAAACTCCTATCTAGGAAAGAAGACATTTGAATAAAAATTCCATGTTTCTTATCCAATTTCTTTTTAATTAGAAAAAAATGTAGAAAATCTCTCACTATATGAACCACTTCCAGAAATTATTGACTTCTCTTACCTAGAACATTTACTTTTGTTTACATTTTTTTTCCATTTGCAATTGTGTTTATAAAGTGTTTCATTGCCTTCCTATTTCACTTTTTTTATCCTTCATGAGATAAGTACAAGATTTTAATTTCATTTTAAAAAGTATCAGTGTTAGAGGCAAGGACCCCTAACCTGCAGCTCACAAATGAAGGCAAAGAGGTGAAAGGGTGCTACTTGTTGTTGTTACTTGTGTGTACCCTGTAGGGCTTCACCAGTTGACATCAATCAGCAGTCTGCTACAATAAGTGAAGCTGCAGTAATTTACATCCACTGAGAATCAGGTTCACAATATGTTAAATGTAGTAGATTGGGAATGAATGCAATATTAGATTTGAATTCCAAATGAGTGCAGCATCAATTTTTTCTTTCTTATCTGACAGTTGGAAAGTTGGAGACATTGTATGTGAAAAAGAATAATGTTACACTTATTTTGAGCAGTTAACAGACATGACTGGAAGTCTGATATGATTAATACCTCAATAATAGGGCTTCAGTTAGTCCCAACAGATTCCCAACCTAGAGAGTGCCAAGATACTGGTAATAATTAAGTGACTTTTATTAGATAACAAATTCCAATTTTATCTCTGTTTTACCAGGGAGCATTTATAACACATTAAAACCAAATGAATTAAGGAGGTCTCTTACACATAACTGAGTGGAGACAAACTGGTTGCAAGGGCTTGCAAAACCCATTTCTGACCAGATATAGTCTGAGGTACCTACAAATTCATCTTCCTATTCATTTTCTTACCAATACCTTGAGACTTTTTTCCTGAGATAAGTATTTAGGTATGTAATTTTTTTGTCTTTCTTTTCTAGGGCACCTGCAGAGCTGCTGCCATACACCCAGTAGAGAAAAGCAAACAGGAAGTTCAAATGCACAGATCAGCTGCAAAGTAGGGCCAGAAAGCATCACAGAGTCCTCCTTCTTGTGTTTCCTTTCATGCCTGAAGCAGGAACATTCAGATCCCTTTCCTTGCCCTCACTAGACTTAAGTGTAAGAGGTGTTCTTTATACTGATAGAAATTCAAAACCTGTAGAAAGCACTTGGCTATAGATTCCTCCTTTCTACATCAGCCAGAAAGTAGAGAGCAGCCAAACTTACACAACAGTACCATTCCAGGAACTATCCTTATCCAGAGAATACAGTGCCAGGAATAATTTATTATTGGAAATTTTATATATTACTTGGTTTATAACAGCTTTAAAGATGGGCATGTCAGCTGAGCTGATAAGCAATTTTGCTGTAGATCCAGAGCTGAGAGTTCAATTCTTGCTTTGGCTTTGTGCCCATCAGGAGGCAGTTCAGCAGTGAGGGGCTATCTGATTATTCGCACTGGAGCCTCAGAGGCAATAGCGCAGGTGCTGACCACTTTTTTTTTTTTATATAGCTTTGCTTTGTAGCCTTGTATGCCTTTACTAGATGCATTATCTAGGCTCATAAGTGCATAAAATGGAGAGGTTCTGACTGCAATAAGAACTTTATTTAATTGGGCACTGCATATGCATGTTATTAGAAATAGTCCCTGTCCAAAGAAGTTTAATTAGAGAAAATGGGGAAAAGACAGAATTATTTCATAGGAATTGTGTGAAACTGAACGAAAAAAGCATTTGGGGAAAATAAAGGTGTTGAAGTGAAGGCAGGAATCTCATGGCAACAGGGTGTGGCAGAGTGCAGCAGCACTTTGAACGCTGTACTCCATGGAGTCACAGACATGAACCCCTGCAGGTATGCAGAGAGGGAGGGATGTTGTCATAAGGACAGGCCACGGTGCCTTTTAGTGTAAGGCCTTTTATGGATGGGCAAAGCATGAGTAGGATGATCCAGTGGTAAAGGTAGAATAACGACATGTAGGCTAACTGAGAGATTGAACTAGGTGTGAGCAAAAATGAAATTATACGTGTTAAGGTGTTAAGGACGAAGTTTTATAACAAATGGAGGAATATTAAAAAAATAAAAATCCCAAATTGTAGTCTGGAATAAACGTAAGAAAAATATGTCCACCAGTATAGAAGAGGAAGTTGAGACTGTGAGTTTACTCTGGATATATTTAGATCAAACTTCTAATGCTGGAAAAAGCAGAAACCTGCTCTGTCACTTTACAAGTAATCCTGAAATATGTTGATTTTCCTTTTAAATTATCTTCATTCAGAAGTTAATTGTTTTACATGATACTTCTGCTAAAGAATGGATCAATCTACTTAGTAATTGTGAACTTGCCTATTCATCTTCCTACTTTGAGAGGATTTATTCTCCTTTCTGTGTCTATTTGAGCAGTAATTTGGTTTGAAAGCTATCACTAAAGCATGCTACTGGCTGCTGTTCATTATCTGCTGGTGAAATGAGCATGTGGATATCAACACCAAAATGAGTTACGTTTAAGTTGTCTTAAACTGACAAAAGTGATCAGATATGACAAAGTGGTGATTTTACACTTTAAAAGTATAAAAATGTAGCTTACTCACATTTTGATTGCAGTTTGAAATATTCCACCTCTTTTTTTCCCTGAGTTTCACTTAAGCATTGGATTTGAGCTGATAAATCAACGTTTGCATACATTGCCTCACTAGTGCTTTTAATGGACACTCTCTCTGAAAGTTAAAAATTCTAGTAAATTGCTCAAACAGTCTTGAAAGGTTAAACACAGCTTTGAAATCCTTTTCATGTTAGGCAAGGTTGTCATAAGCTTTCAGCATAATTGTAAAAAGGCCAAAGATTTGAAACTAGAAATGTGTTATAATAACCAGTTTCATTGCTATAGTCATGGTAATCATTGTGATGATCCAAATACCCACCATTATGTTCACGGAGATTCGATTCCTGCATGCATTATTTTTTGAGTTTTGAGGGCCATCTCATTTTCAAAGTTTCAAAAATATTCTTAGTTTCAGAACAGATGAACAAAGAGCAGACTTTGTCAGCAGATCCTTTCTGTCTACTCACTGTGAGTAACAACACCTTCCCCTCACTATCAAATGCCTTCTTTTTTAATGCTTAGTTAAACCAAATGAGTATGAACTAAATATTTAATGCCTATAGACTATCTGAGAAAATCTTTGTTTTAATCTTACTCCTGTTAATATCTACATGGGTAGACTTTATTTAAATATACAATGTGAATGTAGTAAGATATATATTTATAGGAGCTCTCATTGTTTTCTCAACATGCTGCTCAGCCTATACATATTACCTGTCTCCTCTGAAAATGCCAGTTGCAGCAAACTGTTTCATGTCTATTGACAGCAATTACTAATAAAGCAATTCACCCAGTGATCATAAGGACAGTACACACGGCCACTAGTAGTAACACTAAGCACTGCTTCGCTGTTCCATGAAACATTTGCCTGCCTAATCATCAGTTCTCAAATATTGTACACGCGCTTCTATGCCTCTTTCCTCCTCTCCTGACAAACAGCAAACTCCTGACATATGCTACTGAATCCTTTTCAAAAGTGTAGTGCTGCAAAGGGGAACTTCCTGTCATGGATCAGACAGAACTCTGGGAGGCAGGAGTTCGTCACATCTAATTTTGAACATTAATATATATTTTCCTTATGTTCATATGTGAATATCTCAGTTTACCACAACTTAATGGTAAATAGCTGTGGCCTTGAAAATGTCTTAATACCGTAAAATTGAGCTGTCCTTAAAAGCAAAGTAGAAAGAGCTCCACGCACCTCCTGCAGTGAGACTACCACTCACCAGGTCACAAGGCCACTACTTGAAATACTCAAACTGCTCTAAAAATTGTAAGTATCACTGACAGTACATTGCTATTAGGCTAAAAACACATCATAATAAATGGTGAAACAAATACTGTTTGCTAATTTATTAGGATTAGGGGACCATTTAGTTTTCACTCATGAGAGTACTAATAATTACATTGACTCAGAAAATTATAGTTAAATGGAAGATATATTTAGAAATAATATGTTATTTCTGCATTGTGTATTTCCAAAGAGAAGAACTACTAAATGAGACAGTGAACACCAACAATGGAGTATTGTGTAATCAGACAGCTCAGAGATTACCTCAAATGGACTTGATATACTGAGTTACTCACTTGAAAGTTTAAGCAAAAGGTACAAGAAAGGAGGTATAGCTATCACAAGACAATCATTTACACAGGTGAAACAGAAAACACCACAGCAACAACAGTGGTCAAAAGCACACAAGAGAGTGAAAAACATTATATGCAATACCTCTACTCCCTGGAACAGCTTTATTATTAGAATTTCATAAGAGAACTATCCAGTGGAAAAAAAAATATGTTGTGCACTTGTGCAGGGTAGCAATCTAGCTCATTGCTCCTGTTCAGCAGCCTGGTTTATATGAATTAAAATTCACTGAGCTGCTTTGTGACTGAGAAATAGCATTCTTCGTACATTATGATCTATTAATTGAGCACATAATTAAAACAGACTGTCATACTTTGCATCAATCCGAAGCAATTCTGGCAAAAAAATGAAAATTATGAACTGCAACAAAAATAGCAATATACTTTTGTGAGTTAATGTCTTTCAAATCAAAATATTTTACAAAGTAGCAGACCTCAGAAAAGGTAGGAAAATGTTTCAGTTTTCAGTGTTGTCCTCCATAATCTGCTAAGTTGTTCTCTTTATTTTTTGGCATTTTTATTCAAGGAGAAGCAGATAATAAAATAATGCATTATCCTGTGCATCGGTGATTCACGGTACGGAGAGTTTCAGCATCAGCTTCTCTAAGGCTTCATGTTTCACTGTATAAACGAAAATATTGAATGATGTGTCCTTGCCTTCAGATCCAGTGTATGCTTTATATGCACATGTATTTAAAATAATTAAAAATGTATATGTATATATTTATATACATATTTGCCTCAAACAAAAAAACTGGGATCTTTGCAGCAACATGCCCAGTGAATTTCTCAGTATCTTGCTTTTCTCTCTTCATAATGAAGGTTTCCCTCTGTTTAGAATAGGATTGCAAATGAAGAAGAATTTTCAAAAACAGCAAGAACAGGCCAAACTACTTTTTCTATGAAGCCATATATAGAACTAGTCTGGATTTTTGTTCTATTTGAACATGATTGGCTTATTTTTTTAAAATTTTGTATATAGGGTGCAAAAGTGGGGTATTTTATACTTTGCAGTGTTCATATCACTTTGGATTGTACAAGATGATAGGGAGAACAGGATTGTTCTCATCTACTGCTACCTGTCAGATTTAGTTGTCTGAATTGTCAAGATTTCCTGGTAGCAATTTATTACCAATGATTTCTCTTTAGAGTTAATGTGGCTCCCACACATGGAAAAGAGTTAAGAGAATTTACTTTTATTAAAATGCACATCAAATTAAATCCAACCCTTTAAATCTACCTAGGTAACAAAAACTCTCTTCTTCCCTTATAATTTACCTGATATATTTTGGCTTAACACAATAAAACCATAGCCTGATCTGGCTTATCCTGTAATTATGTACATTAATCATTATAAATTGTCTCTGTCAGCAAAAATATATAAAACAACTCCCCTTGAATATCACCAGAATTAGCACTAAAATGTTCAAAATTCAAGTAGAAAAGTAATTACTGAAACTATATAGCTTTCCCTCAATATTTTAATTAATAGACAGTAAGAATTAATTCTTGATTTATCTAAGTACATAAAAACAGGCTTAAAACACAGGAAAGCTTTAAACAGGAAAGATGATAAAACCCTGAATCAAAAGTAAGAGAGTTAAGGATTAAAGACCCAGTTAGCTGTGGTGTACAATGAACTGTTAAGAGTGTGGACTTTTCTGGTGACAGATTGTTATTTTACAGATAACCACATCTGCCAAATTCCTGTATAAAAATAGCATGCACAGCATCTTTTTAAAGGAGATAGAGTCTCAATGACTCCTGTTTAGCTCCAATTTCACACTGGTGTAATTCCATATGAGCATTATGGGATACAAGAGGAGCAGAGCAACTAGGAAGGAAAGGCTATAAATAATTTAAAGAGGAAGAGAAAAACCTTAATATTGAGTATAGTAAAGAAGTAGAGCCAGTTTAAAACCAAATACAGACATGAGGGAAATAGGAAATCAGGAAGCAGCACAAGAAAAATGTAGTCTTTTTAGTCTGACACCTGTAGTCTACTTTTAAGTTTTTAAGATAATTTTCACTATGTTCACAAATGCGATTTAAATAACGAAGCATTAGTAATATGAGGCTCCCTGCTGCCTTGATCTACTATTAAATCTCTGCACGAAAGCAAAATAACACAGGCTGGCAAATCAGTGGTGTGTAAATTAATGAGCTTTCTCTACGCTGATCAACAGTTTCCCTCCCTCTACCAGTGTCTGATTTAAGTTCACTTTAAACACTTTAGGATTTTAGCCTACGCAACCCCAATATAATTTCTGTATATGGGAGTCTTACAACATTTGGTACAACGTTAAAGAGGTGGTTTAAATTAATATCCCCTCGTTTCTTTCAACTTTTTCCACGTTGCCATTCCTTCTGCTGCATCCAATATTAAAACATATGCTATATTTTAATAATTCTAAGAACACTGAAACCTCTTAATCTTTGCTGACCTTCCTAGTGCTAGACTGTAAATCCAGGTTCTTCATTTACTTCAATACTCAAAAGCAGAAAACAAACATTGGTCCTAGTTCCTACACTTCAGCAGTCAACTAGATGAGAGACCCTAGTAATAATTCAATACTGGTGTCCTGGTTTTGGCTGGGATAGAGTTAAGTGTCTTCCTAGTAGCTGGTACAGTACTTTCTTTTGAGTTCAGTATGAGAAAAAATGTTGAGAACACACTGATATTTTCAGTTGTTGCTGAATAATGTTTAGTCTGAAGTCAAGGATGTTTCAGCTTCTCATGCCCAGCCAGTGAGAAGGCTGGAGGGGCACAAGAAGTTGGCACAGGACACAGCCAGGGCAGCTGACCCAAACTGGCCAACAGGGTATTCCAGACCATGTGAAGTCATATCCAGTATATAAACTGGGAGGATCGCTGCTCAGGAACTAACTGGGCATCGGTCAGCGAGTCGTGAGCAATAGTATTGTGTGTCACTTGTTTTGTATATTCAAATCCTTTATTTGTTATTGTCATTTTATTATTGTTATTTCTATCATTAATAGTTTCTTCCTTTCTATTCTATTAAAGTGTTCTTATGTCAACCCATGAGTTTTACTTGGTTTTTCCCCATTCTCTCCCCCATCCCCTTGGTGGGGGGGGACTGAGTGAGCAGCTGTGTGGTGCTTAGTTACCAGCTGGGGTTAAACACCACAACTCTCTTGATTAGGTGTGACTGAAGTAAACAGAAAAACTGAGATTGAGAATGCACAGTAAATTCAGTGTAATTCAACGAAGTCTGTATAGACAAATACCTTTCAGTAGAAATTAGATACCCAGCTCAACAAAACATTTCCAGTCCATTGTTTACACAGGAAATACAGACTTTTAGAATTAAAATCTTTTATTCAAACAAGCTACTTTTAATGTAATGCTCATTAGAAGTTTCTTAGATCCAAGATTAAAAAAAAACATAAAGCAGTCAACCACCTCCTGAAGCTAACCAGGTAAAGTGTTCAATGTATAAGCAAAGTACCTTAAACAGACAGAGTACTTTTTTTTTTTCTTTCTTTCTCTCTCACAGAGAAACACTCTTATGTAAGTGGATTGATTGTTCCCAAAGAACAGTTCCATCAAACAGACTTACAAGAGGCCTTCTTTAAGCCTAATCCTTAAGAAAGTCTACTGGTGAAGGACACAAAATACAATTCCCTGCTTTGAATGAAATCTAATCATCAGGAGAAGCACAGAGATGTGATCAGGCCACTACAGGTGAAATCCTAATCCCTACTTCATATAGAGATGGTAAGTGTGTGTGTACACGCACGCATGTAAGCATTTTGAGTTTGGTTCCTTTTAAAATCATCAGTGTTGATAAGGGTTTTTCCCAAGAAAGCAATAGGGGTTGGATACCTATCTGCATGCATATTCCAATGTCTAATACAGAATTCACTTTGAAATATTTTTATTGTGTATTGTGGTTTTGATTTAGTAAACTAGCACAGCATTTTATTGATTTCTAGTCATATCCAAATTGCCTGCCCCATACTGCTTCAATAAATAGTGCGAGACACAGTTAAGTTTCTGCTAGATATACAAGAATAAATTCTAAAAAAAAATATCTGAGAAAATAATTTTACTTCTGTCATGTTTCTCATAGTTCTATTAAAATGCTTAGTTATCCACACAGGAAGAATAATTTGTGTTCTATTCCCTAATCCATAAAAATTTAAATTTCATCATTATCATTTCTTAAAGGACAAAAATATAAATATCATGTGTTTTTCTTATCCTCTATAATCTCCACTTTTTAATATAATGAGAAATATTTTATGATGTTAGAAGTTTAAAATGTTTTTAAAAGATGTTTTACCTTTCTGTGCAATTGCTATATTATCTAGATTACTAACAGAATAATAAGCAAGTCCAACTCTCTTTTCAATATAAGAATTTTAAATTGTGTAAAAATAATTTTGATTATGGCTGTAGCTAGAACTTACTGCTTCTAGACTAAGATTCAGTGAAACCTTCAGACATAGTCTATAATAACTGCAACTACTACATATCAACTGTTTTCCAATAGATTTATACTGTGAAAAGGAAAATTAAAGGAAATTAATTAAAGGAAATTAAGTAAAATGTATGTAACGGTGATAGCAGTTAATCATCTGAACAATTTATGAGGCATCTGGGAATCATGGGTTGCACTCTTTCTATCTTTCCCTTGTGCCTACTCCATCCATGCCCCCAATTTCCTGGAGTTAATGAAAAGTATGAGCTTGACACAGGAATTACTGGGAAAAAAATCTCAAAAACCTGGCTGGAATATACCCTTTCTAAAATACATAATCTCAATGTACACCTATATTCTTAAAACATATGAAAATGTCAGCTAGAAATGTGATTAGACTATAAACATTTTCAGCTTATTGGAAGACTGAGAAATAAATTATGAAGAAGAAACTGAACAAACAAAGTATTTTATTTAGTAACATAATAAATGTGTAGAATTAAAAAAAAAAAACAAACCCAACAATAGCTTTCAGTTAACTAAACTTGGACATGTATCATGTAGATGTCTGGAGCTAAGCTAGTTCCCTTGTTGTCACTGAAATCAAATAGACCTGTATACAATTAACTTCATCTCTTCTTAAAGTAAACTTCTAATATAGGTTGGATAGGCTGTAGTCTTAAAGTGTTTCTTCCTCTCTGTTGATGATGAAGGAAGTCTAGATGTCTAACTGATCTAGATATCCATGCAGCAAATCTCTATGGGATTGGTTTGTGCATTGCAGATATATGTTCAGTACTGAACAGTGTTTACTTTTTTTTAAAACTATGATCATATTTGAGAACTTCTTAAACTCAAATTACTTTGTTGAATAAATCCTCCTTGAGTGTGTTAGGTAGTGACAAACATTACAGACTACAGTGATTCTTTCATGTTTACTACAGCACTGTTCTGTTTGTTTTCTCTTGTCCGAGCATATGACAGAAATTCCTATTCTCACAATAATTATACAAGATACAGGGATGTCAGACAAATGTTTTAATGCTATCAATATATCTGTTTATTTATTCTGCGCTTACTGTAGCAGTAGTGCTTGACTGTTGTAAGGTACATTTCTTTTTTCTTGAATCCAGACCTCAGCTATATTATGTACTTATTTTCAGTGTTATCCAGATAAGAAGTATCATACTCTGTATAATAAGCCAAAGCTAGGTGGTATATACATACGAATATATATTGCTTCCAGAAAAAACAAAAGTAGGTTTTTAGTCAACAGCTTTATGAGTCACTACCTTTATGTGCTTTATCCCAAATACTAAAGCCATTTTTATAACTCTGGACTATGTGTTGTGAAAGAGTCTCAAAGGTGGTCAATGGATAGCTGAGTTATTTCATATCAAGCCATTAAATAAAGCTTTCTATGAAACAGAGAAAAAGAAACCAAACAAAAAAAACCCAACAAAACAAACAAACTAAAAAATAACCCAAACCCCCAGCACATTGAAGTACAGATTTAACAACACTTAGAAACAAAACTTTCTATTCTCCAGCACTTTACTACCAGTAAATAAATATAACACTCCATACTCATCTGTAAATTGTGGAGTCATTATGTAGTAGTTTTCTTCTGTAGACCACTCCATAGCTATATAAATGATCTCTCTCCTGGTGTCTGTTATATTCACTTTATAAAGGCAGCTGACTTTACTGTTAATAACTACACACAAAAAAAAGGCATCTTAATTTTATTTTTCCAATTCAGCAATGCAAAGACACTGGTTTTCAATAACTGAATCTTTATGTAGAGTTGTACGGAGCTCAGTATTAAAAATGCTTATGACAAACAATGCTACCATATTTAGCATGAGATAAGAGTGTTATAAGCATATCTCTAGTCAGATAAGTGAGAAAATCATAGGAAAGAGGCTGAGATTTGTATTCCTTGCCACACATAAGCAATTGCTCAGGGCTATTGAAATGTTTCAAGTAGTCTGGAGTTCTGCCAAGATGATCCACTCTAATTGACTTCACTGCATGAGCAAAACCATAAACAACCATTCAAAATAGCTTCAGAAACATTGAGAAAGATCACACAGACAATGAGAGGGGGGTTTTGCCCAGTTACTGCTTGCAACTTAAAATGCCATGGATGTCACCCCTCAGTTACAAAATTAAGTAAGCATTTCTGCATCATCAATTCCAAGAGTGATCAAGGAGGGTATGGGAAGATTATATATCATTATAGGTAGATGTTTGATACAGCATTTGTGTGATAATGTGAAAAAATTCCAAGTGTGAAATTGAGGATCCCTGAACTAAAAGAGGAAAATGTTATTTTGCATCTTATTGAAGAAATGACCAGTGCTTAATAATATAAATTGAGCCTGTACAGATCTTTTTATAGTCCTTTAAAACTTCACTCATTCTAATTTTTTCTTTAAATACAATATATCTTGTCTTTTGGAAAGTGTCTGTTTGACATCTCCCTGTCTTTTGACTGAGACACTGTCTTCTTTGGGGATATTTCAGCTTTTTTGCTTCATAAAACATCTTGTAGATTGGAAGTGAATAAGCAGTTCTCCAGTTCATACCCAAAGATCAGAAATGGTTTTCATCTAACTTTGAAGACATAAAGTCTTTTCATAATTTCTTAGTTCCTTCATTCATTGAACACTCCAGTGTTCTTTGAGAAAAGACTATGCTGGAGTCCAGTCTCCTATAGAAGAGGAAAATTGTGTCTGAGTAACTGTAAATTCTCAAACTAATGACTGTCTTCTCATTTCATAAGAAATATAATTCTCTCTTTGAGTTTCTTCAATTTTTTTTCCTTGATTAATTTACAAATGCAACATGGTCTCTTCAGAAATAGCTTTGTCAGAAATAATGTTATGAAAATCAAAATCTCCTTTTAACCCACTGTAGTTGAAATGTGTGCTGGTTTTGGCTGGGATAGAGTCAATTTTCTTCACAGTAGGTAGTATGGGGATATGTTTTGGATTTGTGTTTGGAACAGTGTTAACAACACAGGTATGTGTTCTTTACTAGTGAGCAGGGCTTACCCAGAGCCAAGGGCTGTTCTGCTCCTCACCGCACCCTACAGCGAGGAGGCTGGGGGGGGGGGGGGGCACAAGG
>JANZLQ010000005.1:17741259-17771749 GCA_026212715.1 Elanus axillaris | reverse complement strand
GGGGCTGAGGGAGGAGGGACAGAAATCAGAACTCTTTACATCAGTGGTTATTTTGACCTTAAATGGGGAAAATAATTTTTATTTGGTTATGGTCTTAGCTACCAATGTCTAGCCTTTGTTGAGCTAAAATATTGGCAACTGCAGGTAAAAAATAAATAAGCAGGGGAGAGAAGAAGCAGCAGTGCTCTGTAGTGGAGGCTAATTGAAATTACTTAAATCACAGACTTGGAATGGGCACCTCAGTCCTTTTATAGAGCTGCTGCTTTGGTACTTCTGAAATGGGCCCACCTGCCTAGTGCACTCAAGGTCACTGAAACACTCAGGAAGTGTATTTTCACTCACAGAGTGCCATTGGGGCTATATCATGCAGTTAAGCTCTGAGGATGGTATACCATAGGCAGAGTTCCCATGGGAAACAACATGTTCAGGAACTTGCAAAAGTTTCTGTGCAATTCCATCTGCCATGAGCAAATGCAAGTTATATAAAGCACAGGTTTGCAAGTTATATAAAACACTTTTCTGCCTCAAGAGGGTTAAGTTTTTGGATCTGTGATAGTTTTTATGTGAAGGAAAGGCTTCTTCCAACACAGAGCACAAATTTCTAATGTATATTTTCCAAGATGCAGGGAGATCATGGGAACTTTGAATGCCACAGAAGACAGCAGTATGAATGGAAAGTGCCCTCTCCCTCTCTCCCAGCTCATACTTAAAAAAATTAGTTGTTTCAGCTTTAAAATACTTCAGGTAAGTTCTCTATAAGTGATTCTTCAACCCTATACAGAAAAAGAAGCTCCCAATTAGAAATTTAGAAGATTTTTATGCTGCAGGCTTTTGGTATCTTTGAAACATTGATTAGAGAAGAAAGAAATTCACAGCCCACATGTTGTACTCTGCAAGCTAAATTGATCTTTTGCTACTTCAAACTTCATATTATGTATTCACAATGGGTAAACATATTACCTGTGTATTCCTGCCAAAGCAACAAGTATTAATTTAGTAAAGGATCATAAAATTTAAGCTTTCAGTATTCAATTTCAGCATGAGTGCACCATCAATATGGAAAGGACACAGATTCTCTTGTCTCTGAATACAATCACAGATTTACAAATTTTCATTTTTCCAATTTACTAAGTCAATCTAACCTGCAGCAGCTGGCTATAAATGCTCTTATTGCTAACACCTGGTAGAATGTATTAGTGTAGTCAACAGGGTGAACTAATCTTTTCTTCTGTAACTCAAGTGGACAGAGTTAGAAGACTGAATGGTCTCTTGCTTCACATCAGTAACTACTACTTCTGTGTGTCTGTCTGTCTGGGAGACTTTAGGAAGAGAATACAGAATTGGCTCTACTCAGCATTATTCACAGCCAGAAACCTTTGTCAGCTCTTCAGCTGATGCCAGACAGCAGAAATCCATTAAACCAATAGGATATTTATAAAAAGGGAGTTTAGGTCCATTATTTTTAAAGGTAGTTCAAATTCAGAAGAAGCTGAGGGATACTAGGCTTTTAGAATCCGCAAATTATCACCAAGTCTTTGTCAGGGCTGCTTATAGCTAACCTTAGATTTGCTTAAAATAATAAGCAGCATATTCAAATGGTAGACAAAAGAGCAACTTTGGGGAAGATAAAGAAATGTCATAGAGGAAATAAAAAGCTTGCACAGACAGTTAAACAGCTAGACTTTTCCATGCTTTACTTCATACACTATCTAAATAATTCTACAACAGCAAAATATGCAGATAGAATTGAAGCTTGCAGGTCATTGAACATTTCAAATTCTCCCATTACCATTTCAGCACAAAGTGCTAAAAACCTCTGTGCTGAACAACTGTAAGAATTACCAGTGCCTGCTGATACTGAAAATATTTCTTTTATTTGTAGTGGTTTAATAAACCACTGACAGCACATTAAACCAAACCAAAATATAGGATGCTTTGTTCATTACATCTGAAAAGATAATTTTTAAAAACAATTCCTGTATCTTTTGCCTAGAACTCTATTTATGAATGATCTTTTTACTGCTTCTGTAGCTGTATTAGACAAATTAAAAACAGGTAAAATAGCATACAGGGAAAGCCTGTAGGCATTATTTATAGAGTTCAGGGAAGTCACACAAAGAAAACAAGAAACTATTACTGGAGTATCACACACATGCAGATGAAAACAGAGCTGTGGAAACGGTGATACTCGTTATGCACTTGGCTCATTGTGCACCAGCTGTATTGTTTTGGAAATGAATGTTTTTTTCTTTTTTTTCAGTTAAACAAGTAAGGGTGGAAAAACATGTTGGCTGTATTTTTGAACAGTTATGCTTTCTCTCTGAACCAAATTTCACATTTTGCTATCAGCTATATTCTTGCTCTCGTCTCCCACAGCTCTGCTGGGGTCCCAGCTTCAACCCAACCTTTCCTTTATAGCTTCCATCTCTAGTACAACTTGTCATTGATTTCTTACTTTCCCTTTACACTAACCAACTCTTTTAGATTTCTGACCCACTTAGGTTTTCTTTGAACTGAAAGAGTAGAAAGACACCATGTGGATTCCTCAGTAATTAGAATCTTGTTTCCTCATCCAACCCAAGCAGAAATACCACAAGACGTACCATACTCATATGCAGCAGTAATATTTACTAATAAGAATAGTCCCACTGACTTTCTTTTGAAGCTGAAGGACCGTTAATATAAGTAAAGATTGCAAGGTCAGAACCTGACTTGCATATAGAATCACCAGTTTTAAGATAACCTCCACATGCATCACACTCCACTTTTGAGGGGAAGAATAATGCAAATCTTTTCTTTATTATTGAATATAAAGAACACATAAAGTCCATAGCATATCTTATTTTCACTTTATTTTTGCAGACTCAAAGCAAGGATTAAGGCTCAAATCAAATAAATTACTCTGATTTCTTTTATTTTTTCCTGCCTAATGATATTCCACAGTTAGGTGAGTCACCAGAACCTTTGTTTGAGAAGTAGTTAACCTTCATTTCCTTTTTGTTCATTCGGAATCAGTAGTTGTTCACCAAAGAATCCAGGAAAAAAAAGCCATAACATTTTTTGTGTGGTTCACATGTCAGATAGGCCATTACAGATACTAGTGATCATAAAGTAAAATTGGGGGTGGGGGTGGGGGTGGTTGGGTAAACTCCTCCAAGACTTTTGTGTGAATGGTACAGCATAGTACAAAGATGAAAGCATTCAAATTTGAAATGAAGCACAGCAGGTAGGGAGATTCAGCATGAATTTGAAATAGATATTCCTTGTGCTGGTATGCTAATTAAAACTGGGGGTTGATTTGGTTGATTTGGTGGTTTGGGGAGTTTTTTTGAAAGTGTATTGGGATTATTTCAGGACCCAGTTTAACCTGAGTATGTATCTCATGAGTTAGGAAGAGAGATCATATAAGCAATGGCTATTGTTGTCCAAGAGTTTTCATGACAGCACAGTGAATCCAGCTGAAATTTAGCTTCAGAAGTAGCCTGAGGTTGGTGTTGCTGAGTTGGAGGAACTTGGGAATATCAGAGGTGATGCATTTCTCTATAATGATCTGAGTTATGGGCATTCATAATTCCAGTGTCTCTTGGATTCTATTTACATCACAAGTTTTTTACTGACATCACTAAAAGATGCAAATATACATTCCCCTCATACGAAAGGAGCACAGAAAGAATGAATACAGCAGTGACAGCCTGCACCTAGATATACAGCTACAGAAGAAAAGTCATGAGAAAACATAAACTGAATCTGGATCAGTCTCTAACAGGTTTCTCAACCTGCTCTGAGATGCTTCCACAGAAGTTGGTTGTGCAGCAAGAGTTAAACTGAAATAAAAGGAGGAAGTCAAAAGTACAACCTCTTACCTTACTCAGCAGAAGGGAAGGTAACATAATATGACAGCCAATTGTAATTCTTAGGTTGTGTGATAAAAGCTCATATATACAACCACAAATGAGCATAGGGGCATGTGGGGGTGCTCAAATAATGCCTTGCCCTGGCTTCTCCCAGGACCACCACAGGAGCCACCAGGCCATCAAAGGCCCATCTCCATAAACCCAAACAAGAGGACAATAGCAGGTGGGAACCTAAATTAAGGTCTCAAAGGAAATGACAAACTGTCCAGGCCCTTCCCAGGGCTGTTCCAGGACAGCCTTCCCCCCATTGGCCAGACATGAAACCCATCATGATGGGTCAACATCAGAGCACCTTTTGGGCTGAGGGAGCCACTGCCTAGGGGCATGGGATGTGTTACGGGCTGCAAGGGAAGAACACTTGGGAATTGCACAAACTTATTATGGAATATTTAGGTGAGGAATTAAAGGTGAGGAAAGAGAGGGATCAAGGTGGCTTGGGGAGGAAGAAGTGTGGGAAAATAAAAGGGAAAGAAAGGGTAGCTCTGTGTAAATAGTTTGCTGGTTGGTACACCCATTTGGCCATGCTCTGCCCCTGTTTAGCTCCGTCTGTCCTGTCTTCGTATTGAATTCTTTTCTACTCTTTTCCTGGATGAAGGACTCTCATGTGTCTGCGGGTGTGAGTGCAGCCAGACTGCAGGTTAGAGGTCCCATGTGTCCTTTGTACCAGGCACTGGAGCAAGCGTGGGTGTGCAAGTGAGGAGTGTGTGCCTACCAGCGACGATCGAGCCAGGTGAGCCAGCGAGTAGGTGAGGTGGTCTGGGAGCCAGGGGGTGAGAGGGTCTCTTAGAGTGAGACCACAGGGGGTGGGGTGGGAAGTGGCTGCTGGGGACCAGGGGAGTCCCAGACAGCTTTTTGTTTGTTTTTGCGTGTTTGAGGGCATTTGTGCCAGCAGCTAGAGCAGGGCTGTGGCCTCAGGGTTTTGTATGTCCAGCTGCCAGCAACTGGGCTCCAGGGGCAGCTACTGGGACATCTGCATGTACGAGCCCAGCTGTGAGGACATCCACATTGTATATAAACATATATACATTTTCCTGTGATAAATAATGATATGATTTTTGCTTTCGCTTGCTTTCGTTGGAAGAAAATTGGAAGTGATTGAAAAAAAGTATTGGAAGTAGTTGAGTTTGGCTACAGCTACAGCTTTCGCTAGAATTAGGCAGGCATGGTATCGCTGAATTGTGTGTCGAAGGCTGGATACATGACTGAAGCCAACAGTGCAGTTAGCCTTGTGAGTGACTGATAAAAGCTGTCTTTCTGAATAAAATGGCCTTACTATTTCTCTACCCAAGTATTTACTGGTTGGTATTAGATAGATGTTGCAAAGGGTGTGAGATGTTTGGGAGGGTCGCTTCTGAATGGCCTTGCAATTTTTGAAGGAGGCAAGAACTCCAGTCTTTTTAGATAACTTAGAGGTATCCATATGGATTACGTCAAAGTGTAGGCATAGAAAATAGAAACACTAACAAGCATTTTTTTTAAGATAAGATATTTCAAAGCTTGCAGAAGATCACACTGTGCAGAATCATCCAAGAAGGCCTAAACAACGGACAAGTGAGGAAGACCATAGAAGACCACCAGAGACCTTCAATGTGCCAGCATAAAGGACATTTACATATGCTAATAGTTTTCCAGAAAACTAATAAATATGTATCGGACATCTAGTGAAAATGTATGTAGAACATGTACTTAACCTGCACAATTAGGCCTGATGGTGTGTTTTGCACCCAGCGCTGTACTTTGCTCCACTGACTTTGTCCACGAATAAAATACTTTAAAATTTATGTGGGCTTTTCCTCACATTCCTACTAGCAGGCCTTCATCCTGCACAGCCAGGGACGCGAGCAAGATGGGGCCATTGCTGTCTGTTCTGTGTCTGTGTTCATCTGTGCAGCGTGTTGTATGTACACAGACATATATACTTCAGACAGGTTTGTGCATGTGCCTGCTGTGCCCAGGGAACACGTGCTGAGCCTCACGACCCGCTGACCCTGGGAGCATGGAGCTGTGGCAGCTTTATCTCTCTCGAGTTGCCAGAATTGGCCCTATTCTTCTAACAACAATGTATTGAGCAAATGCTTGTTTTCCTTTTACCTAGAGAAGAGAGTGCATCTCTGGAAATGAATAAATATTACTTGAACAACTACAAGAAAGAAGAAAGGCAGTAAGGAACAAAAAAAATACATCTTATCTGTTTATAAAACATAGTAATGCTGGCATGGCTTCCTAGAAATTCTGTATTGATGTGTTTTATAACGGGTTTTTGTACTGCCATAATCCCTTTCTTCTCCTCTGGCTGGCTGGATCATAGTGAGGTGATAACTATAATCTCCTTTCATTTCAGCTGGTTTTAACTGCTTGGAGAAGTTCTGCTAGAGATTTTCCTGTCCAGCTTCTGGTGATATTTTTTACCAGGTTATCTACAAACAGCTCCTCCTCTTTTCTCTTCATTTTTTTTGCCTGCAAAATTATGTTTGATAGGCCTTTTGCTTTAGTCACATTGCCAAAGCTTTCCAACTTCTCTCTTTGCCCTGCTGCTAGAAGAAGCTCATGGGATCCAATTACTGCAGATCCTGCTCCTCTGTAATAGAGCTGTTAGTTCTGTGCACTGTATATGGTATCCACTGAATTCTGCAGAGACATCTGAATTCAAAGGCTTGAATTCTTCATTCTATTGCTGCTGTTTGAGTTTCACCCATTTCACACTGTTCAGTCTCTAGAGAACACAATATTTCTAAGAAGTTTCTTTTTTTTCCTCTTGGATCTACTAAGGTGGTTCTTGTCTTTCCAGATTGTACTTTGGACTGTGAACACTGCTACCATGAGGGCAATTATTTCGATTTCTGTTTCAGGTTTCCCGTCTTTTGTGGTAGTAGTTCTGAGATACTTGAATAAGTCATCTCATTCAATTTTCTTGCTTTTGATGTCTATTTCTTGTTCAGTGTCAGTAATCCTCATTGTCATTACACTGCTCTTTTTTTTGTCCTGATCTCCATACCATACATCATTGCAGTGCTTCACAGCTCTCTCATTGTATTTGCACATCCTGCTCCCATTCCTCCTATCAAATCTATATAATCTTCAAAGGATAGATTACCTATATTACTACCTCTAACTGACAGCACTCCTTCAAAGTTTTCAGAGTCCTTTGACATAGCATGTTCAAGGAAACAATTGAAGGGATGTGGCAATAGGAGACATCACTTTCTTACACCAGCTGTTATATGGAACTACTTACTCAGTGTGTTGGCTTCAAGGACTTTACTGTCTGCACTGTAATAAAGGATTTCAAGGGTTGTCACTATTCTTTTGCTAATGTTGAGTGTCTTCGTCACAGTCCATAATACTCCTTGCCATACACGATCAAATGCTTTATTGAAGCCTGTGAAGTTGCAGTGTAGTTCCATTTCATATTCTCAGTATTTTCTGTTCAGTTTCTCAGGTTTAATGTCTGTACTTGATGTCATTCTAAAACCTTCTTCCTCGTCCTCAAGTAATGTTTTTGCAGATCAGATAGACATATGATCATACTGTCAATATCCCTTTTTGGCAAGTAATGTCCTGACCGCTGGTATGTGTGAAGCCTGTGAATTTTATTAATGGCAGTATCTCCATTGCTTTTTTGCAAATGTTTAGCTTTCCCTGCTGGGGATTCTCCAAAGCTGTAACTTCCTGCTCCTCATTTAACAACTCTAAGTATGGACAAGTCCTCTCTGACTCTTGTTCAGTTTTTAATGTGCTAATGTTAGGTCAACATTTACTTCATAACTACGCAAATCCTCACAGCAGTCCCACAGCCTGCCTGCAACTTCTGCTTCTTTTTTTTTTAAGACATTCATTTTTGTCATGAAACATAAACACATTTCCTCACTGTGCAGCCGATGTTAAAACTTCATCTTCCTCTTCCCTATATTCTGTTGCCTGTGTATCTGTATAATTTTAACTTTTCTATGATTGGTATTGGACTATTTTATCCCTATCCTGAGAATCTTTTTTGTGGTTCTCATTTTCCAAGTTTCCTAACCAGCCATTTTACTGCTCCTAATTTTATCACACTGCATGAATTTTTCACATTCAATTTCTTAGGCTGGCTGCTTAATTTTTTGGTACAATTTAATGTATTGATTTTTTTTCTCCAATAACGCACTTGGCATTCTCATCTTGGCCAAGACACATGAGAAATGAATATATCCTCCAGGGCTCTATCTATCGGGTTGCTAATCACAATGATTACCATGACTCCACCTAATGGATGGTTTATCCCCTCTCTCTTTTGCTCTTCAAGAGTAGCTGCAATAACCCTATTGTCATAAATAGATGACTGCCTAAAAAACAAGTCTTCAGATTACTATTTTTCGTCCACTGCTACCAGTCCCTTTGTTAGCAATGGAAAAAAAGGTGTAGTTGAAATAAAAAGTAACATGCTGCCTTTGTAGAAGTGTTTACCTTTAAACTTTCCTGGAAATGGCTTGCAGAGCTTTCAAAGGACTCAGTTTCTATACCTCCCCACATAAATGGAGACCTTCATAAAATAAAAATATTTAGTTGTTTCTTCTCAATTCAAAGTGCTATTTGAAGTACCAAGAACTTCCTTCTTGATATAAGAAAGAAATTTTTTTTCAGCAAAAAGTCACTCACTGAAACAACCTCCCCAGGGATGTGGTGGAGTGCTCATCACTGGAGGTTTTCAAGATGCAATTAGACAGGGTGCTATATAATCTCATCTAGGATCCCTTTTCCATGAAAGTTTGGACTAGATGATCTTTTGAGGTCCCTTCCAACCTGGGCTATTCTATGATTCTATAATTCTGATTCAAATAAAGCCCTTCAATGAAAAAAATATTTTTGTTGCAGAACATTTAGTTACTGCAGAATTATGATGCTTTAATTTTATTTAGAAAGAAATATCTTTTCCCAAATTAAAAGTGAGGCGTGATGTGAGCACTTAACTGGCTTATGTACCTTCACGATTATTAATATTAAGGTGACAGCCTTCAGATTAAATTAAGTTTTTATGGGATACAAATAAGTATAGCCCCTGCAGCCTTTCAGCAACAAGGTTCCGTAGTTTACTTTCTTGCCTTGTACAGGGTTGCAAGTTACCTTATACACCTCCAGCTGTCTTCCTTGCCTCTCAATATGAGGCAAATGATCAAGAGAGAGGAAAGGTTAATGTGTAGCAGCATGCCAGATATGTCTTACATTACCAATAAATTTTTCAGTATTTCTTTTTTTTATAGTAAATACAAATGTATTGTGGTTTCCACTAATTTAATTGTAAGTATTTTAAAGGAGATGGAAACCTTTGATCATATTAAGTGTTTTTAATTTATTTTTACTGTCATAGTTAAATGAAATACTTCTTCCTCTAATGTTTTCTTATTTACATAAATTACAAATAGCTTAGAGGTTAATACATCTCTACAAATCGGTAAGAATTTTGTACTTATCCTTACATCTGAAATAATAGGTACAGTTTTGTCCTCTTCAGTTTTAAAATTAAATAATCAAAGCTTTAAACTTCCCAAGTGTGCAAGACTGTTTAATCTATAATGTAATAGAACTTTTTCTCCCCTTAGAATATGACAGTGGCTTTTTAACACTATTACAAGATTGCAGCTGCGCAGAAAAGCAAGCTGGCAACACAGATTAAAAAAAATCTTCTTAGATAAGTAAATTTTACCATAGGTATAACACTGTATGAAAACCAGCCTTATATCCAGAAAGATTATTAGATTTTTTATTGGTTAAAAGTTAGAATAAAGCCAGTAGTTGTGTTAAGTGGTAATGTTCAGTTTCTTTGCTAGAATGGGATTTGGTTGGAAATGCAATGCAATAAACTAAAATAACAAAATAACTCTGGTGATATGACAGTAACTGCTGGAAAAATATTTGTTGCAAATGAGGTTAGCTAGAATGAATTATGCATGATAAATGTGGAAAGAAAACAGTATGTACAGTAAAAGTAAAATTTAAAAGGCACAAATCAAAGAGTATTTTGGGGGCCTCAAATCCTCCAAGTGTAGACGCCATTACCCTCTTACTGTCACGCTCTGAATAGATAAACATCTTCTGCTTTTAGCAATAAAATTTTTAACTATGCTTAAGTAAATCTATGACTTTATGTAATAATTTTAGTGAGACCAGTCAGGAAAAACTAACACAGGTAACCAGAGCTAATTGGGCTCTGTATAATCTTGATTTCATCTGACAGTTGAGAAACATGAATCCTGTGAGTAATGTAAATTTAAACTGTTGACTTTTGCTACTAATGGAGTGTAATATTATAGATACATTTGTTCATTTCTTTTATTATTATTTCTAATCAGATCCTAGACCAAGGACATTGACACAGTAATTAGTACTACAAGTTCCTGTTATTTTGCACAGCCCATGCAAAATTATTAGATGTATTTAAGAAAAAGCATTCAAGACCAAGGTGTGATGTACATTTGGTTAGTGTGAGGTGGGCAGAATGGCTGTCTCTAATGACATTTCCAGCCAAGCTTCACTCAGAATGTTCCTTCACTCTAAGTAAAATAAAGAGGTCTGAACATACTGGAATTTTCTATTTGCTCTACAGTAAAACCTTATAACTTCTGGGCTTTTATACAACTAAGATTTATAGCAACTATTCTTACTGCACAGAGTCCCAAGATAATGTTAATAGATGGCTAGTTTTGCCAATAAGTCCCTCAGGGAGCAGAGAGAAATATCTGTTTCACATGAGTTGTTCAGAACTAAATCCACATCCCAAATGGAACATGGTACTTAGGCTTAAGAGACTCGGCTCTAAAAATATAAACATATTTATCTCCCAGTTCTTAATAAAGGCAAACTATGGTAAAAATCAAAATCCACAGCTCCTGATATACTCATAGATCTGCTAATCAAGGGCTGGGGGCTCATTTTCTTGAATGGAATCTGGAATCATTTGTGAGATCCAAAAAACATATTCCTTGGGGACTTTGCTTTTTCAACCCAAGCAGCCTCTTGGAAGGTCATGAGTGAGAAAGATAGGTTTCCAGGACCACTAGGCAGAATGTCAGGAATGCTTGATGGTCTGGGAGCATGGAAAACCATCTAAATAACACAGGAACTAGTAAAATGGCAGAGGAGAGGAAAAGAAGAGAGAGAAAGAGAAGGAGGCAGGGACGGAGGAAGGAAAATGAAGTTATTAGTCTTTATTTGGACTTCCTTTAGAGCCTAAGAAGAAGTCAGAAAGAAACTGATACAAACTGCCATGCCTATTTCAGAGTGGGTAGGAGTGAAAAGCATTCTTGTTTTCAGGATATGCATGTGTCTTGCAAGCTACACTAGTGTTGTACATCGTACAAATTTTTTTTCTTTGATGTAGCTTAGCACTGCTGACCTATATTCAGCTTGCTAACTGCTATAACTCCACTCCTTTTTCTGAAGAATTATTTCCTCATTATTAAATAATGCAGCAGATTATTCCTGTTTGAAAGTTCTCCTTTCCCTAATAAATGTTCCAGGATTACCTCAAATAATTATTTAACTGTTGTAACCTGAAGTTCTTTGGATTCTGTTGATCTGAACGGATCTAATTAAATGCGGCTAAGCTTAAACTCGCTTTAGTCATTGCATTCCTGCAATGCTTACAAAATCTATTAGAAAATATATTTTACAACTCCTTATAGATCAGAACAAGTATCTGAAACGGGCTTTGTAAACATTTGCTTAAAGAAAAAGGATGTATTTAGATGACTCTGACCCTGTTGATGTTTTCTCACATGGATAGTTAGTAAGTCAATACTGGTAACTTGAAATTGAAAATCAGTCTTAAAATCACAGTTGCAAGTACTAGTATTGCAAATGTTAAGTCTAAGAGATCAGTTGATCTAAGTGGATACTAAAAACAATAAACCATACCTTTGGTAAAATCCTTTTGGCACAACATCAGAGCAAGCAAAAAACAACTCTAAACTACCCTTGTTTTTCCCAGTTTTTCAGTTCTTCACACTAAGAAAGGAAAGCTGCCCAGAGGCTGGGCATAGCCAAATAAAGAATAATTGCAGCACAGCTACTTGTATCTAGACCACTGCCTGTATAGCTAGCAGAGGTCATTTTAGCACACATTGTCTATAAGGATAACACACTTTCTCATGGTGTTTCCAGAAATGTCATAGATTTTGTCATTGGTCATGTCATATTTCACCAACTGTTGTTACAAAAGCTGACTAATTATCTACGCTGTTGTCAAAACTTGTTTGAAATTTCACTATGGTTGCACTAACATGTGGAAACTATACAGGCGCTGGAAACAGGGACAGTTATCCTAGTAAGAGTATAGGGACGCTGCCCAGTTGTATAGTATGTGGGGTCAGGAAGGCCAAGGCACAGCTGAAACTGATCTTGCAAGGGATGCAAATAAAAATAAGAAGGGCTTCTACAGGTATATCAGCCAGAAAAGGAAGATCAAAGAAAGCATACCCCCTGATGAACATGCCTGGTAAACTCATAACAACAGACAAGGAAAAGGCTGAATTATTCAAAAAATGTTTTGCCTTGCTCTTCACTGCTAACCTCTCTTCCCACACCTCTCGAGTGGATGGACTGCAAGAGGGACAGGGGGAACAAAGTCCATCACACTGTTAAGAGAATTTCAGGTTCATGACCACCCGAGAAATCTGAACATACATAAGCTTATGGGACCTAACAAGATCCATCCCAGAGCTCTGCAGGAATTGGGTTATGTAGTTGCCAAGCCACTCTCCATGGTATTTGAAAAGTCATGGCAGTCAGGTGAAGACCCTGGTGACTGGAAAAAGGGAAATATTGCACTGAGAGTTAAAAAGGGTAGAAAGGAGGACCCTGGGAACTACTGCCCTGTCAGCCCCACTTCTCTGCCTGGGAGGATCATGGATCATATCCTCCTAGAAGCCATGCTAAAGCACATGGAGGACAGGGAGGTGATTTGAGAGAGCCAATATGGTTTCACCAAGGGCAAGTCTTGCCTGACTAACCTAGTGGCCTTCTGTGACGGAGTGACTACATCAGTGGACAAGGGAGGTGGTGTCATCTATCTGGACTTCTGTATGGCCTTTCACATGGTCCCCTGCAACATCCTTCTCTAAATTGGGGCATATGGATTTGATGGTTGGACTGTTTGGTGGATGAGGAATAGTAGTAATAGAACAAGGGGTTATGGTTTTAAACTAGAAGAGGGTAGATTTAGAAGAGATGTAAGGAATAAATTTTTTATTATGAAGGTACAGAAACACTGGAAAAGATTGCCAGAAAGGTGGTAAATGCCCCATCCCTGGAAATATTCAAGGTCAGGCTGGAAGGAGCTCTGAGCAACCTGATCTAGTGAAAGATGTCCTAGCTCATGGCAGGGGGTTGGACTAGATGATCTTTAAAGGTCTCTTCCAAACCAAACTATTCAATGATTCTATAATGCTATACTACTACCAGGGCTTCAGGATGATGGTTTCTGCTCCAGCTGGAACCTTCTGCCATTTCTACTTATTCCCTTCCAGGGAAGAGCCAGGTCTGCTGAATGTACCTATTATTTTTGCTATTCTAAAGCAAAATTTTTGGCCTAGTGTGTCCAAAACGAACTAGGCTGTTTTGAAGTTCTTTAAGAGAAAAGTATAGATTCAGCGTGCTAAGGGAATTTATCCATTTCAAGTGACAGAAACAACAGAGAATATTCTTAGAATTTATAAAGAAAAATGAAAGTGCTGCCAGTCAGAGCAAGAAACTAAAACATCTTTAACTTCTCCCTGCAGCAGAGTCTACCTTTTTCCACTGAGTATTTGAGAAGCCTAGAAGATTAGCCTGCTGTCTCAGGCACTTAAGTTAGCTGCCTAAATATAAGTGGTGTGGAGGCTGTTCTTCCCCCATTCCCACAACATTTATAATTAATCAACTGACAATCAGTTCATAAGCAATTCACAGTAGGAAGAGATCAATTCACAGGGGAAGGTATCTGCAATCAGTAATCTAGGCTCCTCTAGCTAAATTTGTAGAATAAATTCTACAAAATTAATTATTCTACTTGCTTTTCAACTAGTCTTACTTCCTTTAAGATTTGATGTCATCTGCAGGCATCAATAATTCTAGTTAGCTGAACAAATTTCCACAGTTTCTGCAAAACAATTAAATCTACATAGTTTGAAAAGTTCCATCATCTCTAGTAACATTTGTTTATTCAAAAGATAGGGAAACTGCTGCTATTTCTGTACTATTTTATGTTGGCTCCAGTTCACCAGTGTGACTTGAACACTCCAAATGTCATAGTACCTACAGATTTAGAAAAAACAAATACAGCACTATAATAAAAACTGAGCAGAATCAGAACATCAAGGCACAAAACAGGGGAGCATTATATTTCATTTTATTTCTACATTCTTAGAAGTCTGAATATCCCTGCAACAGTCATCATTAATCCTAATACAATGTAGTGCAAAAACATGTAAATATTAAATAATCTTGCCAAATTTTAGTAAAAGTTCAGTTACCTGCAGTGCTCTCTTGCTTATGCCATCTATGAAAAAAAAACATTAAAAAATAAAAAGGGTCAATTTGAGCCTTGGAAGTAGCTGTTTCTAGTACTTCCTTTATGACTTTGTGTCTTAAAATAATGCAGCACTGTCAGGGTTGGCCTCAATACTTCCTCATTTTATTTTTTTTTTTAATTTTCAGAAATGTCAATATCAAGTAATATTTTGCAAAATTTTATGTTTACCTCATAGGCACTTTTAAAGGAAGACTCGGTACATAATAGGGTCACAGAATATTCCAGCTGCAGTCTTTCTACCAATAATTTATTTAGATGTCCAACTCACGTGTTGCTAAAACATTTTATTCCAACTATCTTAATTATTTCTCGAGCAGAGTTGAAAACTTTCACATATATGTCTTCTTTCTCTTAGAAAATTAAGGGATCTTTTTTGGCTCATGACCTAAGGATATGAGCTGCAATTTACTGAAGAGAAAATACTGCATTAACTTAGGTAGGCTTTGGGTCACATAGCAAATTAAAATGAACTTGTTACAGAAACGATTCAAAAAGCTTTTTGAACTCCTGTGTAACCCTTAAGGTCCTTCTTTACTGCAGCTTATGAGCTTCTGAAAGGGTAAACTTTCAAAGCAATCCATAGGAAATAACACACAAAATCCCTTTATTTATGATCAGACTGAACATGATTATTTTTCATACATAACTCTTAAAATTCATCCCAAAGTGTCTTGATTGTATTGTATCTTCAAAGTGCATAGAATCAGAATTGAACTCACAAAGCTATTTGAAACTTAGGCTTTTGTAAAAAAAAGTAAATATCCCTCCTGGATTATATGCTACACAGCAGAAAAATTAGAAAATAATCAAAGAGTTTGGTGCTTATCTTCATAATCTTTATTCAACAATGTAGTTGCATTCAAATTTTTCCAGAAAGCACTATTTGGCTACTAGACACCAAGAGCTTCTGAAGAATTTAACATGTTTAGTAGAAAAAAAAGTCACCAATCAATTTGGAACAGATTCCTTGTGACAAAAAAAATGAAAGAAAAGCCTTGCAATTTTCAGGGTCTGATAGAAAAGAATTGTACTGTAGTTTGTCTAATTACCATGCTTCCAATTGTTTGTGAAAACCACGTTTTCAGTGTGAATAATATGTGTAGTGTGTGCTTTTAAGTGCACTTTCTTTTCAATTTTTTACTTTCTTTGCACGTAAATATCAGGTCCTATATCTCATTCATATGCTGCTCAGAACAGAAATACTTCAGGAGTGTTAAACGCTGTACCAGTTTAAATTACAGGATCTAAAAATATAGTAATTTTGTAGACTGCAATTAATACTTGTGAAAGTCATTTTGCTTTACCTCTCATCTTTCTCTGTCACTGGTTTAGGTAAAGTCATAGATGTTAACAGGACTTAAGTGTAACAGTGATCACTTTTCTAGTTCATGCTAAGAAAAGTGGTGTCTTTTTTCACCAACAGTGACAAATCAGAGTTGGAAAAAATTTTCAGGGAATAGGATTCTTCTTCGTCTGCTGTAAAGGGAGGATAAAGTTCATATGGTGCTGAAGACTGAGGTTTCTTCAGAATTCCAAACCCTTTGGATTTTGTTACAGTTAAAAATTCAGTAACTTTGATGTACAGTGTTACAAACCCATATGTGCTTTTGCAGAGTGTAATTGAATTAAAATTTATTTTATTGAATATCTTATTATGAGCCCAAATGGGGAAACCACATTCTTCAACCTCTGGCTCCTATTTTTCATTCTTTACTGAAGTATAGTTGTCAAATTCAGTCACCAAGAGGAATTTTCATAGAAAAAGGCATTAAAAGTATATTAGAGGTAGCAGAATATTTTGCTTTTTCATCAATTCTGTCTGTTGGATTACAGCTTCATACTCTGAAAGAACAGGGCAGTGAAATGCATTATAGAAATAGAGTGTACACTTCACCTTGTCTCTAGTGATTTACTTTTACTACATTCTTCTCCAGGTGTTCTGTAGAAAATTACATCTGACAGATATGGAAAAACTTTCAACAGCAAATATTTGCTAGGATAGCTCTGCTGGTAAATAGGAGAAAAATACGCATACATGGATGGTTTTGATTGAGAGCAGAAGAGGAACAGCAAATATTTTCTTCAAAAATAGTTTCTTTGGTTACCATGAACTTCAGCTAAAAAGCAGTGAAGTTACTTTTAAAAAAACTTAATTCCTTTCTGTTTAATTCATTCTTTTGTTCCTTTTTTTGGGAGGTGTTATATAGATTGTAAAGTCTCTAACATAAAAGTATGACTGTAGCAGATTGTTGACCAGGGAAACCAGCATATGACAGAAAACACTGAGTTTGTTCAAAGCAACTTTAACCCACCTATGATTTTCTTTAAAGGCAAGAGAAGAAGGGAAAACACCATTACTCAGGCAAGAAGTGACAGTGAACTATTACAGGAACTTCACCAAAAAGATGAAAATAAAAAATGGAGGTGCAAAAACTGTGAGAACAGCATTCTCTCTGAGCAATTGACTGGTAGAGTCTGGGTTTGTGTGAAGTTTTCCCAGTGGAGCCCATGAAGGAGAAGAAATAAAGACTGGACATGGACATAGAAAACAGATCAAAGTTCAGACAGGAGCGTCAAGATAAAAGGAAGAGAGAAGGAAGCATAAAAAACCTGACAACCTGCATTTACTGAACAACAGAAGCTGAATGGCAGATCAATACACCAAAAAAAGAATGACTGAGAACATGGCAGGAGGATTAACTAGCTAGCTTAGGAAGAGCTATGCTGCACTGGGCAGCAATGAGGAGAAACATGCTGAAAGAGAAGATAGGATGACAGACGAGAGAAGCTGCTAGTCCCATAAAAGAAGAGATAATGGAGATAGCTATGAGAAATTGCCCAAGTATTAACAAAGACATTACACAGAAGAGAAGGCAGGATCATCAACAGGCAGGAGAAATAACTCAGAATAGACCTTTAAGATGAGAGGCAGCTTTTTTGTGATTGGGGAGTCCTTGGTAAGGACTAACAAACCTGCCACAACCAACAACAACAACACATCCAGAGGAAAGTCAGTATGGAGTCTGCCAGGAGGAATCATGCAAACTGTGAAGCTGGGGATGAGAAGGATTTTTCAAAGAAACTGGGGGGGAAATATATAGGCATTGATTATTTTTCATGTCAGGACACATACCAGATTTCAAATGGAGCAGATCAAGGGCGTTAGTCCAAGCTGGAGTTGCTAGTGAGAGACAGGACCGCCTCAGGCAATTTCCAGCAGAATTTTTCCAACTTCTGGAGAAGGACTCTAGAGACTGCCATCCTCCTTTAAGATTGCTTCTCAAAGGTAGATTATAACAAACTATGTGCAATAAGTGTATTTTTTAATATGTAAGTATACACTATAGCGTATACTATATATATAGTATATACTAGAAACGTGTTTTGGTAAGAAGATATTGATGCCACATGGTATTCTATTCGACTCTATTAATTGTATTGGGAAAGAACAGAACTAGAACAAGAACTTCAAACCAGATAAAGACAGACTCAAAAATAAATTTTAAAAATCTGTAAGAGAAGATGGAACTCCTAGTAGACACTGAAGCACTAGTCAACACCCAATTAGTATTTTCATTAATAGCCTTGGAAAGAAAAATGCAGAGAATTTCACTTGCTGATGCAAAACTGGCAGCACTGTGAGCATGGGAAAGATCAGATTCTTGTAATGGAAGGACTCCATGACATTAAGGAATGGAATAATAGTAATATGGATGAAATTTAACTGTAGAAAATAAAGGTCATTCATGCAGGGACTAATAATGAAAATTTCTTCTATAATCTAAGAGCTTCTCAGTTGGAAACTATAAAGAAGGAAAAGCAGCTGTATCTATTAATCAGTCACAGAATGTCTATGAACCACCAATGTCATGCAACCATGAAAAAGCAAATGTGATTCTAGATTATATAACAGAAGCTTACGAGCCATTCCTCAAAAAGCCATGGTGTCATTCCTATAGTCTCCATAGTAATACACCAGAAAGCAGTAGATTAAAGAGCAGATACAGCCATTTTTTAAATTAAATAACCAATGGACTCATATTCTGAAAAATTATTAAGTGTTGGCAGTTTAGCAAAACCATTATAGAATTGTTCTTTCCTATTATTATGCACTAAACCCAGATATCAGTCAGAGCCTAGTCCCCATTATTCTGGTGTAACGCAATTGCACAAAATATTACAAGTTCAGCCCCAAGACAACTTACAGTTATAGGTTTAATTGTGCAAATACTTAGATCCATTAATAATTGCATATTGACATGCTTTTCTCTTAATATTTCATATTCCAAATTATTGGTTGAATAACTATCCTTTTAGTAATGAGAGGACATTTAAAATAGGAATGTGAGTTGACAATTGCATATTCAAATCCATATTCTGAGTGAAATATATGATGGGTATGGCCTAATAAGAAGGTAGAGCAAATATAATGCTGCTACTGACACATTTATTATTCTGTTTATTCAGCTTGCTAATCTTCTTTTACGAAGTAGAATCATTAAGAGACCAATTGTATTTCTAACCATTGCTAATTACATGTACTTTTGGTAGTCACTCAACATGAACATGTTGAGAACCTGTTCTGTGGCAGAATATCAATCTCCTGTATGTGAACTACTAACGAAGTAACAAAGTTAATTATCAAGAGGCTGTATAACATAATTTGCAAGCCAGGCAGTTGGTACAGAAAGCACATGGTTAAAAGTAGGCATTGAAAGGAAGCACAATTTTTCCGAGGGCAATACCAGTTTTCTGAGTAGTGAAGTGTGAACACCCTGTTCTTCTCGCAGTTGTGTTGTGGTCAAGAACTAGAATTGGCTCCCTGAAGATTTTCCTTTGCAGTGCAAGATTTAGTATATAGTCTTCTTTCTAGACTGACCTGGTTTTGGTTTATGATTTTTCAAAAATATTCCTTGCAGCTTTACCCCATTTTAGACATTTTCTCTTACAAGAAAGCAGGAAAAGAAGAAAGCAATCAGTAGAAAATCAGTATAAATTATCTATTTCCTTTAAAAACTATCTTTCAGAATGCTTAAACATAAATTATATAAATATTTATCATAAGAAAGCGGCAGAAGAAATGGATGGACAATTTATTGAAACAGGAAAAAAAGGTAATTTTTTTTCACTAGGTGCACTCAAATAGAGACAAACCAAGAAATAAGTAAAAATGTCTTTGTATACTTTATTTGAACAAGGAAAACACTTTCTTCTTATGTTAGGCTGTCATAATTTAATTGGTTTGCACCAGGTCTCAAGCTACAAACTTTAAACCTCCAGGAATGCAAATTTGTATGAGAGTTCAGAAAATGTATAGATACTGTTAAATGTTTCCTTATTATTTAAAGACAATGCAGGTACAGCTGGCTTGTTGACGCAGAATACCATAGTATTCAGCAGTCCAATAATGTTTATTTGTGTTTGGGTTGAGGTTTTTTTCTTGACACATTAGAGAGATTATACTAGGCAATAATTTAAATTAAATGGATTACATTTTTCATAGGCAGCCCCATAGTTATCAGCAAAATTGCATGAATTACTAATCAGTGCAGAAATAATTCTTGTTAATGTCGCTCCCCTAAAAATTAAGGATTTATTGGTTATGTCTAAACTGAGGTGAAGAAAAGGTTTTAGAGCAAGCCAAATCATGCAAGTACTTGCAACTCAGACTTTTATTTTGTAATGGTGGCTGTGCTCCTTGTGTTCTTGTGTTCAAACTGAAAAAGCACACATTATCTTGGAGACAAGCAGAGCTTTCTGTACCTAGTTAAGGCCCATGCTACCATGCATACAGACTACATCAATGAGAAGACGGGCTTGCACTAGGGTGCTGAATTGACTCTGACTTTGACCCACTTATTAATGGATATAAAAACATATATTGTAATGAAAGTTAACAGCTCCTACTCAGAGTGGACACTGTATTCAGTATCAGAAAGCTGCTGATGGTGTTGGTAACAGAAGTTAAACTGTTGTGAGCACTCTAACGGGTGTGAGAATGAAGAGGGTGCTGTGTGTCAGTATTGTCTGGATCTTACAGAATCATTTAGTGTAATCCTAGCCTGAGAAAAGCAGTTTTAGAAATTTAAATATAAATATATAAATTTCCTGAGATTATGATTCTTTTTTCTGGAATGGAGCATTTAGCCTGAGATGAAAACTGCCCAAAACCAGTGGAATCTCCAGGCACAATATTGCTAAACTCCAACATCTCTCCTCTGACTATGGTTTAAACATCCCAAAGATTTAGAACACTGCCATGTTTTTAAGGGGATGGCAAAAGTTTTACCCGTGACATGACCTCAGTCCTCTTTTCCTTACTTTCACCTGGCTGTTGAAAGTTTCAAGCTTCTTCTGCAAAGCAAAGAAACTAGATCTTTATGATAAAACCTTGCAAGCTCTCACTGGTAAGTAAACCATAATACTTTTTTCATAATTTCAATATGATGCAATTTTAATACAAAAACTCCCCAAATATCTTCTATGATATAAGAATGTGATGAAAAAATTACGCTCAAGTAGTTTAAGTTTGTTAAAATTGTGGTGAAAGTATGAGAATTTGGTGTTCTAGATTTTCAAAACCATATGAAAGTGTCTCATGATTGCATATAAACAAGGCAAAACCAAGAAGTGTAGAAGTATGGCATCACAATATTGTATTTAATAGTCTTTTAAATTAGTACATGACTGCAAAGCTATGAAGTGCCAGTGCAGCCACTATAGTCACTGTAGTCATCGTTCAGTGACTGTCAAACTGAGATATGAAGGGTGTTAACATGTACAATACAAACATAAAGAATCCACTGAAAGCCACATTTTAACCCTGGAACTGCTATGAGTTGACAATCAGATTACTTCTATCAAAGCATAGTATGGACTCGAAGTGGTATCTTCTCTTTAGAGTATTTATCTTAATCCATAAATTTTTAGGTAACAGGTACATTTTCAGCAATGTGAGAGTAGTAAGTATATGAAAAAAGTATGAAAAGTTCTTCTAGGATTCTTCCATAAATGTCTTTTATATTGCTACATTGATATGGCTTATTTTCTTTGTTTATAGGAGCAGAAATAATATAAAAGTAAAAATATTTGACAACATTATGTGATAATTGATACAATATGAGTGAAGCTAACAAATGATTGTCATGAAAATAAATTGCAGGCAATTTCCCTCTGTTTTGCTATAAATAGTATATTCATGATGCACATAGATTAGAACAGATATTTGAAAATTATGAGAGCAACAGGTACTCAGTAAGTTCTTAGCAACTCTTAAAGCCCAGCATTTTCCAGGGGAAAACAAAGCAGAATGCATAAAGAAAGCAGTTGTTGAAGTGAGGAAGCATAACACAGATACAGCATGCACATACAAAAGTGGATACATATTACCATTGGAGGTATTGATAACATGTCATATGAAAAGTGAGAACAAGTGAAAATGACTAGAGACGACTCAGATGCTTAAACTTGCCTTCTCATAAGCAGTTGATATATTGCCAGAAAATATACATTGAAAGCTCAATTTTGGAAGAGTAACAGTAACATCCAGTGGCCATTTAAGGTAGACAAAAAATGTAGTATATATTCCCTCAGAATTTCTGAAAGGGAACATGTATTTCAGTACTTACAGTATTGAAGACAACACATCAAGCTAATTCAGGGAAACCAATTTCTCATTATGTCTGGTCAACATATTTTTTTATGTATTTGTCATGATTTTACTTACTGAAATTGTATTTTAATTTAAAGTACTACTAAAACATATATTTTAAAATAACCTAGTTTTACAATGAACTTCCCAATCAGTGTAAATGTTGTCTTCAGCAAGATATTTGCCTTATTGGCCCAGATGCCTGCCAGCTGGTGCTTAAAGGAGCCAGACTGTATTGTAACAGAAGCCAAGAGTAGAGTGTTGATAGAGGATTGGCTGAATGCTCTCTGGATCCCTTAGTGAGCATTCGTTTCAGCACAAAATACGTGCATATATATTCCAATAAAAATTAATCCTTATATGTTTTGAGATATCTATAAATTACAAATTAAAGTAACATGGGCTAAAAAAACCTTGTCTTCTGGGTCTCTCACTGTTATGAGTGACAGACGTGGATTCTCCCACACTGAATAAAAAGTAAGCATAGAACCATCTACCTGCGGTCTGTTGACATGCACGGTGCGATTTTTCAAGGCTGCCCCTCAGAAATTTGTGATGTGCTTTGAGAAGATAGTAGAAGCACAACCAACCTGTGGTGATTTTGAATAGCTGTAAGATAGCTCTGATTATAGTACCCTTGACATAAAAATAAATAAATCTAAATAAATGTAGGAAAGCTTTTTTCTGCACGCAGAAGCTTGTCTTTTTACTTCATGGAAACTTATTGGCCAATGAGACTATCAAACACTGACAGCCTTTAAAGTCACTGGAAGAATTTCTCAGATTACATGTTGAAAGTTCATGTCAACTGATGTAAAAATGGTGGCAGATCTGAAAGTCTGATAGCAGCTCTATTTCAGAACTTAGCCAATAGTAGAAACACATGGACAACAACTTATCTTCTGTAATAAAAAGTATGCAATTTACTTCCTAAAAAATTGACTTTCATCTTCAATAAATTTCATCTTTAGAAAGATACCAAATCAGATTATTAAAGAATTGGTTTATAGGGACCTTGAGGATACTATATCAATACCAAATCAGTGATTATTTGCCAGGAGCCACTAGGACACAAAGGAATGAACATGGGAACATGGGAAAAACTAGCTAAAAGAAAAAAGTATACTAACATGAGAATAGTCAAACCTGCATAGAGCCTCTGAAAGGTTATGGAGTCTCCGTTGTTAGATGTATGCAAAACATGACTGGAAATGGCCCTGATCAACCTTATCTTATTGGAGCAAGAGGTTGGATGAGATGACCTCTGGAGGTCCCTTCCAACCTGTGTGATTCTATGCTTCAATGATTTAATTGCCTTCTTCGAAGTATAGCATGATAGGTTTTACTGGAAAGGGAAAGCCATAGCAGTGCAATACCTCAGCTTTAGTAAAGCTCTTGTCATGTCACTAATCATCTAGGACAGTTCTAATTAAATTACTGAAAGATAGAATTGATGAAATGAAATAATTAATTAAAAGATAGTCATCCAAGACTAACTAGCAATCAGAGGAGGAAAACATGCTAAGCCAAGACAGTTAAGTGGTTGTCTCAAGTCTGGTAGTTTTCCTTACTTTCAATAATACTGCTAAACAGGGAAATATTCCGAGTCTCCATTATGCATGCTATGTAATAAAGCTAAACACAAGAACCTTGTGGTTCTGAAAAGTCCCTGATGATGGAGCAATCATGGAGCAAGCCCCTGTTGGCTTTTGCCAGCTTAACTGTTTTCAGTATGTGAGCTGTCTGTTAAAACAAAAGGTATAAAAAGTACATATCTAGGCGCCATTTGAGTAGCCAATGTACGTTTGCACAAGGAGATACAAGACACCTTCTTTCTTGCATCTACTTCCAAATCTGTTATAGAAGCATTGCTCCTAAAGTAAAAGTGTCCAAACTACATTCTCTAAAGGATTTATCTGGATCTCTTTATACAAGGTCTTGCATTGTTGCTGTACTATTGCTACTATGAAATTGCACAATTGTTTGCTACACAAATATCTGGACAAGTCTTTTCCTCATTTTAAGGCACAGGAAAGGGGAAGTGGCAGAGGCTTACCTGAATATGGCTTATGCCTGGATTTTGTAACGGCTCCTGGAGGATGTCAGTATTCAGCACAAACTAAAGCAGTTCTTAAGAGTTTCTATTTTCTTCTGGTATACAGGTGGCACTCCTGTTAGTCCCAGAATCAGTTTCCTTGCCTAATCAGTTTTCTCTGCCTAATCTGCATCATATATTTCTCAAACAGACATGAAAATCAGGGTTGATATATGCCTGTCACACCCAATAGTGGTCATATGCTTTTGTGATTAGCATCCCATGAGATGTGCTTCCTGAAGCTTTTAATAACAAGGAGCTGGCACCAACCCAATATCAACAACTGTGTTAATATATAGGACCACAACTGAAAAGCAACTACGTTTCTTATAGTTTTTGAAAAGTGATTGTAATGCTTTATACGTAAGGTCACTTTTTATGCAACCTTTTATCACCAGAAGATTTTTCAGGTGGTGCAAAATCCCAGGAAAAATAGCTAATTAATGCCCATAAACTGCAGGTTTTGTTCCCAATAGTGACATTCAGCACACAATAATAGTGTGATGTCTAGTCGCTTTAATCTTCCAAGAACTGAACACAGGAGTTCAACCACATCCTGCTCAAGACACCTCCTGTGATAGATGCTGCTTTATCTATATGTTCACAGTCATGCTTAGGCAGTTTGAGGCATATGGCAGAGAACAGCCGCTATCTCAGCACAGGTTGCGGGAAGGCTCAGAGGCTGCAGGTGTGGCAGAGGGAAGTCAGGGCCAGGCTGGAGCTGCAGCACCTCCTGAGGCTATGCAAGTGTACTGAGGGGCAGGGAGAAGGCAGGGCTCAGGGCAGGCAGAGTCACTTTCCTGGGGAGTTTGCTGCCACTTCGAAGGTCAGGAGGCAACGACGTGGTGGGAAGGGGAACAGTTGTAAATAATTTTTATTATTATTATTTCTACTCTATTTGTTTTAATTACTCTCAGATAAACTATATACATATGGTACTATTTTTTATTGAAAATTAGGCTTTCTGAGTTAAAATGCCTTTTGATATTTTGGGAAGTTTTGGGGAACAAGTTCTAGAAAGAGGCACTTCAGAGCTCTGCCTGATTCATGGTTATGTCACAATCACAGAGAAATTAATCTGGTGAGCTGGGAAATATCATTGCTTCAAAGAAAGAAGTGTATAATTAAAAGCTCCATCATCAATTAACTTTGCTATCTTCTTCATACTTTGAACAGTATTTAATATTATCAGGGAAAATGGAAACAGTGGAAGAACTTTTCACAGCCAGGATGTTAAAACCTTGACCTTGTTGAAAATATTTACCTGAGGTTTGAGGGTTTTTTTTAAATTATTTTGGCCCAAACTTCCAAATAATAAATAATTTAGAAGTGAGAAGCTGTGCCTCAAAACACTTTAGCAGATTTCACACTTTGCTAAGACCAAATTGTTTCCATCCTCTTTCACCAGTTTCCAAGCTCTTGTTCCTCTGTTTCATAATCCTTTCAACCTTCTCTGTCTTTTTCTTCATCAGGGATTCAGGGCATCCCTCCATCCCCTGTGTTCCTCGCTTCCTGGGGTCCCTTTCCCTACCAACAACCACAAGTGCCTGACCCCTCCCTTTCTGTGCTCTCCTTGTTTTTTTCCTCATTTACTTTCCTAAGGACTCTCTGTGTAAAGATATGGTTGTACTAAAAAGACGACAATAGCAGGAACTCCAAGTGTCTTCCTTTCCTTCTTTCTTATTTTTATGTTTTTACCTAAGTCTATGCTGATGGTTTAAAATTCACATTGATTCTGAAATTGTCTCAGTGAAGTAGTCAGAAAAAAAAAAAAAAAGTCATCATATTGATCATATTGCCAGACCTCTCTCTTCCTCAGCCAACCATATACTTCATTGACTTGAGCATGTGTGTGAATATTTACCGGGTAAACACAAAATAATGTTTTTGCTTGTCTACTGAATTTGAAAGAAATTAGATTTATTTCATTTTACTCCAAAAAATCCATTTAAATCAGATTTTCCCTTTTCTCTTTCTTCTGTTTCCATTTTCTTGGGAAAATAAATAATTTTTAGCATTCCTTTAAGACATGTGATGTTATAAAAATGCTGCAATTTTCATTTTGTCTTGCCATTTCATTATTCACAATTCCCTGCCTAAAAATGGTCCCTCCAAATGCGTGCAGAGTAACTCTTGAGAGGTACCATGGCAGATGAAGTTTAAAGATTTGAGGGCATGATATATTTCTTTACCCCATCTTTAGGCCATCCTGATTCTGCACAGCTTGATGGCTTCAGCCATCCAACCCTTGAATACAAGCTAATACATTTTAGGGCCACTGTTACCAAAGGAAATACAGCCTTTATCCAGACCCCACTGTGCCCCCTGTTGTAAGGATTGGAGAAGTTCTTTCAGGAGCTTTTCTCTTGTTCCTGTGCTCTCACTTCAGTGTGGAAACCCTATTTCACAGTTTCATAAAGCTCTCTTTACAGCACTGATAACACAGCCTGGAGCCCTACAGGGCAGCAGCCACTGGCCATGGCCATTAAAGGACAGACACTTAATTGAAATTACTGAAATTGGGTGGGCCACCACTTACACGAAGAGTAGTGACTTATCAAGTATAACATATATATGACTGGAATCAATTGCTGTTACATTATCATGATGAAATGTTGAAATGGAAAAGTTGTTTTTGAATATGTGATATGGTGGTTTACATATGGAAATTTATTTAAATGGCTGTCTAAAATGTGAGTTGCATTTTGTTATTATATGCCATTCCTTTATAGCACATTTTCACAGCTCTAAATTTTCTTAGTGTTACTTTTAACCTCTCTTCGTTTACATACACTTTAACTTTCTCTTTAAGAAGCAGTCTGAACTGCTTAACAAACTTCTCTGCTAATTTAAAATGGTAATACATAATTGAGTAAATTATGAAGAATTAATTCACTTTCCTGGCAGAATTTCATCCAATCAATGTAACTTAGCATCTAATATTTTGCAAGTGATGCTGACCTCCTGTAACCTGGCCATTTGCTGATCATGCAGTACTGTTACTTTCAACTTTGTCTAATTTCTAATTTTTATACATTGCCTTGTTATCCCATCTTCTTTTCCTCTATACAGCTCTGAAACTATTTGATCAGTTTGCTTCTCAATTACTTGCATAGTATCCTTCAAAATAAGCCAATTTTTTACTGAAAGGCTGGTTCTTCCTCTGAGGCTGAACACTCATGGATGCTTTCATTTTGTTTGGGATATGATTTTAAAGTCATTCTGTCAGCTTTCATTTTGCAGTGGACTGATTTGTATCCAGAAGTTAATTGCATTGACATTAACCTGTTTTAACAAGCCTACAGTATCAATAAATCATTTCTTTAGTGGCTGCATTTTTTTCTGCTGTTATATTGATACACTGCACCTGAACTGACAAAAAGGCTGAGAAACATCTCTTTCTTCTAATAGGCTTTGCATTCTCAATAATATCTTTCTAAAGAAAAAAGGTAAGGTTACTCTACAGAAGCACATAAGAATTTATTAACCAGATTACTTTTTCTTTGTTTTTCTTATCCCTTTTAAAAGATTCAGGTTTAGGAAGATGTCGTACTTAGGGGGCTGCAGTTTTAAACTGTTATGTAGTCCAACTGACAGACAAGTCCAGCTATAGTTCCATAAAAGAACTTCTCTAAATAACCTGAAAATTCCTCTGCAGATACAAAAATATTTTTTTTCCCTTTCTCCTCCCCAACCCCAAATTTGTGTCTTTGCGTCTATCTTATGGACATATACCAAGTGCACTCACATAGCCTCAGCCTATTTTACTGGCAGTCCAGAACAAAAGTGCTATCTATCCACTGTCTGTGAAATTTTAATTACTTCTTCTTTGTTACTAAAACAAGGTGAGACAATAAGCTAAGTAACCTGTCAAGCAAAGATTTTATACCTATTTATAAGAATCAGTAAATTTGGTCACACATAATTCTTCTCAAACTTAATTAATTATGGCTGAGACGAAAAGAAACCCAACAACAAAGTAAGCTAGCCACATGTTCTTTATGATGCATACATGTGTATGTGGCTTTAATTGCTGGACATGAAAAATCAGCTTTGGGAAACATGCAGATTTCTGCATATCTGAAGGAAACAACACTTCTGATGATTAAAAGAAAAAGATAAGAAATATCAATTCACAAATTATTTTCCTTAAGTTATTAAAATATAAGGTATACCCTGTGGCCACCAGATCAGTGGAAGTTTTATTCATTACTGTCATTGAGATTTTTGAAAGAGGCAATGCAATGAACTTCCACTAAATATTGTTCCCATTGTAAGCATGAGTTGTATTTTTGTATGCAGTGACAAGGAGAAAAGAAAATAGATTTTTGTGGTTGTAACCTTAATCACTATATATGCATATAGCAAGCTCTCACTGCCTACTTTATGAATATATGAATACATGACTCTGTAGGTATGTTCGTACAGAAAAAAAAAGAATTAAAATTTGTAAAAACAATGTGTGTTCACCAAGTAAACATGTTGAATTTCCAAACACAAATCAAAATCGATTTGTTTACCTGCTCCTTATTTGACTTGTGACTGAATAATTTTTTCAAGATGGTTTGCTACTGAAGACAAAACTGTAAAGCTGTGGCAATCAGAGATCATTTCTTACCTTAGGCAAGAAAGGAGGAACATAATTTCCACCTCACAGATTCTAACAATCCATGTGGTTACTGGCTTTTAATATGTAATGAATAGATTCAAGTCTGGTGGCAAAAATGGAGAATAATAACATAGCTAACAAAGTACCAGATGCCTCATTACAACAGTATTTTTCTCAAACTTAGATGCACGCTCAAATTCATGAACCGAGATGAATGTGGCAGTGCTCTGTAAAAACATTTTTGTACCATATGGTATGAAATTACTTGGATATTCATTGTATGACTTAATTATTTAAGTAAAACAGTATAAGGCTGGAGGAATAAGAAAGGGAAAAATAAACCACAAGAAGTAATTTTTTGATAAACTTTTCAGGGTGATTAAAATATGACATTAATGTTATTTTCCGACAAGATCCTATCATCACACGCAGCCAAGTTTCCAAGCTTATTTTACACTTGCAGGGAAAGAGCCCATGAGCATGGCATTTAATAGTTAGATGGAGACTGTTCCCAAGGGGTGAAAAGACTGCTGCTGAGAAGCTGTACAGACTGATGGAAGGAAACAGAGTTGAGGATGTAGAAAACTACTTCAGCCTGCATCACTGTTGGGATTAGCTCAGACTATGATGGTTTATTCAGATTTAAGCAACTTTTAAAAACCTTTTACTCCTACACTCAGTATTATTGCTACCATCAAGATTAAGTTATATTTTCTTTTAAGAAGGTTGTCCACTTATTATATTCATAAGTGGTGATTGGCCTGGCCTCCAGGAGGTTTCTAAGTCTAGCCAGAAATACTGGGTAAACATCACCAAAGTACAGGGCATGGAGAACAGCATCCCAGTGAAAGGATAGGGTGTTTTCTTACCTTTCTCACCATGCCTTCAAGGCATGAGATGTTATGCCTAGGATTACATTTTCAAAGAGTGGACTGAAGAGCAGTTAGTTCTGCCACAGGTGCATGAACATATGCTGATGATTTTTGTGAGTTGACAACAAATTGGCATGGATGGAGTTCAGCTTTTAATAGAATAATAATGGCAAAAGTGTCTCTTGCAGCTATTCACCTTTAAAGCAAAAGATTAGATCATCACATGTCAAGATTTTAAAGTAGAGTAGCTCAGCCATGCACCTAAGCAGGTGAATGGGACTGTGTGAAGTAAAAAATCATAGTCTCTTTGGTTTATAGATATTTTTGTGGAATGGAAGGAACAAACTGATTTATTTAGGGAAACCTCTTAATTAACTCATACAATACTCATATACTTTTAAGGAAATCACTGATGGAATGGAAGTAAGTTACAGCTTCCCAGAATCATTTCCTCTCCTCCTTCTACATGGGTACATCTCTTGTATTTTGTTCGTAAGGATCAGGTGGACCAGAGTATGTCCCTACATCCACTGTACTGTCACCAATGTCATGATTTTATCACACAATCATGGTTAAACCCCAACCAGCAACTAAGCACCACACTGTCACTCACTTCCCCCACCCCGCCCCACAGTAGGATAGGGTAGAGAATCAGGAAGAAAAAAATAAAACTTGTGGGTTAAGATGAGAACAGTTTAAAAGGACAGAAAGGAAGAAATTAATAATGATAACAGTATGTGGTAGGTTGACTCTGGCTGGGTGCCAGGTGCCCACCAAAGCTGCTCTATCACTCCCCCTCCTCAGCT
>JANZLQ010000005.1:17627344-17728947 GCA_026212715.1 Elanus axillaris | reverse complement strand
AGCCCAGGGAGGTCCATGGTGGAGCAGATCTCCACCTGCAGCCCGTGGAGGACCCCACGCCAGAGCAGGTGGGTGCCTGAAGGAGGCTGTGACCCCGTGGGAAGCCTGCGCTGGAGCAGCCTCCTGGCAGAACCTGAGGATCTGTGGAGAGAGGAGCCCACGGAGCAGGTTTTCTGGCAGAACTTGTGACCCTGTGGGGGACCCACACTGGAGCAGTGTGCTCCTGAGGACTGCAGCCCATGGGAAGGAGCCACATTGGAGAAGTTCGTGGAGGACTGTCTCCCGTGGGAGGGACCCCATGGTGGAGTGGTGGAAGAGTGTGGTGAGTCCCGCCCCTGAGAAGGATTAAATGGCAGAAATAACATGTGATGAACTGACTGTAAATGCCATTCCCCATCCCCCTGTGCCACTGGTGGGGGTAGGTAGAGAAGCCGGGATGGTAATTGGTGAGTGGTCTCTCCTGTCCTTATCTCAACCCACAAGCCCTTTGTTATATTTTTCTCTCCCCTGTCCAGCAAAGGGGGGTGTGTGGGGTGTGATAGAACAGCTTTAGTGGGCACTTGGCCTCCAGCCAGGGTCAACTGATCACATACATGAAAATAAAGTTGCATTGTATTAAACTTCAGGGAAAAGAGTGCACATTGTTCAATCTAAAATCACAGTGCTTGAATAAAGCATTCTCTGAAATTAAAATTCTTCAAAATTTAAAATGACAAACTATAGATGTGAGGTGTCATGGATAACACAAAAAAAATGAGGTATCTAAAATCAATTGCTGTCATGTTCCTGTGGGTTACCTTCTTAGCAAGATCACACAGCCACTTAAGATATCAAGGCATTTGCTTCAGCATCTGATGGGTACCACCTACTACCTTGGAATATAGAAACAGATAATTTTATGAATGAAAAAGGATTCCAGCTGCAGTTATAGAATAATATGTGCTTGTTTACTTTCAAATCACAGGTAATATGAAATCATCTAGTCGTTCACCACTTGAAAACTCATTTCAATATGCCTTGCTCCAAAACTTTTCCCTTTAGCTCAGGTGTATAGTCTCATAACCTCAGTAACATGTTATTGTGATTTGTTTTTGAAGAGACAATCTGTCAAAAACCATGGACAGACCACTAGCAGGTCAGGACCTTAGCACTCCCAGCAAGGCAAGGTTGTGGGGGCACCTTCCCCACACCACAGAGCAAGGGGGTCACCCTGCAGGCAAACCTCTCAGAGGGGAAGATGCACTCAGGGTCCTTATACAAACATCCAAAGAGTGGGATTTGGTCATTTCAGGACAGCAGCAGCTGGTCAGCACTGCTGAGAGAGAAGATCAGGATGGAGCTGCACTGCTTCAGGTGGAGCGGGGGCCACTGCCCAGAAGCCAGCTTCCTTCCCACCTACCCATGCATACATTTGCTGGTGCTGTAGCTCTTCATGACTCACATGACTTTCCAATAACTTTTGGTTTATGGTGCTCTGTTTTCTTTCCCAGTCCTTGCAGTGCCTTTTGGATTCTTTAGAATTACAGGAATGATACACAGAAATTTCTGTGGGGGGTAGATGATTAAAATAAAGGGCTCCATTAAGGAAATATGCAATCCTATTCATAACTTAGTAGGCTTAACAAAGGTGTTATTCACCACTAATGGCTTCTTAACACCATGAAGTCTTCAGGGATTAAAAGAAAAAAATATCGACCCTTCCATGGAACAGAGGCAGCAGTAGAATTTTTGATACTACAAATATATGCAGTAGTTTTAAATAGTTGGAATAACGCTGAATTATGGATATATTTGTCATGAGTATTCAATACTTTATAGTGGTTACTCCCTTTAGTCAAACAAGCCAAATAAATATTAACAATTTACACAGCTGAACTGTCTGTATGTAAGAGTTCTGCCACACAGTCCTATGCACTGATGTCAGGACACATTACAGATGCATTATGTATTTCAGCTGTGAGAAAATAATAAAATGACAGAGAAGAAATGACAACATGCTTTAAAAAATGTCAAGACCTATGCAGTGCATATAGAAGTATAACATGGCCCTTACGGCAACAATAAATGACACCTTGGTGAGTGACTGGACTCTTACTCTTCAGATTTGGACAAAAGCATACAGTTCCATAAATATGAAATCTAGAAATGCTGTCATCTTATGCAAGATAGTTTCTCCATCTTGCAGCTGATTGATAGCTAAATTAAGGTGGACTGTAGTGGGAAAATTACTCTGACTTTCCATTGCACAACTGAATTTAGGCCTTTCTGTTACTGTGAATGCTATAACACATAGAGGAGAAATTCATAAAGCTGAAAAAAATCTATAGATATTGAATTTGAATATAGCATAATTAAGGAATAAATCTAAATTTGATGGTGTGAATTGTATAAAGTGGTACTGGCTATTTCTACACCTCAACAAAAGAGCAAGCTCTGGAAAATCTGGGGCTTGCTTCCCATGTATAATGTTGATCTTGCATATTCAACAGATACTCTGTGCATCATCTCTGGTGGTCAGTTTAGTTACTTTCTGAATCATTTTGTGTGTTTGGGACCCCAGACTTTGGAAAGGATGTTCTGACATACGAGAGGATATAATTTCAAGAGCACAGTATGGAAAATAAATTAAAACCATTCCTGGATACCACTAATAGAAAGAGTCTATAATAATAAAGAACAACTGAGGCCTCACAGTCACCGTAATCTCTCCCTGGAGCTAGTAGAAAGACACATGCATCTCTAGAAAGTGTAAGTTCTAAGTATAACTCCAGTTAGCCACCTTAGAGGAAATAAGTTCCAGTAGAGTTAACATCATCTATACAGGTTCCGGTTTCTTCAATGGAAAAAAAAAGGGGGGAAGATAAATGAATAGTCAGAATTTGGAGAAATTCTAAATTCAATGCTACCTATCAGAACTCTAGGCACATTTCTGGACAAATGACCAACTGGGAGCTGTATAAACAGTAAACTAGTCTGCTCATAATTTTTCTTCATTTACATACATTATTGCAATATTTATTTAGCGATCCTTATATTTGTTATCATAAAATTATTAGCAAACAAAAAATGTTAAAAGTATTTTACATTTTGGAAATGATAATTTCACTGTGCTTTTGAAGTGTGTTTTTCACTGCACATAGTTCTTTATTTAGCTCCCATTATAAGACTGTAAGGAACCATAAATAATGGCTTTCAAAATTTCATATGCAAAAAGTGCATTTTGTTCTGCTTGGAAAGTAATTGTCAAATTTGATCCTGGATGACATTTTCACATATTTGCTCCAGGTTAAATGTACCATTGCCGCATTAAGATCTGAACACATTTCACAGCAAAATACCTCCTTCTGTCTATGACAATCAGCCTCTGCATTTGAAGACAGCACCAAGCCACATGGAAAACTTCAAAAAGAATATTTTATCTGGTATTGGTACACATTTTTTGTGTGTGCAGTGCAGATTTCTGTCAGCTTACACTACCAGTAGTAATGCTGCTTTCTACATAATTGCTGTTTTCACTATAGTCACCAATTTAACACTTCCAAGATGAACTTCAATGATCGTCTGTACTGACAGTTTACTGTCTCATGCTGAAACATTTGAATCTTCTTTTTGAGCATAAAATCAAAAGGAGAAAGCCAGCTTTTCACAAGGAAAAAAGAGTATTAAGGGAAGATAAAAGTAGCTCCATAAGCTGTTCCTCAATTACTATTCTCCTTGCTAGGGTGAGGTTCCTACAATTGCACAAATACGAAATACAGGAGTTGAAGCAAGGGTCATTCAAATACTAAAGAGGATTATGTTTTGTGTGATAAGCAACAGAATTGTTCACTTTTTTTCTGGAAATAGTGTACAGACAATGCCTTTTTAACTAGATAAATGTAAAATTTTGAGAACTGAATTTACTGCTTCATAATCCCTGCAATTTCAAAGAATGAAGAAGCTAAAGCCAAATTGTCAGAAGACAGTCATACTCTTATGTCCACTGATGTTATCAATAAAATCAAAAGTAGTATACAATTAGTTCCTGTATATCATGGTAAAGAAAATTTAACCTATACTTCTGACTTTTAAATAGTGTCCCCGAAGAAGTTGTTAAAATTCTATGCATTCATTTAAATGAAACTAATACATTGAGGATACAGTCAAGAGAGAAGCTGAATCATCTGCTGTATCTATTCCATGTCAAATACCCAAACAAAGAGTCAAAACTCTCAGAGAATTGATACAGGCAATGCAAGCTGTAATGCAGACAAATGCTCAATGTTAGATCCAGTGAAACACACCAAGCTTGATAACAGTTTTAGGAATCTGGGCCCATAAATGAACACTCAGCATAATGTCAAGTGCTTAGGGTGGTTGTACAGTGGGAGACAATAGAGATAGAAAATTTGTCCACTGAGGAATATGATTTTTATGACTAGCACAGGCAGTTGTTTTCTCAAAGAGCTAAGTCACCTCTCTGTTTTCCTTTTAAAACAGGGAAGAAAAAAGAAGGCAGTGCTACAGGTCCACATCTAATATAATTGCCTAAATAAACAGGGCACAAACCCAAGAACTGGGGAAGAAAAGCTCATTTTTTTTCTGGCTATTGTGCTTGCTACTGGAGAGGGAGATCTGTTAGGTACTTCACAATATAATTCATCTCCTTCTGAAATAATGCAGTCTGACTCGTAGGAAGGGAGGCAGGAGTCAGGCACCTCAATACTTATGTCAGAGCAGTTCTAGGCATGTGCAGAAGGAAAACCGTAAGTATGTGACTAGGACATATCAAATTTTTAAAGTACTGCTCACCATAATTGCCTTAATTTGAAGATCCCCAAAGGTCTGAAGTACAACCTCTTTCTTTCCTACACACATCCTGGCAACATAAAGGTGACAAATGGCAGAAGTTCCAGTTTGTGCAGCTCTCTTTTCCATTTCTGACATGATTAGAAAACCTTGTTTATGGCTACCTGTGTTAGCCATAACAATCAAAATTGTGCCACGGGACAGCGGAAAGTTGGAAATGGGGAATTGGAAGTTCACAGGGCAACTTGTAGATGAACATCTTAGAGACCGGATTGTGGTAAGAATTTAAAGGATTTAATGTTTCACACTTTACTGGGTTTAAGCCTGCAGATTTTAAACTGGACCAAAAGGTTGCAGCTGGGAAGAAGAGGGAAAGGCTGACTCTGATTCCTCTGGTTATTGCACTCTGGGTCATGTTAAACCATGTCAGAAAAAGTGATGGGAGAGGGGACTGTGCTCGCCTAAAAAATATCTATGTATGCTTAGATTGGAAACCTGTCTGCAGTGGAGGATGAGGCATACAAAGATGTAGCAGAGTGCCTACAGCTCACATGGGGAACGGGAGGCACCTGGAAGTAGTAGAGAGCCCAGCTCTGCAGGGAGAATGTCCTCAGCCCAGCACAGCAGGAAAGGCTCTCTCCCAAGGTGCCAGATACATGTTTCAAAACACTTCAATTCCTGAATTGTCAATACTAAAGGAAACAAACCTTCTTGTAAAAATACAGGGCCAGGGAGAAAGCTCTTTCCCGGCATTCATTTTACCTCCTTCAGAAGATCTGAATTTTCATCATTTAAAGTATTTTTCTTTTGTATCTCATATATTTATCTTTAAATAAAGACTAGTTTTGAAGACTGGAAGTCATTGGTATCTTCTAGTGCTAACATACTGATTCAGTTTTTGAAGACTGTACTTGGTTGTTTCCCAAAGTTATCTCAGCAAAAATTATCAGACTAGTGGTATGTTTTAAAGGAGAACCAAGCATCTTGCCTATTCAGTTGGAATCATTTTCTTGAGGATGATTTTTTTGGAGGATGATTTTTTTTTATTTGTAATACAAACTGCTGTCTTTTAATTGTCATCATTAATAACACTGGATTTTTGTGAAAGTTGAATATCCTAAATTAGGAACCAAACAAGTTCACACAACAAGGCTGTAACTTGTTTCAAATTTAATTGTTTAATTATATGTTAAGAATTTCCAATGTTACAAATAAGAATCTATAGAATTATTTAACACCAATGATAAAGTTTATTCAGCCTAAATTCAGGAAGTAAACCAAAATTGGTATCAAATCTAATGAAGTCTTTGAAAGAACAGCAAACATTACCATAATTATATGAAACTTAACAGAACTTCACTGATCCCTCAACCATGTGAAGATGCAATAATGCTTGTAAGTAAACTAAAGATAATTTTTTTGGCCTTATTAAATTTACATGTCATGGAATAAAGTAAATATACAAAGTTAGTGCATTTACTATGTACATATAATCCCAACAAAATCTGACATTCATAAAGATCTATGAGCTGCAGCCATTTCTTAAATGATTTCTCCTACCAAAGGCACTCATGAGGCACTTTGTCAGAGCTATCAGTAAAATGTCACTGTTGTTCTGGAATCAGGCACATGAATTCAACCACAGGGATTATGAGTGAAAGGGTGCTACAAAGACAAGACAAACAATTTACTAGATGAGCAATGATAGCATTTTAGCTTGACATATGTGAATCATGGAAGTCTAAAAGACTGTGAAGTAAAATAACCCTCTAGGACTGAACACAAATATAACACATTTCTTGAGAGTGGAAGAGATCTTCACAAAACACAAAACAGGTGATTCCTGGTTTAGTAACTAAAGGTGTTAGAAAGTGTAAAAAGGGAAACAAAAAACTAGGATCTTGATGGTGATCCCACTAAAGCCAGTAGATATTTTACTATTCTCAAGGGAAGCACATGGCCATGGTCATTTTCGTTCATTTCTTCTCCAAAGCACCCGTAAGCCTATAAATAAATCTGTATTTCACTAAAAGTCCGTGGTTATAGCAAGACTGAATGAAACAGGATAGGAAGTATAACTGAACTTTCACAAAAATGTAGGAAGAAGTGTCAAAGTATTTCAATCAAAACACTTTTGAGGCTTTTTCTTTAAAGCTAATAACACTTCCTTGTGTTACAAAAGGCTATTCCAGTAGTTCAGTAAGCTCACTAGTCTTATCTGTGTCATTAAAGTAAATATATTTTTACTAAATAAGCTTAGTATCCTCAGATCTCTACTGTAGGTGAGAAAATATTTTGTTCAGTGTCACGGTTTAACCCCAGCCAGCAACTAAGCACCATGCAGCAGCTTGCTCACTTCCCCAGTGGGACAGGGGAGAGAATAGGGGAAAAAAGTAGAAAGCATGCATTGCGATAAAGACAGTTTAATGACAAAAATAAAATTAAATATAATAGTAACTATAATAATAATAAAAGATAATAATACTTAAAAGGAATATAACAACAGAAAGAAATTACAGCTGAGAAAAGACAAATTATGCACAATGCAGTAGCTCACTACCCAGTGACCAATGCCTAAGCAGCAATCCTCCTGGCCAACCCCCCACACCCCCCCCAGTTTATATACTGAAGTATGGACTATCCCTTTGGCTAGTTCAAGTCGGCTGTCCCGGCTCTTCTCCCTCCCAGCTTCTTGTGCACCTTCTTGCTGGCAAGATGGTAAACTGAAAATCCTTAAGTGCTACTTAGCAACAATGAAAACATCCATGTGTTATCAGCATTATTCTCATACTGAATCCAAAACACACAGTACCAGCTCCTAGGAAGAAAATTAACTCTATCCCATCTGAAACCAGGACATTCAGTTAGGATAAGTCATAGAAATGGGAGCAGGATCCTGTGCCTCACCTCTGCAATTTGAAAGACCATGGGAGCCTTGCCAAGTTTTCTTCACAAAATCACTAGTGCAGGGTTAACCTCATGAAGTGTTATGCCTTGTAAAGAACTGTGGATGGAAGGATGAATGCTTCAAGAACAGTGTGGTCCAATTTTGAGTTTGGTATTATAGAAGCATGGCTTAAGAGACTAAGTTCATCTAGTGAGTGAATTCTCACTGTAGTTATCAAAAGCACTTGTAAACAAAAAAGCAATATTGAAATTGCTGCTCACTTCCTGATGAACTGCGAGAAACATTTATTTATGTGCATGTGTGCTTTGAGCCCCATTTAAAAGGTACCCAAGACAAATTAAAGGCTTTTGTATAGAAGCACTTCATGCATTTTTTCATTTATCTAAATAAACAGCTACCCTTCTAGACTGAAGGAGGATTTCTGGTGTATTGAAAACATGTCTTCTTGTGAGAAAATAAGAGCAGATATTGTTTAGAAAGAAAGAATAAGAAGACTCATTAGACTTCAGGATATTTTAAATAGATATATTTGATTTATTAGCAGTCCCTCAGCATTTGTTTTCTTAGCAGGTAAATCTGTTAGCTGGCAAATATCACAGTAGATGACAGAGTGCACCAGTGAAACTCATTTGATAGTAATGAAGCAGCCTCTGAGGAGGTAAAGGCTAGTTCCTCATAAAGTAGCCTCGACAAAGCTGGTCTATAAGACAAACATGAAAACACTACAAGACATACTTGATGACAGGAATGTTACAAAAAAAGGAAAGGATTTCAGTGCTAGAAAATTAGCTTCATAGAAGAAACAAAAGGATTGACTTAATAATCTGAAATCACAAATAATGAATCCACATTATGGCACATTATGCCTTTGTTCCCTTAAGAAAATTATCCTTTGGACTAAGGGAAAAAGAAAGTTCATTGCAAAGGTAGGAAATATGACAGAAGCAAACACTGCTTACTGTTTTGAGAAAAGAATGAAAACCCCCTACAGACTGACAAGAATAACAACCTTTCATTCAATGAAACCTCAGAAGGATTTAAAGCTGTCATTTTGCCGGATGAAAGACTAGTGATGTATGCCTCTAAAGTAATGGGAAAAATATAAAAGTAGTCATGGAAGAAAGATTTCTATGAGCATCTTGTAAATATAAATATATACAGAGTCATGTCAATTATCCAAATCACTAGCTAGCCAAACTCTCAATTGCTAAGAATAAAATATGTTCCCTGAAGCAAGAAGAGCCAAATAAAGAAGAAAGAGAAAGCAGACCACCCTGAATTTAAGAGCAGGATATTATTCAGATGCCTCAGATGTGGGCTTTGGTATCCTTTATTCCCCTGAGTTATGAATAATTTTGATCTTACGCTGCAAGAAGCAAGACTTTTTGTAAAAATCCATGTCAGTCATTATAAAAACAAGATATGGACTTCTCCTGGGAGGCTCTTTGTACCTGATGTTACGTGAAGTTGCAGTTGTAATGGCTGGGTTGAGCAACAGATCTCCCCAAAGACCACATCTGCTGTTGTCAGAATTTATCCAACTCTGCAAGTCTAGCTGTACAGAAATTTAAGAAAGACTACTTTTTCTAATGCTTACTGAGACACAAAGTTGAAATCCATGATGTGTTTTTATATAATGAAATAACTGACTGTATCTGGTAACAATCACTTAACAATGTGTGCTGCCAAATGCTGAAAATAAGTCATGAAGCACACAGGAAGACTAAAACACATAAAGGAAGAGGAAAAATAAGTAAAGGCATTGAATAACCATGAGAATTAAAGTTATTTTATTTTGTATAAATACTTTAGTCCTACAGACACAAAGGGGACTGTCCATATGCTCTCACACGGAGAAAGATCCTGTAGAACCCAAGTATGACAGACTCAATAACACAAGAAAAAACGTGACACGTGTTGTCTGAGCCACCTTGATCCAAGGTTGACTAAGTTTATTTGAGTAAAGCAAGAAATGTTTTGCTGACAGGTTAAACTCCATTTCAAAACTGATAGGCTGCATAATACAGTACATCAAGTAGCCCTGTATTAATGCATTTTAAAAGTCAACTTACATGCAGTAGCAGTACAGAATGAATAAATATGGGAAAGCTCTCCATCCTTTAAACATCTGATTCTGAGCAACTGTGACCCATGCCAGAGGGCCAACCTATTTCTCTAGCCACTGGATATAGTGGAAGCTCCAGTGGAAGCCCCATCTTTCCCAGTCCCCTCTTTCTCAAATACAGCCCAGAAAGTGTGCAGGTCTACCTTGATGTTGTACAAATTTTGAAACCAGTTTTACAAAATTCTGAGCACCTCAGCTAATTTACTCTCCCATATCAATTAGGGTCTCTCCTAAATGCCACGCTTTCCAGGTAGGCTTCTGCTATGCTATGGCCTTTTGTTTTGTAGTTACTGTTGGTGATCAACACTTAGACTACATTTTCTGTATGGGGCTGTATGAAACCACATCTGGTCTGCATTAAACTCACTGCTTATCAATATCTCTCAGCAAATTAATTAATTAAATCCTTAAAGTGTTACATGCCTTTTTGAAAATTCGCAAAAAAAAGAAAAAACTTCACAAATCAAAAAAATTTAATGGAAAGGAATATGTCACAGTTCAGATGAGAAAGGACACAGAAGAAAAAAGACAGCTGGCTTGAAAGTCATACACCACAGTTTCTGAGGTGTCATAAGCTCTTTGATCATTTCTTTTCACTGTGTCGTTTCGCAGGCAGTGACTCAGAGACCATTAGGACTGGTAGAAAAGTAGCTGGCTATCTGTCCTGTTTCCATCCAAAGAAAACAGTGAAGATGGAAGAATAAGGATATCAGAAAGACTAAAAGTAGACACCTAATTAAATAACAAATTGAAGCATCTGTGACACATGTTCTTAAATTCTCAAAGGTGTTTAGATCTTTTCAAAAAGAGCAGATGATATTGCACTGGAAACAGCTAAAACATGTAGAATTCCTTCCTATTACTTCTGTTGCAACTGCCAGAGAGATTCTAATCTCAAAGTCAAAATCTACTGAAGGTACCTTGGACAGAAAGAAAACCTCTCAACTACTTTTTATGTTCTACATAATGAAGCAGTCCAGACATCCACTCGGAGATGGTTCTGAAATTAGAGTAAAAACATTTCTACAACAAACAGTTCCAAAATTCCTGGGTGACAGGCAATTCACATGATGGACTTGCACTCCAAAAGAACAAAAGGAGATAGTACTTGCTAAAATTGATCTCTGGTAGAAAAAACTTATTCAACTCTGGTACCTTTATTGGAGTGTTTAATTAAAAAATGCATCTTTCCAGTTAGTTTGGCAGTACTAGTCTAAATAGATCAGAATTAAAAGCAATTAAGTAACAACAGTGTTCTAAGTTAAAAAGAGATAATCTTAGACTTACAGTTAAATGTCCACAACAAGGAAGCAAAGACAGAGAAAATATTACTGAGAATTTCAGACAGACATATGTGATAAATAACCTTTCTAAATATAAACTGAGTGCTTTCTGGTGGATGAACAAGGGGAATAATAATGCTCTCATCTGTTTGTAGCATTTCAGGCAACAACTCTGACCTTCTTGCCATGTTCTGTGTTTGAAAATGTCAAAGCAACTTCTTAGAAACATGAAATTTGATTAATTAATTAATTATTCCTTGTTTAACAAGAAAGAACAGTCAAGCAAAGGCTTCATTATAAGATTGCACAAGATCTGATACCCTTTTCTAAATTTCCTGGACTCTTTTTTATGAAAGGTAAAAAGGTCAAAATGCTTTTAAAGAAGATGGAGCAAAGAAAGTCTTTGCCTCTTTTCTATCTGGCATCCTACTACAGATTTAAGAAACAGTTTAAATGCCATTAAAATCACTCATTTTTATAAAGCTAGATTTAACATGCATGAGCCACACACCTACCTGCTAATGTTATTGAACCATTTCATTTTACCAAATACAAATTATGTATTTTTAAAGATAACCTCTAATTAAATACTTATTTGGCAATCTCTGATGATTATTACTGAGTAAATAAGGATAAATGACTTAATATAACCTGCAATTAGAACATTTTAAATGCTTAGAATTGACTACTTCATCTTGTTACGTAATCAAGGGGTTAAGAAGCATATTCTTGGCATTATGCATCCTATTCTGTCAAGACCTAGAGGAATTAGTTTATACATATTTGACCTTGACATTCTACATCATTAAGTACAACATTCTCTATTAAATGTAACTCCTTTTCATTTATAGTATGAAGTGCATAATAATATGAAATGCATGATAATAATATGAAAGGCATGATAATCTGAGCATCAGTTATCTTTTTCTGCATTTTCTCACAAGTGGACATTTTCCTCAGTTTTCACCATGTCCGTGGCCTTTTTTGAAGTTATGAAGCTAAGATTATGATGTAAATCTTCAGTTTTGGTTGTCTGAGCTTAGCGTTTTGACATCATGTAAAGGTGTTTAGATGCAGTAATGGTGATGTAAAGAATTCCGTCATTTCTGAAGGAAGTTTTTTTTATGTTCCAAAATCCATAATGTTACAATGTTAGCAACACAAAGAGAGGCCCTTTTAGCAAAAAGATAAACATGGCAAAAAGCTGGATGTTGACTTTTTCCTAATAATTTTGGTAAAAGGCTGAATCAGGCTAGAGGACACCCAGGGACAAGGAAAGCAGCTGAAGTCCTGTTTTTCTTCACAACAAATGCTTCTATTCTTACATGACCCAGAGCCCAGATTTCTCTGCTGCACAGGAAAGCCTGACTGACTTAACATCTTTTGTAAATCCACTGGTTTTAAAGATGCTTATCATACGTAGCCAAAAAAATAAAAATCCTGGAATCAATATCATTTTCAATATGAGGAAAAGAATTTCAGGTAATTTGTAGATAACGAGCCACAGAAAAGAAAACCAGGAAGACTTTCTCCTTCTTCCTGAACAGAACCCTCACAATTTTTACAGAAGCTGGAGCTCCATGTAACCAAGGATGTTGAAGCCATGGGGCAGAAGAATAGTACACAAGTGAGAGAAAAACTTTTCATACTGGTTTATGTGTAGACCTACAGAGTAGAGACCTTTTTCTTCTCTCTCACAGCATTCATGACCTTTCTGACCTTCTATAAAGAATATCATGCAACCCATAGGTAAGAATAAATGCAATATTAAAAAAGAGAGAGTAGTTTATCTGCTCTATGACACTTCAAAAGAATAGTGCAAAGATGCATAAATTTCTTGAAAGTGTTGGTTTTATGCTGCAATATTATCCATCTTTTTCATCTTACATGTCTGCTTTGCATATTCAAGAGCTTAGGCCCACTCCTACCCACTTTAGGTCAATGGGAGTTTAATGACTACCTTGAATAACAGGATCAAACCCATAATGGCTGACAAACTAACAAAAATATTCAATGCCTTTAAGTGAAATGGATGACCTTCTAACTTGCCCTCATGAAAAAATGAAGCTGCTACTTTGATATAGATACCATACATGCTCACATCTTGAATTACTGTACAATTCTGCTGTATGTTGTATCCATCATTTGTCACATTACGCTATTTTAAATAAGCAACGTTGCAATCAATAGCACTAAACATTTTTCTTGGGAAGAAGTGCATTACACAATAAATCTCTGTCAAGTTGACTGAAGGGGTGTTTAACCCTCACTCTCTCAGATACTTCTGACCAAAGTTTTAAAAGCAAAGCCCAAACTTAGGCACAGTAGTACAAAATTCAGACGACCTTCTTTTTGGGAGGGCTTAGCAATCACAGCTTTTGCTGAGCTCAGTGAACAGGGTGAGCTGCATACTTAACACCTGACAGTCCTGAAAAGCAGTTGCCCAAATACAGATTTAGGCCCCTAACCTTAGGCACTCCAATTCAATCATTTAGATATTTTTGCTAGAGTGTCATAATTCAAGTGATTAGTATATATTGACCTACCTTTCAACTGTCATACAGTTAAACAGATAGCTCCATATGTAATTTGTTTAATAATTAGTACATTATTGTCCTTTCATTAATAGTTAACTAAATGTGGTGGACAACAAATTAGGTGAGTGATAGCATACTTTATGAACAACATGGCAGATAAACTTTAAGATGACAAGTGATGTTTCAGCAGTATCTAGCTCATTATGTGAGGCTATTAAGTATTTTGGGGAAGTTTCTGAAGATGTAACTTTATCTTTGGTTTTTATAACCTTCAGAACTGCTATTCCTACTATTTTTAATGTCATAGAAAGTACATGATTACATCATAATTCCAGTTTCACAGGGTTTGCTTGCTTTGTTTCTCTCTCTAACCCAACCAGTTCCCCATGAGTCTGAGCCCTCAACAACAATAAATGCTAAAAATATGTCCACTCCCAGTTCAAGGTATAAAAAAGGCTGCAGAAGTAAAATGTTTGAAGTTACAACACTAAGAAAGTACTCATTCCTTCAAAGTTACAGCACTATCTGATGGTCCAGAAATCCAGAAAAGTCTGAGCCAAAATTTCCCCTGTTAGAGTTTTATGTGACAATTGCGAAGTGTCTTCAAAGGTAGTTATAAAAAAAAAGAAGAAAAGAGAAGTATTGAATGGTCAGAATGACTTCTTTTGGAGTTTCCAAAGCTCCAAAAGCATGTAAGTGTATCACGAGGACAGTTTAGGGTGTTTAATAACATATGAAGAAAACCAGTAAATGAATGGGGGTGACGTGAGTAGAGGACATGTATGAATATTATTTTACAGAAGAATGTGCTGAACATTTGAGATGCAAACATAAAATTGGAAAAGAAATATTCTTGCTCAACTTGCCTATTGTAAAACAGCCCTTCAACTGAAACTTTTTTCTGTATTGAAATGTACCGTAATAATTTGATTGTTTTGTTCTAGCTCTATACACAAGACAGCAAAATCCACTATTGTTCCACACATAGGTATTATTCAAGACTGGCATTATTCATACAGAAATTCAAACATGAATATAAAAGATTACTCCTGTAGTGTCACAATTTTGACTAAAAAAAAATCCACCTGGCTTTCTGGGTTGTGCTGACTATTTTATACAACTCATAACCCTCATTTCCTCTGGCTGTTGTATACCTGAAAAGTAGGCAGTGAGCCTCAGTGAAATCCAAACAGTGCCTAACAAATTCACACTGCAGTTTCCAGAGCCCTGACTGAGTACCTGGGTCCCAAAGGTTTTCTACCCCAGACTCTGTTAATGGATAAAGAAATACCTAATAGCTGATCCTTAAAATCTGAGGAAATTATGCATAGAATCTCCCTTTTTTCATTTGCACTGTCCAGTCATGACGACTGTCCAGTAAAAGACCAGGCAGCAGTGTGATGAGATTTTCAAACCTCAAGTAGCTGTGACATACTTAACTAGATCAAGCTCATTCCTGCTATACAGAACCATCAACTTCCAGATTTGAGAGATGCACAGCCTCCTTTTACCCAGAACTTACCTGCCTTGGGGCAGGAACCAGTACAATGAACCACTGAACCCCAGGAAAGTAGCTGTGTTTGCTCTTTGTGGTGTTCTGCTATATAAAGATACAGGCCCAAATTGATGCTCCTGTCCCTGTTTATATATGCCACAGACATCTTCACAAGCAAGAGCTCCCCAAGGCCTCAGTGGTGACAGATTACACTTACAATTGCTTTTTCTTTACCCTAGCCAGTCAGCACAATCCAAGAGCAAGTAAGGGATGGATAAAGGAAAGGGGTTTTTATAACAATGTGAAAATAAAATCAATTTACAGACTATTCTGAAAGTTTTCATCTAGATTCCTTTCCTACAGAAACAGGAAGATGGATCATTCTGTATATGAACAAAGAAACATATTCTTGTTGATGTTACAGATACAGAACTATAAAGTATTTCATACACACTAATGAGGAAACTTGTGATAAGCCCATATCTGTCAGAGTAGAGGTTTGTTCCTTTTTTCCTACTGTGAGATTGTTAACTTCTTACAGCCTTCCTTATTTACATTTTAAATAATGAAACACCCACGAGTACCAGGCACTTTTCCATTGGTGCTCTGTTCATAAAGATTATTAATAACGTTATTAATAAAGCTGGGAAGACTGCAATAAAATATCTCTGTGCTTAAAACAAAGGAGCATCTTGAGGAACTCAGCACATTTTCTGCTTTATGCAGGCTTGATAACACAAATATGATTAAAATGTTCTCTGCTAGTAGATTAAAAATGCCAATTTATGTAACAGAAACTGCCTAAATTGTAGGCATATTTGTTCAAAGACAGTTACCAAACACTTGCTTCATTGCCCCAAATCCCTTCTCACTTAAGCTGCTGCAAATCAGGATGGAGTAAATGTTTCTGTGTTCTTCACCACTGAAAACCTTATGGAGGAGAAAATACAGGATCTATGGAGAACATAGGTTCCTGATGCAGAACCAGAGATGTAATCTCGGCACTATGCTAGAAGCTGCACTAAGGTTGCAGTTTGATTCGTCCTTTCGCCACTTGCAGATCATGTTAATCCCACATAACCTTTGAAAATGTGCTCACATGATCTAGTTATAAATTGACGACAGGCATAATACATATGCTACACATTGTATTGCCAAAGGATTCTTGGATTGAGGACTTTACGGAAACAACTGGGACAGTGCTAAAGTATTCTGACACCTTCATTTGGGGTGAGGGGTTCACAGTTTTTTTAAATACTGCAGGTTGCCATCAGGAAAACTCTACAGATATGGTTTTATATCTTTTCACAATGTTAGAGGTCACATTAGCTCAGGACATCAGAAGGAATTTCACCTGTATCTTGCCTGGTCTGAAAAAAAGAAATACTTTAAAAGCCTGAATGGCAGCAGGAAAAGGTTCAGAAAGTGTTTCAGATTTTAAGCTTCAACTGTATACATTCCCTGAACAGCTGTGTACAGTGAGGAGGGACAAGGCTTCATCTAGGACAAGGATAGCTCTCCTCACCTATTATCAACTGTTTTGTAAGAAATTCTGTAGAAGAGGTAGTCAAGCTCAGAAAAAAGGTAAATAGTGGGTGCAGCCCAGCAGTAAAATAGCAAAGGAAGAAAAAGAGAGAAAGGGGAGTGATGCTGCTTTCCTGCCTGAAGAGGAAGCCAGTTTTGTAGGAAAGACTTGCATCTTTCTGACTCATCCTGATACCTTCAAATAGTTTTCCAAATTGCTGACTTTTCTTATTCACTGCTTTAGTTTCTTTTTATCTTATTCTTTGTTGTTAGAGCTTGTAAAATACACCCACTAAGATTTGTTACTCTGAATATGAGTCTGAATTAGACACCACTAAGGCTGAATGCTTAAAAAATCACTGCTGTTTTATTCATACTATGCTGTCTTCTCAGTGAAAGGTTTTAACACTTGTGGTGCAGACTGTGTCACAGTTTTAGGTCAATTACTGTAAATATATAATTTAGCAAGTTCTCTGTATAGGCAGTCTTGTATCATATATATATGAAGTACACCGTATAAACACAGAGAGAAAAGGATATGATATGGCCCATGATCTATTACTGCATCCTATGCATGCTCATACAGCTGCTCTGCAGATTCTAATTTCATAGCCACATTCAATCTTTTCTCTTTTCCTTCTCTGAACCACAGTATAACCAGTGCACAAATCCCTCATGTATTCAAGTCCTAGGGCTCAGAGACCAGAGGAGTGAGATCAAGACTCAGAAACGCACAAGAAAGAATAAACTCTAATCACGCTTCTCTGCGGAACAGTGGGTTGCATTTATTTGTTGAATTTCTGCTTGGGTTGTTACACAAATTCACTATATGGCCTGGCAGAGTCCACCTAGGACTGTGGACTCTTTCTATAGTGTCATACAAATAACAATAAGAACTGACTGACAAGCAGTCCAAGGCCAAACTCCTTAGAAGGTGTTTATATTGGAAGAGGATGAGCCTCTCTAAGTCATGGAATCCCGTTGTCTTGCAGATTCCACCATGTACTGTGTGCTGACAATACTGCTAAGTTTTGCAGGTGAGTCATAAAGTGGTCACTACGTGGCACTTCATGCCAATACATAAGGTGGTTGATCCCTGAAGAACAGCAACCTGAAGGTGGGTGCCATAGAGTAGGCCCTATCCCAGCTTAGTGCCTTAACCAGTAAGTTAAAATCAGTTTCTTTGTTTTCATTCAGATACCCCTGCAGCAAAAAAGGCATAGGCTATCCCAGAGCCTGGTAAGGAAGCGGCTAGCTCAAGACATTACATCAAATATCCCAGCCCCATAAAGGGTTGAATAAAGCCTAAAACTCATCTTTTACTCATTATGGACAAGTGCCTAATCCCAGTTCTAATGACTCTGTCCTAACAGGTATAATTCCTGTGAAACTGAATGGCTTTAACAGGAGACAACAAGAAATGCTAGCAAACACAGGAGATGGAGAGATTTGAGTCTCTTAAGATTCAGGAGCCTGCAATTCAAGCTCTCATACCATATCAAGCATAGTGGGGACATAGTTCCAAAGCCACCTGTAGTCCAAGCAATTGCTACTCTACAATTCAGACTCAGGAAAACTGCTTCCCACATAGCTTGCTTACCAATCCAGACCTAAAATCTAGTAACCACATCATCCTAACAGCAAGCCATTTGCTCCAGAGAGCTAGGTGCAGCTGTTCATGTCCTTTTCTCAGTTCCTCATGAATGAATGAGTAAACATTTGTGGGCAGATTAAGGCTCTGGATCATATAGTCAACAAGTCCACAAGGAGAAAACTAGCCCTCTCAAGTGACTATCAGGTTCCCTAGTCATTTCAATGTCATGGAATGGTACTCACATAAATAAACGTATGCTAGCAGCTTCTAAATATGGGTTGTGTCTGAGGCTCTGACAGACTGTACCCCAGAGGCCACAGCCTTCACTGTGCAGCACTTTCTGAAATGACTTCATGGGCACCATATGAACATCTCCTGGGGGAAAAAAAAAAAATTGTCAAGAGAAACATAGTGATGCACAAAGAGTATTTCTGACATCAGTTCACGGCCATTGAGAAGGAGAATGATACTGTGTGAAAAGGGGGTGATTTTACACTACCATAAAAAAACGCAGTACACAGATGAATGCATGATATTGCTAGAAACAGTAAGAAGCTCTGAAGCTCCTATGGGTAAATGTAACCTAAACCACCTGGGTGGGCTGAAGTTTCAAGTGTGAGCTGGGGAGAAGTGTTACTGCAAACAGATCAACAGAAGTCTGAAAGATAACATATATATGGCTAAGTGACCTACATTTTTAGTCAAGGTTGTCAATCAGGCTGGGTTAAAATATATGTAAAGACTGAAAAGTGCTTCCAGAAATGCCTGAGAGTCCACTGCATATCCTAATAGCTCATCTGACTTAAGTACTAGAGAGCTACCCTTCTCCCCTAAATGCTGCAAACAAGGCAAAGCAATGAAATATTAACAGTGTACAAGTCTTCTGCAAAGATTATGTGTTCAAGCTGCTATGATATTCAATGAATTACATCAGTAAGTGACAGTATACACAGATGGAATAACAGTGAGCTAAAGGAAGACCCTGAGAATACACTGAATATATAGAAGAATAATAAAAAATACTTTAAGGATTGTTTCTTGCTCTTCAATATAAACATTGGATTGGGGAATAATTGTTACAAAAGCTGTAGACTTCACCATATTGAACACAAAGATTCACAACGACAGAGGAAGCATTAAAAATAAGTCAGAGAAATGTCTTCAAAGGCAAGAAAGTCTCTTGGATTCTTACAGCTTGACTGACGACTTCATGTGAAGCACAGCAAGGCACAGGAATTTCTTACCATCCACTTCGTTGGAGAAGAAACACTTTAATATGATTGGGTTGGACAGTCATGGACACAAATATTTTTTTCAGAAGTGTTTAACGTAGGTAAATATGTAGACATGTCAACTTTATAAAATATGTCAGTGTCAATGTCTATGCACAGGAACACAAGCTGGAAGAAAAGAGACTGTTTCCTTTCAACATGGTGAAAATAAGATCCTGATTTGATAGAGATTAATTTCTGAGTACCACAAAAGAACTATCTCTTGATTGGGCATAGAGCAGTCTGTGTTACAGTAGCTGAGGGCTGGTCCTGCTACAACAGCAGCAGGTATTGAGCATTGGCCTGTGCATAATTTCAAACACCTAGCAGAAAAATGTTTATGTATGTTTGATTTACTTGTTCTCAGCTGCATTTTATGCTCGTCAAAAAAAGAGGGGGGGCACATGGCACTACTTAGAAAAAGGGGAGATAGCTTTTTTTCTGAGAAGAAAAGTTCACATGTTCAGATGAGGAACAGATGGAGCAGTCAGTCAGTCCTTAGCCCTCGGAGGCAGTGTTAAAGAGTCCTCATCAGGACCAGAAGGGACAGTGCAGAGTTTGCTGCAACACAGAAAGTTACTGGTTTGGCCGAATGTAATACTGAATTGCAAAGACTTGCAGCAGGCAAAGATATTTATATTGCTAGTCACTTTGAGATTGTGCTACTTAAAAAGTGACCTAAGCTTGTATTTCTAGTATAATTAAGCTTTGCAGACTTAAAGGCTTTTGTTTGGGAGCTCACTAGAGGGAAACTTCTAAGTGGATCCCCTTCATAGCTCTGAGCAGCTCAAGGTCCCTGCTGTAAAATCTATCCCTTCACCACTCTACATGTTGTACTAGTGTGTGACAGCATGTAAAGGAGTCCCCACGTCAAACAAGCTGGAAAAGCCAAATTAGACAGAATTTAGAGTCTTGATTCCTTATGCAGTAAAGAACTAGGGAATGATGAATGTAGCATGCAGATTTGCAGCTCACTGTCTGCACAGGCATAGGCATTGGCACATATCCCACATTCAGTTTGCCTCACTGAGACCTGAGGTCTCAGCTTCTGATCTTCGTAAGAAGTGTTTCTGCTATGTGATGCTCTCCAAAGCCTGAGAGTCAGATCTATCTGTTAACATGTCCATCTGATGACTTCTCCAGGGAAAGAATAGATTCACCTAAAACATTCATTTTTGGTTCTGTACTGCTCAAAAGCTCTCCAGAAAGCAGCAGGACTATTTTTGACAATTATCAAGTTACAGACATGGCCCTAATATTAAATTATGTTTTCCTTGAAGTGGAAAACATTGTTTTATGCTAATTGTGACCATAAAACAAAGGGAAGGCACTACAATATGAGAACGGATTCACATGCAAACATACTTTGAAAATAAAAGTAGTAAATTATGCTTTATTGCATTAGCTAGCTATGTACAATGCAGGTTTTATAACAATGATACATTAAACTAATACGAATTTTCACAGGCTTGAATGAATTCTGTGCTGAATCAGGAAGGCATTTTGTTATTTTCTAAAAGTAACTGAGCTGCTAGTCTCTTCATCAAGATGGCAATTAATAATCCCCTGATTTTTTCATACAATTAAAGGGTATTCCATACATAAACAATGATTTTCATTGACATAAGGATAATTTTACCCCATGTTATCTCTGTATTCTAAGACAGCTTAAATATAGATTGCTTAAGACAATAACAACATTTCAAGAAAAACCTCTACGCAGTTTGTAGTAGCAAACATCACTTAATCACCAAATCCATTTACTTTGGGGAGATACCAATACTGTTTATCAAATGCCACGGTGCAAGGTTTCTCTTCACAGTGGACTTCAGAGCTCAGGATATTAATTTCTCTCAAAGTCGCAGTGTACATTGTTGTACCAGGCTCAATCTTCATGAGGTCAAATAAAAGTTTATTCCATTCAATTATGATTTGGGATTCAGGAGAGATTGAAACGAATGCTAGCCATGAGTAAATCCTTTAAATTATCAGATTATGCTTGCTTTGTTGACATCTTTAATAAATCAGGTAGGATATTTACATATTTCTGTACTGAATGGAAAATATTGAGATCTGTATTTGCACCTTACTAAAATTCTATATTAGATAAATAATGCATAATCACACATTCCCTGTGCCAAAGTTGATTTCATAGTTACCACATGAAGCGATACTCTACAGGGAAAAAAAATAATTTCTTGGCTATACTCTTGGTTCTATAGTAACATTTCCTATAAGTAAAATTCATAGCCTTTAATTTTAAGAACAAAAGACTGATTAATCATAGTCTGAATGGGGCATGAGCGCCTTTGAAATCCTTGCCACAGTTGCTCAGCACTTCTAAATCAGGCCTTGATTTTTTTTGAAATGTTTATTACTCTCCCCCCCTTAGACATTGGGCCAAAAGAGTTGCTTTTAATAATAACAATAATAATTTCAACACAGTCCTCAATGTCTTGTTTATTTTTGAACAGAAAAGAGAAACACCATTAATCTAAAATAATTTTTAAAAATTTATTTTATTTCCCTTCCTTGCGACAGCTATTCTGTTAGTATAGGAGGAAATAAACTTCAAAAAATACCATTTTGGTATTCAATTCATCAAAAAAAAATTTAGTCACTAGCTTACTTGGTTTTGTTCATACAGACTTTGAAATCAATTTAAAGAAACAAATATTTATCTATGGTCTGCTGGTAGGAACAAGCTTATATTCACTTTGTCCAGAGTATCGTACTGTTCTGCTGGCATGGATCATCTATATCCATAATGTGAACCAGGTGGCACAGGATTGGTTACCCCATAAGCTTTTGCACCTCATAACTAGGAAGCTCTTTGATACAGACCATATAATCTCTCTGTACTCATCCATTTAACATACAGCTTTACCCTGCTCATATTTGCTCTGTGAGATGACCGCCTTCTCACGACACTCTTTGGAGAATATTTACCATATATTACTGGAGTACATTGCCTGCTGCCATTTCTCCAGTCATGATGTTCAGAAAGTATTGGCATGATGTGGCTTATCCTTCAGAAATGTGTTCAACTAAATAAGAGCTCATCAGCATACAAAAAATGTCCAGGGTGGTGACTCTGACAATAGCCACAACCAGATACAACCAGAGAACGTGAGAAATGAAAAGGTAGTAGCACTTCCCCAAAATGCTTTCCTCACCTGAAACACAAAGGGGACATCATTAGACAAAGATGATTGTATCTCATAACTTTTGATGGGTTTCTTTTTTTGTTAATCTGTCCAGTTGCTTTTGAGAGCCATTAATATTCACAAGATTCTGTAGAAAGACATCACACAAACTAAGTACCAACTGTTTAAAGAATGCCAGCCCTTTACTTACCTTGGGACTGCCACTTTCCAACTTCATTTCATTCCCCCAAGTCCTTGTATCAAAAGAGACTCTGATCCGTGACTATCTACCCTCTCAGTATGACTCTTTATGATACAGGCTCCTAAATAGTCTTCCTCACTTATCTCTTTTCCGTCTTGAAGAGTCTAGGTCGACTTAGTTCATTCTTATACAGAAGCTGTTAATTGCTGGAGGAATCAAATCTACTAGTCCATCAGGAAATGGAGAACATCTTTGCTGGGAGTGTTTCCCAGCATCTCATGCTTTTGGTAATGGTCACAGCTCTAAGAAGTTGCCTTTCTTTTTCCTGAGGACTGGAGGAGTAGTTCCCACATAATAGAGTGTTCTATACCACACCATTGGGAGGACAATCACTGGGTGCAGGACTGTCAGAAGAGCATCACTGAGCATCATTCACAATCCAGTGGTTGTGGTAATGATGCATCCCACTCAGTTGCCAGGGAGGTGATCTGGAACAGAAGAGCTGCTGCTGAGCCGAGCATGGCAGTTCTAGCTATATGCTCCTTGCACACGGGTGGTGAAGTCTAGCAAAATTGCGATGTTGTGGCTCTGGAGCTTGTCTCAGCCTCTTGATGCTCTGCTCTTATGTTAGAGACAGACACACAGTCAAATGCAACAGGTGTTAAAAATTAGATTTAATCTTCAATAAAAATGTAAGTAAGAACTCCTATAACGTTAGTGAACTACAGGATGAATGATGTAAATGGACTGAGTACTACACAGCCAACGTAAGAACTCTTAAGGTTTACAAATGATGACTCTAAATTTGCATATCACTCACCTAAAAGATGAGGGCTTTCAACCTTGAGGCGTTACCTCAGGCAACATCCCGACCCAGGGGACAGGCTCCGACTGCAGACCTGCTTCTCTGAGGAGGACTGACTCAAAATGTCCTCCGGTGGGGCCCCATTTATACCTTCTGTGGGTATATGACCTGTGGTCATTTTAATCCCCATTGGACAAAAGGTGAACAGTTTGGTGTGCCTGCTGCCTGCTGGATTGGTCAGTTCGGCTTCCAACCTGCGGCCTCAAGTTTTTTTTCACTCTCCTCCATGTCCAGAGAAGTTTTGCTTTCTGTCAGATCTGGTGCACCTGGCATATCTTACAGTGCTCATCTCCTGTCCATTAAAGGCTGTTCCCTTGTATGATCTCTGTCTTTTAGGGAGGTGCATGGGCTCCTTTTCATGGCCTACCGAGGTGTTATCACTGGAGCACTCTCTCAGGTAGGAAGAGTGACATATCATGCACTGTCTGCAAAGTGCACCCTATGGAAGGAGTTATTCTCTGTTTCACAACCACATTCTCCTGCCAGCAGATCTACTTGTATTGTTCAAGCAGAAACTGAGATCAAACTAACAAGCCTGTGGTGTGCACATCCAGGACTAGAGCCCTGCAGAGAAAGAGAAAGTACGACAACATGACAGTGAGAATGAGCCAGCCTTGTTTCAAAATGCTACAAAAAGAGAAAAATCAGATAAACTGGCAGCTACATGATCTTTAAGGCAAATATCTGTGTGTGGCAAGAAGATCTTTCTCCTAAGACCAACAGGGCCGTGACTCACAAGCTCTCTGGCTTCTCCTGTGGAAATGGCTACCCATCAGTGAGCACATCTGTGCAGTTCCATTTACACATTAATTTTGTCCTCCTCCTGCCCTGTTTTTCCTGCCTCTGCCTTTCATCACCCTCACGGTCTCCAGAATCAGAATAAGAGATGGAAAACAGTGGTAAACAGTTTTAACTGCACACACAGGATTAGGGCCACACACCAAAACACAGATCTATGAGCTCATTAAAATTCTGTAAGGGGTCATTTGATAACTTTTTTAGCACCATTACTCTCATTAAATGGCCAATGATTTAGCTGTGTGTTTAGATAAGAAGAGTTTTCCCTCCAGTTCCCAAGAATTAATGTGTGGTTGTGCGAGGAAGGAACTCTCTGTTAGTTGTGGCCAAACAGCAGCGTTTCATCAGCTGCATCAGAGCCAGTTGCTGTCAAGTCCTTCTGATGAAGAGACCTATGCATGTAAAACAGAAATCAAGAGGCTGAATGGCCCAAACAGCCTTCTTGCACTGATGTTGCTAGTTTAAAGCAAGTTCCAGTCAAGAATAATTGAACTCAATTGAAATTAGATTGTTGTTACTTAGCTCTGTGAAATGAGGTAGATTATCACAGTCCGTTTCTCATTAGCCTAACTGTCTGCTTTACTGAAACTGCCTGCACAATTGAAACTAATTTGTGCCCTCAACAGCAATATCACAGAGAAGATACAATTAAATAGTAATGGATTATGAATTATATCCTCCCCCTAAAGGCAGAATGCCTTTAGACACTGGCAGTGAGCAAGTTCACCTGGCTAGCCCTTGGAGTGGGGCTGCATTTACACCAGTGGGCTGTCAGTCAAGATCTGGTCACAAGAAGAAATGTAAGCTTATGCACAAATGAACATTAATAAGGATATATTTATTCAGCTAGAATATAGGCAGGCCTACAGCAGTGGAAAACACATAATACTCTATTTGAATTGAAGCGATCAAAGTGATATGAGCCCTAGAGCTATCGAAAGGCCATCAGACACAAATCTCATGAGGGCCTCCTAAACTCCCTTTCCTCCAGGGACTAATGCAAAGTCTGTGCAGCAATAAAAAGCAAGTGGCATTGACTCACAGAGCAGCATATTTAGAGCCAGCTGAGAATACACTGATACAGTGCTGCAGCTGGTTAAGGGCAACCCCTGACCAAAAACAAGGCTGTTTTCACCAGTGAGCGGGAGCTGCTGGAGTAGATTGGACAGCAGCAATCTGGTGCACTTCTGGCAGGAAGGGTTCCTGTTCTAAGTTCTCACTGCTGTCATTACTGAAAAGTATTGTAACAAAAAATCGCAGCTTGGCCCAGAGCACTCGTTCCAGCCTTTCCTAGGACTGCTGTTTTGTCATTCTCCTCTTTTCATTGCTCTCAAGACATAGGCTGCTGGCTTCCCACCTCTTCTAGACAGCAAACACAGCTCTGCCATACCCCCCTTTCCCTCCATTTGCTGCTCTCCTCAAAAAGGAGTGCTCTCTGATGATTTCAGGATTCCTGCCACTGCCCTCTCACTCTCTTTCCCCTTGAGATATCCCTGCAGTCTCCTAACCCTGGTAATTCCAGCTCAGCTAGTGGCCTAAGTGCTATCAGTGTCCAGAGTGCACAAATAACCTTTCAGTAAGCAAGACTAGCACTATCTATCTGACTAGCTTCTTCAGACAACTCTCTCATACATAAAGGCTGGATCTTAAGGAATTGTTTTGTAGACCCATTAAAAAATGTTGTTATTGGCTTTTACATATATATGAGCACCTGTGCTTGTCTATTAGTCTACTTAATATGGCAGTTTGCTCTTTGAAATTCTACAGGGTGCTTTTTTCTAAGGACTGAAAAATGGTTAACAGATACCAGAAAAGAACACTTCATACTACAGCTGGAAGGAAGAGAAGTAAAAGTTTTCTGCTTGGGTAGCTATTTTTCCCTCACTCCAGGCCAGTTTGAAGTTCAGATCATCAACTCCAGAGCCAGCACTGAATGCTAAACATCCTTCCCTACACTCTAACAAATATTAAATGCTTGCTCTAGCTGTACTTACTGCCTCAAAGGTGTCGATGCTCCAATAGAGCAGAGAGAATCATTCACTGTATTGTTCTGCCTAGAAATATGACAGTTAAAAACATACTAACTTTGTGCTTCTTCAGATTTTCCTGTGTTCATTCATTAGAGAATTGCTACTCACTGACAACATCTGTTCAATAACACAAAATATCTGTAACAGAGCTGGAGTGGTATCCATCAATGTATCAACATGTACAAGCCATAAAGTAGTTAAAAATAAATTGTACAAAATGTGAAAAACAGCTTCTGATTCCTGATAATGGCTATGCAAGTCAATGTTTGCTCTCAGAGCATTGTTTTAATAAGATGCATCAGATGTGTGTCGCTCTCTACTATGCACATGAAGGCCAGATTTCTCAGAAGTGGTTAGAGTGCACACCTGCTGCTGATGCAACTCTTGCAGTCAAATTTTCAGGTGATTCATTTACCAAACTTAGTTGCTTTGAATGTCCAGCCCTGAATGTGGATGATAAATTAATTCTAAACCCCAGTCTTTTTTATAAAGAGGACAGATTGAGAGAAGAAGCCAAAGGTCAACTGCAAATTCCTTTTCCTTAAAAAAGAATAACAATTTCTGCACTTCCAAAGAGGTGGTATATTAAGCACCTGTAAGTTTTACCTCACATCCAATCCTTGACTATACTAGGACAGAGAGATTGTTATTACTAGGGAATTTTCTAAAGCATAATTCTGCTCCTAATAGTCATGCATTTAACAAAATTGCCGTAGAAAAGAAAAATCACCAAAGCCAGAAAAAAATGTAAGAATGCCTAAACTTAGACATGAAAAATCCCCGACATGAGTTAAAAGTTAATGAGTCTACAACTGAATGTTCATCCCACATTATTTCTTTAGATGTTAATATGATTTCCCTTTCAGCTGACTTTTTCTTTCATCTGCCATATAGTGAATGTAGATGGTATCCTTTCAGTGAATTGTTTAGGTGTTAAGAAAGAGAAAAACAAGGTCATCAACAATGCAAATATGAGTCAGCTGTGGAAATGCTCCTGCTATTTGGAATTTTGCCTGAGGAATGACTGATTTATTTCTGAAGGGTCATCAAAGATAGAGTCAGCAAGCAATAAGAACTTTTTTACAGCTCTCCATTTCCTGCTTTAGAGCAGAAAGAGACAGCATTCTAGACCTATAGTTCACTTCTTTTTCTAATTTCTTTACAGAGTAAAACCTTCCCTCTACCATGTTTGCCAAATTATATTTCCCCTATCACCAGATGTGCAACCAGTGTAATTGGATCAGAATGGTTATGAGCATTCATAATTCAGTAACATTTACTAATATTTCCATTTTAAAAAGGTAAAAAAAAACCTGCTGGAATGACAGGCAAATTAAAAATGTATTTTTACAATACTCCTACATTCTTGTTTGTATCTCAGTAAAACATGAACAAAAGGACAGTGTTACCTAAGACTTAAGAGTACTGATTAAAGAAAATACATTTCATTGAAATTTGTCTTTATTTGGGATTTCATTAGGAGAAGACATCACTTTTCAACTATATTTGCAGCTTTTTGAAATTTTTAACCAAAGAACAAAATCTACATGAAGCTTTCTCCAGCATCTTGATATTCATGTTTAGTGAATCTTTACGTAGCATTATTTAAGACTATCCCTGACTTTGATTAAATTCCTTTTTTTAAGAAAAATGTGCTGAAATCTAGTTGTTCTTTTAAACAAACCAGGAGACAGTGTAGCAAAAATACCTGATCAACTGTTACAATTTAAACAGCATGCAGTAAAACCATTAGAAGACAGTTATGTGTCTTTAGAATATATGGTAATAAATAAATTAAATCACCCAGAACAAATAGCACCAGCTGCTTCACAGATAAATATACAAACTTGGAAATGTAAAGAATAAACTACTTCGACCTAAAACAAAAAGAAAGAAAACAGTAAGAGGCAGTGAAATGTTGTCTTAGTCTCAAAAGCCTTATGTTTCCCATTTATTTTGTACTGAGTCCATTTACTCTTCTCTCATGCTTTTCCCTCTATGCACTCAGTGCATACTAAACAGTATAGCATGAACTGTATTATGATGCATTTAAACTTGTTGGTGCCTAAACTTAGTTTTGGACTATTGAGACAAAGGTTATAATCAGTTTTGGAAAATTCTTTCTCCTTTCCTTTTCCTCCCATTACCATCTAAAATATCATTTGTGATTTGGTGTGCCCCCCACACACACACACTTTATTGACCATTCTCATGTTAAAAGGAAAAAAGCTGAAAGATCATTAAAGTTTAAGTGTGGGTGATTAATTTTAAGAGCTTTTCAAGTCTGACTCCAGGATATATTCCATGTCAAACTCATCATTGTTCATCCAGTATAAAGGTTGCATATTACAAGACAGGACGGCTGAACTTCACAGGGTTATAGAAAGGCAAGGGGGTGACATATTCAGAGCTTAATTATATCAGCCTTAAATTGAGACCCATCATCATAAATAAGTGGAAGTCAACATGTATAAAGTTGACAAAACTGATCTTTTAGTAAGCAGAAGCAATTAATTGTGGAAAAAGATGCCAGTTAACTGAAACTGATAGTAAAAAAACCCTTTTACACCAGGCAATGTACACTTCAACAACAACAAAAAAGGTCAAAAAGTCTTATTCTGTCAAAACTTACTGTGGAAAGAATAGAGATCTAATTTTTTCACAAATAAAGTAAAAAGTTATTAAAAAATCCAGCAGATTTTTCTATAAAATGAGAGTTAGTAAAGGTCATAATGTTTCCTTACTAAAATATTACCATGAAACCCTGGGGGTTAGCATATCTTTGAACTTGCTACAAATAGAAGATAAAAGAGCAGAAAACCAACAATCTTGCCATAGAAAATTGTAATCCAGAAATGCAGGGCTTTTCTGAGAAATTTGGTGTTGTGTACAAAGACTTACTACTCATCTAAATTTAGCCATGACACACGGCTGCCATATTGTCAGGTAGTGAATCAGTTTAAGGCAGGCACCTATTAACTGTCTCTCTGAGTTAGAGTAACTTGGATATCCTTTCATTTTGCAGTTACACTGATGTAAATGCATTGACAGTGCTGCAATACTAAGTCACAGACTGAAAAGTTGGAGAAAAAGAATTATCCTACTGAAGGGTCAAACTTTTTCCCTGCGGCTTATTAATTTCCTTCACCTGAACTGTACTGTGAATTCCATGTACAAGCTGCAAAATCCTAAATCCCCCTCAATGTGCTTTATTTTTCCTGGTTACATCCTTCTATAGTACCTCAAATATTTTTTCACATTCCTCAAAGGTTTCATTTTTTCCTATAGTTATTAACTGCTATGAGATCTTCAGTCTTTTCTTAGTACTTCTTCAAAACATCTAATCCTTTCTACATGCTCTAGACTTTTCATGTTATTCTCATCTTCTAAAAACAAAAAAAGTGATTCACCTCTCTAAACTTTAGCTATGCAAAAGTTCAGGTGTCTAAATTTGTCACCCTTGACTCACTCTATAGTGTCCCCTCTTATGACATGGAGCTTATTTTGATGTGTCAATTAACTTTTAGGTGTGTGAAGTTAGGCAAGATGGATACTATTCACACGGTCTATAGCTGACCAGATCCAACCCTTCACCATTTTTGCACTCCATATTTGCAATTCCAGTTATAAAATGAGGCTATAAACCTACAATAGGGAAAGTTAGATGCCAAAATGTTTACTTAATTTACTTGGAGTATTTTTATGATGCACTTGTATAAAGAGCTCAACTTTCATGGCCTTGTTTTGCTCCAATATCAGATTATGAATTCATGTCTAATTTGCTGTCCGCTCTCTTCCCAAGGCCTCTTTTAGCTTTACTGCTCTTTCCATCCCACTTAATATATGTTTTCTGGTTTATTTTCTCCTGCATGCTTTAATTCTCATTTCTGCCAGTGGAAACTCTTTTTACTGTGTTGGAGCCCTTAGGACCTTTTTCCTTTTGTCACTTCAAAATATAGTTTGGGACTACATAACTCGGTCCTGTGTCTACATGACATTTTCTCTAAGTCAAGAAATTATACAGGTTTGGGAAAACACTAAAATGTTGTTATTGGAAGGTGAGGTTTTTGATAGAAATTATCATCAAAACAATTTTTACTGAAATTCATCACATCTCTCACAGGCAAGCAGGGCAGGGCAAAACATTTCTGACCAGACCAAATTCCCATTAATCTTTCAGCAGCTGACTGGTTTATTTACTGTAATATGCTAAAATTTCTGGTGACAGCTGGAATGTGGGTTTAGACAGCCTTTCATCTGTAAAGTTTTTTTTTTGCAACAAGGAATTAGAAGAAATCTTTTTTCCCTACTCTGAAAAAGAAAGTTTTAAACCAGAAGAGTAATGAAGGTCAGATTTGAGAAAATCTAGTGGGGGGGGGAAAGCAGAGTTCTTTCTACAGCTTTCATGTGTCCTATCATCATAGTGAAAAGTCCGTTTGCCTATCATTCTGCAGTCCTTTGACAAATCTGAACAAGAGATCAGAATTATTTCCTATTGCATTCACAAATTCATGTTATTTTAAGTGTGAACATTATGAAAAACACTAGGAATTCTGTGAATTGTAATTTCTCATTGTGGTATCACCACATTCTCACAATACACAACACAGAGAGATTAAGTCTGCAAATATGGTATAACTATTGGCGATGTTGCTTGTTAGCTGTGGACCTCTGGTGAACAGGCAGTGGATGTTATTTAACACACTTTCTGCAGTATTTCACAGTAGGGATTTTTCTTTTTTCCTTTTGCCAAATGCCTGCTAGATTTTTGTTTTTTTAAAAAAAAATGTGTTGGTTGTTTCAAATATATCTGAGTTGCAAAAAATATTTCTCTAGCTCTTTCTGATCCACATCAGATCTGCTAGTGGAAATCACAAGAAACCCATTTGTATAGTCCAGATGTGAAATCTTACTTTATGCGGGAGGGGTTCTTGCTTGTTTTTTTGGATTTGAGGCCCTAAGCACTGCTGAAGTCAGGTGTCAGAGACAAGTGCTATGCAATTTTCTGTTTTCAGCTTTGTCAATAAACTTCATGATTAAGCTGGTCTCCATGGCATCCTTGTTCAAGGCTATCTAGGAAGGAAGGGTTACCATCGAGATATGGTAATACTGATTACATTCACTCTTTTCTCCCCTGATGCCTCAGAATCAAAGGCAAAGCTCTCATTTCATGCATCATCTATCACCTATATAGTCCTATAGTGAGGCAGGAAGTACCAATGTGAAGAAAGATAAAAAGGTGATCATGAAGAAGAAAGTCCATAAGAAAATGGTAACAGAATTAAAAAATTAAAGACAGCATATGACTTCTTTGTTTCTGCTGTTAAGAGTAAAAAAATGGAATTTAAACATTCTATTTAAAATAGGCAAGATAATTATTTAAGAACAATGAATGGACAATGCAGCCAACTCGTATACACCAGTTTCTCAAATTTCAGGCAGCCATGAAAAAGCTGTCTGGTTTGAAAGGAGTACCATCCACAAAGGGATAAAAAAATCTTCCCAACACTCTCTAGGAAACTCAAGCCTGAACCATGCCCTACATAAAAGCAAGAAGAATCTTGCTAATATCGCAGGTACCACACTTTAGTTGCTAAATAAAACTCAGAGAGTCCTAAGAGAGTTATATACTTACGCTGCAAGACTGATGCTAATTTAAATTCAGGAAAGAATTTCCTCCTGAGCTCATACCTGGCAGCTGGTTTTACACTGACAGTGTGATCAGGGCACATCAAGCAGACATCTGAGGATGTAATTCCATAAAAGGTACAATTTCACGCCATCTATATCTATTTGCTGACCTCCAAGGTTTCAGAGGACAGTAAATGCAGACCCCAGAAACCAAATTACAGATTAAGATAGGAAACTGATAGCTGATTTCTAAGCAGTGCTGAATAGAAACTCAGCATTATGGATTAGATTGTATAATTGTCTGGCAATAGCATTTCTAAGGGATCTTTTGGGGAATACTGACACACCATGTGCCTGAAAAGTGTCACTACAAACTTATGCCCTGGGACAAAATGGCTTCCCGGGATCATATGAGAAATCTCACTCCATGAATTCTCCTACTTAATTACATGATCCCTTTTCCAAGAATGTCATATTACTTTAAAATGTTTAAATTACTCAATCCTGCCCCTTTTTCAGATGGTTCCAGAAATGTACTTCTTGGATGGATAAGGAGCCTTCTTCCAATTTCCCCTCTAAATTTATTCATGGGCAATTTATAATCATTTTTTCTTATGCCAATACCATCCTTTAACTTAAATAATAATTCTTCTTCCTTGATATTTACCTCCATAGTATGTCATTCATTTAATTCATTCATTTTAAAATAATCTTAATAAATGTGAAAATGTTGTAGCTATAAAATGAAAATGCACTGTGATGACCTTTACCAGAGTCTGGCACTAACCTGATTTTATTAAGTATCAGAAATGTTATAACAGATACTAAAGTGTAGTGAGTTTCCCACATTATGCAAATCTATCTGGACTCTTAAACTCTTTTTTTTTTTTTTGTCTTTCTTCCTCCACGTTTTTCTGTGCAGTTTAGTTTTACAAATGAAGAAGTTTTAATATTAAGCACGGATTTTTAGAGAAGCATTTACATCTGATCCACACCCCTGCTCAAGCAGGGCCATTTACAGCAAGCAGGTTGCCCAGGGCCAAGTCCAAATGACTTTTGAATATCTCCAAGGATGGAGACTCCACAAACTCCCTGTGCAATCTGTGCCAGTGCTTAGTCACTGTCAGTAAAAAAGTGTTTCCTGTCTTTCAGTTTGTGCCCATTGCTTCTTCTCCTGATCTTCATCTTCTTGGGCCGAAGCATCCTCTTTGCAGCCTTATGATCTGTAGCAGGTGTGAGGAACAGACACTTGAGATTCTTCTGACTGCCGGCAAAAGGCGTGCTTTTCTCCATATGCAAGTATTCAACTTTCTCTGTAGGCATGTTTTTCCAGGTTACAGGTGTGAGGCTGAATATAACACTGCACTACCCAGCAGTGTTGCTGGCCACATGCCCTTGGGACTCTGCTGAGCTATGTTCATTGTGTCTAGCAGGCATTTTATCTTTTTTCATATGTAGAACTATTGCTAGATCATAAATCTTACACACAAATGGACCTTTTAGTGGCAGAAAATATTAATGGAGGAAAAATAAACTGTTTTTTGAAATGGCAGAGTTTCATGTAAAAGACAAAAGATTAGCCCTGTAACCCATGTGCTCCTCTAGTGAAGTACTGTGGTTTAACCCCAGCTGGCAACTAAGCACCACCCAGCCACTCGCTCACTCCCCCCCCACGGTGGGATGGTGGAGAGAATCAGAAGAGTAAAAGTGAGAAAACTGGTGGGTTGAGATAAAGACAGTTTAATAGGTAAATCAAAAACCACGCACGCAAGCAAAGCAAACCAAGGAATTCATTCACCACTTCCCATGGGCAGGCAGGTGTTCAGCCACCTCCAGGACAGCAGGGCTGCATCACGCTAAGTAACGGTGACTTGGGAAGACAAACACCATCACTCCAAACTTCCCCCCTTCTGACTTCTTCCCCCAGCTTTATATACTGAGCATGACGTCATATGGTCTGGGATATCCCTTGGGTCAGTCGGGGTCAGCTGTCCCAGCTGTGTCCCCTCCCAACTCCTTGTGCCCCCCCAGCCTCCTCGCTGTGGGGTGGGGTGAGGAGCAGAAAAGCCCTTGGCTCTGGGTAAGCCCTGCTCAGCAGTAACGAAAACATCCCTGTGTTATAAACACTGTTTTAAGCACAAATCCAAAACATAGCCCCATACTAGCTACTGTGAAGAAAATTAACTCTGTCCCAGCTAAAAGCAGCACACAAAAAAATTGTCATTTACTCTAAGTGGCCAAATAGTTAGCCGTATAAAATGGTAATGGTGATATAGGAAATTGCTCTGGCATCAGCTGAGTTTTCTGCTTATACATCCAATAGTTTCTCTTTGATAATAGAGAGGAAGTGCATAACATGCATTTCAGCACAGGGATTGCCCACGTTGTACTGTACTTCTGACAAACCTTTTTGTAGACAGTCTAAGCCATACTATTACTCTAATGCAACATGATATTTTTCAGGTATTAAACATCAAACTGCAACCTCACAAACATAAATAGGTGATTTTAATTATCAGGTTTTGTTCATAAATGAGACTATTTATAAAGAGACTTTATTTATAAATAAATCTGTATTTATTTATTCAGATGGAAAAGTATTATGTAACTTAATAAAAATTAATCAGCTAAATTCCACAAAAGCCTTGGGTGTAAAGAATTACAGCCTTAACTCCCAAAAGAGCAACTCATTCTGAACTTTAGGAATGCTACATAGTGGCTTAATTACTGTTGGCTTTGTTCTCAGCCACAAACAAACAATCAGCTCACAGCCCTGAGATTTGTGCAATGTATTTGTGTTGCTGTGTGTAGATATTCCACATTTGGTAACATTCAAAGCACTCTGCAGAATGTTAAAAATTATCTATATTGACTTTTCCTCATTACTCAAGCCATGATGTATTCAAGATTTCCAAAATTTCTTGTGAAACAGTGTTGTATTTGTAGCTTTACCATGCTATAGGGATTTTACCATCATTTGTCTACATTTACAGCTTTATCATTTCTGCACATAAAAATATTGTCCTTAGTTGTACTGAGAAATAAATATTTAACTGATGAGATATGCAGTAGAGCTCTTTATCCCAGGGAATCCTAAAGTGTTTAATAAATTTCTGTGAGTTCTCTGTAACATAATGGATCAGCTTTATTTAGACATAAAATGGCATCGTGGCTTCCCATAATTTCCTTCATGCACTGTAATTCTCAACTTTTTCAATTATCATATCTCTTCTGAAATTCCTTCTCCTCTTCTAACTTCTTATTTGCTAGGTGGGAAATGGGAGGTATTTTTCAGCCCATGACACCAGCTTTGGAGGAACCCTGGCCCTACTCTGAGAGCTACTCTCTATGAATATCTCAACGCAGATTCCCAATAAGCATTTGTGTAATTGTGCCAGGAGACCATATTATTTATTATTTTTGTAACAAAATGTCAGTTATAATAATCCCAAATATTATCAAGCTGTCATGTTGCAATATATCGTGAAAATAAATACTTCTGTATTACCATCCTAGGTATTTGAGTGAAGTAATAATAACATCATTTTCTTTGAAATGTCCATAGTTTTTATTCTGTCATGTTATGATTCATATCAAATACATTACATATAAATTAAACAGTTAAGTGTATTGTTGAAGGGGCTAATATCGCCTTTCGTTTTATCCAGCAAACAAAATCTTTTTGTTGTATCTTGATAATTCCTTTCTTCAGATGATAGTATCACATGGGAAGAATGCTAAAACTTCATCAAGTTCTGAAAATGCACAATGGAAATACTCTTACTGGTTTTGAGGCAGAAACAGAAGAGGTATCACAGAACAAACTTTCTACACTCTGGATACATTTTCAGAGCATAGTAAAGCACTCAGGACAAAAAAAGATACTGATTGTAGATCTTTTCCTTGCCATCAGATCTTTTAGGAGCGAAACCCAACAAAATAACTGAGCCCGCAGTCCATTCTCTACCTATGTTAATTTCCTTTTTCTCCCTTTTGTTTTCCTAGGTTCGAGATGGTATTACTCAATATAACTATTCTGTTTATTTATACATTTTAACATATTGTTTCAGGTACCCAGAAGTGCACCTACTTTGACAGGTAGTGGCTCTGTCTTTATAACAAATCTTTCAGCTTTCACATCTGTATAGAAAACCTGAAATAACACTGGAGTTCAAGATTTACATTTCAAGATTTACAATTTGGTCTTTAAATTTAAATTTTCACCGTTCAATTCTCCCTCTAATATGAGCAATCAGTGCAAATGCTGCTGTATTAGTTCATAACTTCAATTTCCTTCTGGATATTCACATTGGCATGTACCTTCTTGGCAGGATATAGAAATTAATTCAGCTCTTACAGTCTTTTGCATTGTAATAGAATGCTTGAGCAGGGATATGCTGGATTCTCATCAGACTGCTTTTCATAATGTTCTCCCGCTTGAGATGCTAGGCAGCCTTTTGGTTTTTGCCAGTGTGTCAACAAAATGTGAAATGTCTAGAGCATTGTTCTAGTGCCTTTAGGTGTCCAAGGTTTTCTCATAACAAAGTTAGCAGCAAATCCAAACAAGAAAATTATGTCTCACTTCTGTGTCCACAGTCTCAGGTATAATGGCTGCAGTTAATGCATTCCATGTAGTCAACTGCAGTTTTGGCCCTTAAACAGTGATTAGGAGAAGCTCCATCTCTGCTTCCAAATATGCCACAACTAGCCCTATAAATATATCACTGTTTCTCTGTGGTAGGTTGACCCTGGCTGGGTGCCAGGTGCCCACCAAAGCCATTCTATCACTCTCCCTTCCTCAGCTGGTCAGGGGGGAGAAAATATAACAGGTTAGTAGGTCAAGATAAGGACAGTTTAATAAAGTGAAAGCAAAGGTTGCACACGAAAGGAAAGAAAAACAAATGATGTTATTCTCTACTTCCCATCAGCAGGCGATGTCCGGCCACTTCCCAGGAAGCAGGGCTTCAGCGGTGGTTCTGGAAGATGGTGGCTTCAGTGGTTGCTCTGGAAGATGGAAAATGTCCCCTCTTTCATCTCCCTTTACTTAGCTTTTATATCTGAGCTGACGTCATATAGTATGGAATATCTGTTTGGTTAGTTTAGGTCAGCTGTTCTGGTTACTTCCTCCCAAGATCTCTTGCCCAGCCCCAGCCTGCCACTGGCGGGGGGGGCGGGGCGCAAAAAATGTTGGGGACACAGCCTTGGTGCTGTGCCAGCACTGCTCAGTGTTAGCCAAAACACTGGTGTGTTATCAACACCTTTCTAGCTTGAAATGTTTGCTTCTAGCTTTATTTTAAAATTTTATTTTTGAATATAAGAATAACCTCATGCACCATTATGGGGCTAACTAGGGTGGAAAGCAGCTTTGCATAAAAAAACCTGAGGGTCCTCATGGACACCACGTTGAACATGGAGCAGCCATGCGTCCGTGTGGAGAAGTAGGCCAGCAGCCTCCCGGGCTGCATGAGGCACAGCACTGCCAGCAAGTGTAGAGTTGTGATCCTTCCCCTTTACTAATTGCTGGTGAGACACACCTTGGTATTTTGTCCAGTGCTGGGCTCCCCAGTACGATATAGACATGGACAAGCTGGAGAGCATCCAGCAAAGGGACAAGTGGTTAAGGGAATGGATCATCTCTCATAAAAGACAAGTCTGAGAGAGCTGGGACTGTTCAGCCTGGAGAAGAGAAGGCTCAGGGGGGATCTTATCAAGGTATATAAATGCCCCATGGGAGTATACAAAGAAGACAGAGGCAGGCTTTTCTTAGTGGTGTTCAGTGACAGGACCAGGGGAAAAAAACAAAAATGGAAATATAGAAAATTCCAACTAAACATAAGAATAAGCTTTTTTACAGTCAGGTTGGTCAAACATCAGCACAGGATGCCCAGAGAGGTTTTGGAGTTTCCCCACTTGGAGATACTCAAAAGACATCTAGACAAAATTCTGAGAAACCCTCTGTAGCTGATCCTGCTTTGAGAACAGGTTTGGACTAGATTATGTCCAGATGTTCCTTCCAACTTTAGCCATCTTGTGATTCTGTAGTATATAGCATGCTGAATATAATCCTCATGAACTCCCTGATTCCTAATGAATACTGATTTGTTGTTTGCAATATGAGGATGTGCTGGAGGGTCTGAGGGTAGCAAGACAGGGAAACCAGTGTGCCATTTTATTCTTGAAACTCTTGAAACTATTAGTTTAAATAAAATTCTTATTAAAGTATGTTTTGTACAACACTACATTTTTCTAATTGACAGAGAGTATATAGTGCCAAGTTTGAATAAACGAAGAGAGTAATAAATCTGAATTAAAATCCTCTGGCTTACAACCCAACACAAAGATGTTCATTGCATATATAAGCCTCCAGTGAACATTGTATCTTTTTTTTTCCTTGTGGAACCGTCTTCTTTTTTCTCATGGACATCTTTAGCTGGCTATTTCACCACTTTGAATGGCTCTAGAATTGTCACTATGTACCAAATACCGAAAACGCAAACTGAACAAGGACTTGCAAATAGGCACAGGGATGAGAGCAGGATACAATTTAGTATAATATATAACTAATGTGAAATAAAGCATCTAATTTATCAGAATAGAGAAATTCTAGTTTGAATACATAAGTGTAACTGTTATCAATATACATTCTTCAAATGTCTAGATATGTAAAAAAGAATAGAATTTTGCCGTAATATTTCACCTTCAACTGCATATTCTAGTTTTTCTCTCTGCTTCAGCTACATAAGTTATGGGTTTGGGGGCAAGGGACAGAGTTATTAGAGATTCTTTGTGTGAAAGAAGGGCTAGAGAACAATGAAGCCATAAGGACAACTAATACAGGAAAGATACAGTGTTGGCTTTCTTTGATAAACTTGTTTTATGCACTCCCACTACAGATGTAATTACAGTGCATTTGTACACATTATCTTGATTTTTACGGAAAGTTTTGTGCCAGTTCAAAAAAGGTAAAAAAAATAAATATTCTACTGCTACTGAGCAAATTTTTTCCCCAGCTCAGTTCCTTTGTTTTCATGAACGAAAAGAGCTACTGATTTTCTCCTTCATAATAATATCATATTTCTTATTAAGCCCTCTGTAATTTGCTCCACTCAATCCAGTTTTACAAATACATTACTTTAATAGGATATTATTCTTCATGGAAATATCTGATTATGTTATGCCTTGTTTTGGAACATATCATGACATGGCTTTACCTCAAGGATTTTCATTCTCATTACTTCTACACTTCACCAGTTTTTACACTGGGGATGCTCTCGTGGTCTGAAAGCCTGTCAGTGACAATGGGAATGCAACATCACAGTACCAGAGGCTAGATGGGCTGTAGCAAGACCTGTATAATTTCTCCAATGAAATGAAGTATCCTGATATTTTGCTTTGTGTTTTTCTAAGGTTTCAACAGCAAGCAGTGTATCCTTTTCATCTTTCTATCTTCCCATGCACTAAGAGACACCATGGTGATTTTTTCATATATCTATATTAAGACAATATTTTTGCACTGTAAAGGACTATTAACTACATTTCATAATAATCTTTTCCTAAGCACCATTAAATAATTAACATCCTGTTAACAAAGGCATTAGACCTTTGGCATCACATAAGAAATTGTTAGTCCACAGCTGGTAGGAGACCCTTTCAAGAGAAACACTGCTCAGGAATACAACAGCCAAAACTGTGAAAATCTGTTTGTTCAGTAGTGGAGAACTTCCAGCATCGATTAGAGAATAACAAATGTCTGACTTAAATTGCTCCAAAGATGTAGTTAAATAAATATCATGCTAATGATCTGGACTTATATCAGCTAGAGCTCCACCAAAATTGGTTAATTATTCTTTTAAAGACTACTTCCTTAAAGGAATAATTTTGTTACAATAGCTATATATTGGGTCATTAACTACACATCAGGAACAAGTATTTGATATTATGGTGAACTATTCAGAGAAACTTTAAAGCAGAGAACAAAGGTCTTGCTGGACATTAGGAAGCAGGTAAGGCAAAAGCTATCACGTCCATTCATCTTGAGATTTCTCAAGTAAATAATTTGCAAATAGTACCCTACAAGTTTCCTTAATATTGTTAAAATGAGTGCAGTAGCCAACAGCTATAATTCTCATTATGGGTTTGCCACACAAGTCTTAAGTTTATGAATTTTAATTTCCTCCCGCCCTCATTTTAAAACACTGCCACACTGTCATAACATAACATTATTAAAGGAACATAGCTCAATACTCTTTTTCACATACACCAGTGCCTTTTCTTATTTGTCTGGGGAACGAACTGCTGTTAGACCAAATTAACTCACATGGTGTGACATACTTCAGTCAGCCTTTGCCACAAGAGCTGCCACAATAAAAGTTCCTGTGCCCTACTTAGGAAATCAGCATAGAAACAAGCAGTATAATACCACCATTATGGGAACATTAATAATCTGTTGACCATTTTAGAAAAGTCTAGGGGCTATATATCTGCCAAATGATTGTCACTATGTCATCACAATGCACTAGAGCAAGACAATCAATATAGCTTTGTAAATTTGAGATGAAGTACTGTTGATCCTGAGCTTTCAAGTAGACTCTAACCTAACACTTTTCCTGCAACGTATGAGTTGAAGAAATTATATGTATCAAAAAATACATTATTTTCTTCTAACCATCTTTTACTTTCCCAGTCATTAAAACAATAAAATCATGTGTCAAGCTGTTTTACATGAAAACTTTTTCTGTTCCTCCCCTGAACTCTCAAGTTTCTCTGTTGTATACCTCTCATTTCTTTTAGCCTAGATAAGCAGTAAGCAAGCACACAAAATTACTAGATTTGCTAGGTCTTCTTTGTTTTTTTTTACAGTCACTCAGCATATGAGCAACCAAAGGACAAATGTAGAGAACAGCAAGACAATGAAGGTGGAAAACCAGAAAATGTCAATGTTTGCTCTTTTAGTTGCTGAATTTTCTTGGGCAGTCACACTCTTGGTAAGTGAACACTATCATTTTGCTAAAAACGTGAAAAGGAACAAAAACAACTCCTGCTTGTAACATTAGCTCAGGCCTCCTTACCCATGTCCTGCACTGCTACTGCTGCTGCCATAGGCTTTCACCCTTTCTTCATTGCTCAGTAAGGAACAAGGCTTTACCTTCCAATCTGCAAGTCCCTCCTCAAGACTCAGTTCTGTAACTACTATGGACCCTGCAGGTGTGACAGCATCCAGCACAACTGAGCAATATCCTGATCATTGCCCGCAACACCATCACTACAACAAACCTTTCACATCCATGGACTAAGAACTACAACCCAGGAAGCACATGCAGCCAAGACAATACTGTAATTTACCTCAGATTTGTTCTCCAGTATTAAAAAAAGACAAAAGTTACAGATAAACAGAAAATCCATCCCATTTCAAAGGGAGGCAGAGCACAAGGAAGGTCCCAACAGGCTGCAAAGCATTTCACATTACTAGGACTGTGGATTTGCTAACACCTTTAAAGAAATCATGCAGATCCTAGCTGTACATGCTCCCTGATTGTTACAAGCTCATATAAACCTTTGTGAGATAAGCTTCCACTCTTTCCTTGCTCTTAAAAAACAGGGAGATATGTTAATACTTACAGGAATTCAAGGAAGTAAAGATTGTCTTCCCCTGTTCCCACGTTTCTTAGCCTGAAAATTCCAAACGTTTGCTACACCTTCAAAAAAATTTCTTCAGAATAGGAATGGAGGATGTGAAGGAATAAAATGTGTAAGGACAGATGATTTTTCTGCTCAAGCAACCTGACAACAGATACTGAAACCCCCAGAGGCTGGACCAGTCTCAAGTTCCCTCGCATGAACGCTACTCAGTTCAGCAAAACATACCATAATGAGGTGATCTGAGGCACATCTCCTGAGACACAAGGCTATGGAGCAGAAAAGCCCTATGTAGAAGGGAAAACTTACGATGAAACTTACATTTTGCGGGGGGGGGTGTTGAGAATTTCTTCTTCCATCCATCTTCTTCATATGCAATTGTGTTAGAATTAATACACACTCCATTCCATCTCTATGGATAAAAGCCAAACAGGTTATTCAGCCTATATTTTTAGTACAACATAATGAACACACAGTTCTCCAATACCTGCCTTGTAAATAACCACAAAAGCACTTATTTTTCAGCTTTTCATCACAAATATTATTGTGTCACTTCACCCATCTTCCCTGAAGACAAATAACTTGGTCTAACAGGGAAAAGACTTTGAACATAAACCAGAGTTCATGCACGCAGGGGAAATCACTAAGGAAACCAAATTTATGATCACTGTATTGTGAATAAATAGCTCTTTGATACATGCTATAGGATGAAATAAATATAGCATCTAGTTTGTTAACACTTACTGCACAGGTAAATATGTTAAAAAAATTAATCCTCACTGAGGACAAAATATGATTTGCCATTAACATTCAGCAAATCTGTCTGTTGAAGTCACATTAAAATATTCTTACACATCTTGACCTAGAGTGATCTGTCAAAGTGGTCTATAAATCATTATTTGTTGATCATGTTACTGTGGCTAGGCCTTCCAATTCACTGATGTTATCAGTTACTGAGATTGGGGTCAGCTCCAGAGCAGAAGTCTCACTGAAAACAATTCCCAGCTGAACTGGGTAACACACAAAGACAGTGAGAGGCTTTAATGATGAAAACCAACACCCTGAGCTGCACTTTGAAGAGGCAGCAGGTCATTTAGTGTCTGATATATGAAGAGTAGATGCTGACTGTGCCAGAGAACATAATTTCCACGCAGGCCCACCCATTGAGATGACAGCAGCTGTCACTCTGCTTCCACAGGACTGGACTAACACAGAGCAGGACATGTGACCCCCTCATCCCCAGGGACCACGCAGATTCCCAGCAGCAAGGTAATGCTCCCACAGCCCCATGCTGCTCTTCTTTGGTATCTCTTTTCAGCAGGAAAGGAGAGAAGTGATGCCATCTTTGCTCCAGGGAACAATCACAGGCACTTTCTCTAGTGAGGGAGTGGTCAGGGGGTAAACCTACTCCTTGTCCCTCCACGCAGGTCCCAGAGCAGAGCCTGGCAGCAGTACTGATTTGGGACCACAGCTTGGACATGCACTGCTCTGGCAGTGCCTTGGGCCACCCCAAACTCTCTGAAAAGTCCTGAAAGGGCTTCACTATGTCCCTGGGAATTCATGCAGTTGTGTAAAAATTCAGCTTTATCATAACCTAAAAAAACTCAAAAGCCAACCAACCAAAAAAAAAATTTAACTTGGTATCCTTTATGCTTGTACAGTTCAAATATCAGAAGGCAAAACTGGAATTCAATTTTGAAATGCTTTAACATAGTGTGAGTTGTGAAGCCTGTCCTGGTTTTGAACATTTGGGTGTGCACAACAGAGCAGTGGCTTGGAGTTTGCTGCAGGGAAATTTGTGCTGATATTACTGAAACAGAAAATTCATTTGCGCGGAAGCAGGGCTGGTATGCTGTTAGAAGAAGCCGGGGGCTCTGACAGACCAGTAAGTGTGGCTAAGAGCATTATCACCCTATCTGTCCCGCCCCTTTTCTCTCCAAAGTCAGTGTTCCCATAGCAGAGGCATCAGCGGCAAACGTACCTGCCACTCTCAACTCATCAACACTTCAAGCTGCAAAGCCACCCGACTGCTGCACCGATGGTGCAGATCACAGCAGCTTCTGTCACCCTGCTCCAGGGTAGCATCTCCCAGCAGCATGGGGCAGAGGACAGCTGAGGGTGGTAACACCTTGGATCACGGCTGCTCAGTCTGACAGAGCCCATCTGTCAAAACCCAAAGTGAGAAAGAGAGATAGATTACACAGGAACTGTGGTTGTATTAATGGGATATTTAAAGTCACGCTTTCCCAGGAAAAATTATGTAATTAAGTCACTTACCATGTTTGGTATTTGTGCACACTATCTGTAGCAGCACATTCAATTAAAATTAAGTAATAGAAAATAAATCTTAGATGGAGCAATGCCTGGATAACTGCCCAAGTAAGAAGTGCAGTTGTATTGTCTGAACGATTTATGTTTATGAGCAATTAATGAAACAGTTTTTTCTGCTGATTCTGCATTTTTTGCTTATAATTAAAGAACATTTTTGGGGTGAGGATCTGACACTCTAATTGAAACAAATTTTCTATGCCAAACAAACAGAATGTAAAAATAACCCTGTATCTTATTAAATTTTTTAAAGGGAGAAGAGTGTTTAAAAATCAATTGTCTGTTTCTCATATATTTTGTGGGTTTTTTTGGTATTACAAATATGATTTATAATACTTTAACGTGCACATACTTTGAAGTCCCTACCCATTGCCAGCATGGATGGAAGCGACCCTTGCATAAAACACAGCTTTGACTGTCAATGCACATTTTTAAAAAATAGTGGTCTCTGTAATGTAGAGCCTGGGACATGCATTCCAGTTTTTCTACAAGATTTTTACAGAAACCAGTCCCTAACACTGGTTTTGGCTTTGCTGTCTCAAACATTGCCTAGGAAGGTGTCGTGGTTTAACCCCAGCCAGCAACTAAGCACCACGCAGCTACTCACTCACTTCCCTCCCCCAGTTTATACACTGGTTATGACATCACGTGGTATGGAACCCTTTGGTTCCATATATAACCCTTTGGCCAGTTTGGGTCAGCTGTCCTGGCTGTGTCCCGTCCCAACTTCTTGTGCCCCTCCAGCCTTCTCGCTGGCTGGGCATGAGAAGCTGAAACATCCTTGACCTTAGACTAAACATTACTTAGCAACAACTGAAAACATCAGAGTGTTATCAACATTCTTCTCATACCAAACTCAGAGACATAGCCCTGTACCAGCTACTAGGAAAACAATTAACTGTATCCCAGCTGAAACCAGGACAGAAGGTCTCAGGGCTAGTAAGGGCAGGTACCTCTCTTCACTGGCAATGCAAACACATGGACTGGGAAATAAATTCTCTAGCAAACACCCAAGGAACAGGCTGTTGGAAGAGGGTTTGGTGAAAGATATGGTTGGATAACAAAGGACTCCCCAAAGACAGGAAGAGCAAACTCTTTTAAAAAAAATCCTGATGGAAAATTCTGTCCTACTTAAATCAAAGCACTGTTGCAGGAATGTTTCCATCTGTAGATTTTACAAAAATAGTCTACTCATTCCTTTTCAATATAGCTGAAACATTTCACTTTGAGAAATCGAGAGCATTCTCCTTCACTGCTAGTGATACTGTATTTTATTGCAGGGTCTCTATGAACTGACAGGCTGGAAGTTGTCTGAAGACAGCAACTGACTGTCCATGCCTCTGCTTTTTAGGTACAATCAATTCAAATAAAGCATCCCTAGCAGAGCTTTGTCTAATCTATCTTCACAAGGCCTTTTTTCATGAGTTTCATCCTGCTTACCAGTCAAAAAGTTATTCGTAATATCTAACATAAATGTACCTCATCATTTTGGAAATATAGAAAAATGTCATCAGTCAGTCCCCTCCACCTGAATATGTGTAGTATAGTAGAACAAATAACAGCAAATCAAAGTGTTTGGTCCTTATTGAAACAGAGCATGCATAAATTATAAAAAAAAATTTACATTTTTCTATTCCCTAAACAATTTTTCAGAATGTTTTTCACAAGCAGTATCACAGTCAGCTGTTCATTTCACTTTGATGCTAATGAATAATCAGAATTTCCTCCAGAATGGCCAGCCTCACTCCCAGCTCTGTGCTATCTCTTAGTGATTAAATGTGCAGGACAACCTCACTGCACATCTGCAAATGTAAGTAGAGGCCATAGCGTGCTTCTTCAGCTTCAGCTGAAAAAAGCCTTAGGTGAGCTCTCAAGTATGGTACAGGCTGAGCAGGGAATTGGGATCAGGAGCGATGACAAGAAAAGACTGTTACAGAGAACTATTGAAGTATTCTTAAATTGTGAAGATTCTATTACCATACCATAAGTAGGGGCAGTGGGAACAGCAGGGAACTCTGCAAATAGACCTGAATCTTGGCATGGGAGATTTACTACTTACATGCTTGCAATATAGGATATAGCTGCCTTCTTTTTGAGTATCCACTGGGACTGCTACATTTCCTAAATTAATGAAAATCAAGAGTTCAGTTAAATGAAATAATAAATTACAGACATTGGTTTTTATGTTAGTAGTCATCTTTATGCAAAGCATTGTGTATCATCCTAAATGTCATTCATTCAGTAATACTATTTTAATGGTATTCCTTGGTGATGGCCAGGGAGAAGTTTTCCAGGGCATTCACCAACGTGGTCACTTTGTAATTTTTTATTTTTTTTTTTGTCTACTGTGAAACCTGACTATAAGAGATCTCAGATATCAGTTGAGAGAAAAACTGGGAGACTGTTGCTACCAGAGCTGGTTCGGTTCTGTGTGCCCCATTCCTCTGCTCAGACACAATTCACCTCTAAAAATCAAAGGCAAATGGTGAGCTAGTAGTAAAGGGTTTTATGACTGGGACCTCTGAACAATGCTTATGGAGCACTGGATGTATCACCTCTAGCTCTCAGAGGTGCCTAACAAAACAGTGCATAAAAGGTTTGCAATGGGGGGGGCCCTGAAGTTATGTTCTTTTCCCACCTGCACCCCAGCTCAGGTGGAGCAGGGACTAAGCAGACTCTGATAGGGAAGACTGCCATCTACTGAACCACAGCCTTTCACTGGGCTGCCTACCCAAACGTGGCTTGCTCAGCCTGAGAGTCCCATGTGTTCCCACCTGCAGCCTTCCCTGCCCATGTGCGGTGGCCTTTCCCCTCTCCAGTCTTCCTTAAATACAGTGTAAGCAATTCAAGTCTATCAAAATACCATCAAGGTGCAGAAATAGTCAAATCCCTCATGTTTTATAAATTATTTTTTTATTTATTTAGCCAAAAAATAACAACTAAGCATACCTGTAGTGGTTGGATTGTTCTGGGGGTGATTAATTCAAATATGTAAACATCCACATCTCTCAGCAGTGCTGCAAAAGAATCATCCTTCTTCATAAAGAGTAAGAAATAGATCTATCCTCTTCTAAGAGTAGAAAGCATTACATCTGCTGAGCAACATCCCTATTCATCAGAACAGTAACCTGCTGCTACATTATCTGGTCTGCAAGGGTGCTACAGTATTTTTTCATTATAATAAATTAGCTGCTTAGCTATTAACATGCTTCATGTTTAAGGGAGATAGTCACCAGCTCCTAAAGAGTCAGAACATTAATTGTCCCAGAGTTCATTTAATTGCTGCAGTGCCCAAATGTCTAAATGAAACTTCCTCCTTCAGATATGCCCCATCAACACAGAGTGGAATCAATAAGGCTCATTTGAAGCAATTTACCTATATCGTCTGTATTCCAGGTGGTGCTTCCATTCATCTGGGTAGTATTAGTTTATCATATGTTTCTGAAGTATTTTTCTGTTGTACTTTCTCATTCCGTACTCATACAGATGAATGAACAGTGTCAAAATAATTCCAATCTGTTTGGGAGAATTTCAGACTTGGAGTGGGAGGTGGGGGTTGTTGTCCATAAGGGCCATGGAACAAGGACAGCATCCTTTCTGATTGTCACAGACATGCTTTAGTTCCTACTCAGCCTTCAGCCAGATCACCCTAAATAAGAGAAAATGGCAATTTACTGTATCATCCCAACAGTCTTTATAGTCCTTTTCCTCAGCCAAGGTAGCTGCCTCCTCAGAGTCTTTGTGCCACCTGAATGATATACAAAGCAAACATATTGCCTCACTACATCAAATAACAGTGAAAAATTTGGGAAATGCAGTTGTAACTTGCCTGGGTATCAGTTTGCTATTGTTCACTTACTTCAGCTCATTCTTATACTCAGCAATAACAAAATATGCAGGAGATCAGGCAGATAAAGTCATCTTTATCAGCAGTTTTAATCTGAAAGAAAGGGGCATTGGGTAATAAAAGAGACAAACTCAAGTTTCTTAGCAGTCTGCTTGACTCACAGAGATCAGAATGAAGGAGACATCTGTTCCCAAGTGACTATTTAAGAATTAACTTTTAAGAGGGCATTTGCTAAATTGAAAAGAAATGAGAGTTCATTACTTAGAAAGATGTGGCCCAGAGTTGTTCCTATTCTCCTGGCAAGGCATCACTCCCTTAAAGAGGCTTCCTTTGATTTTCAGATGATTAGCTATCATTCAGTAATACCAATACGCTCAAACACACATTTACTAACAAGTGTTGTCACCTGCCTCCAATCCAGGCATCATGGGCTGTCCGATAGACTTAATACAATTCCAGCTGAGCCAAAAGCTCATTTGAATTTCAGCAGCCTGTGGCCACATCAAGGAACAAGCAATTTCAGGTTTCTAGGAATTTCTGGACAAGAAGCATGATACAGCTGTATAATTACGGTATAGCAATATGTAAAATATGCAACTAACTGAGTGTCTTAAATGATGCTTTTAACTGAAGCTGATGCATCCACTTCATACACAGCTTGATTGTCAAGACTTGTATCAATAAGATGGAGTGGAGCAGGCAGGAAGATAGCTGCTCCTGTCTATAATAAGAAAGTACAGAAGAATTGTTTCAGTGCCATGGAGACACTGCCAAGAGGGTTGCTTTCCATTGCATTAATGTACATATAACAATTACAGAGAGGCTTTTTGTTTGCTTGTTCCAGCTGTAGAGTGCAATGTGACACTTTGCTCACACGATTGTGTTCATGTCTACTGCAGAAGATAAAGGCTTTTTGGAAAGAAACCCCAAATTCAGCTAGAAAATCCTGCCTTCATAGCTCAAGTAAGCATCTGCATTGTGCAGGGAAGTTACAGTAATCTGATTTTTTTCTTTTTCCATTAAATTTCAAATGAGAAAGACTGCAGTCTTATTTTGGGCTGCTTTTCATGCCTTTTTTTTTTTTTTGGTATGAAAATAGATTTTTGATTCTTGAACTCCTTCACAAACCCAAGCATGCAAAGCATTGAATATAGGTATGATCAGAATGCACTCAACAGTAGACCCTAGTCTTCCAAGGAGATAAGTGCAAAAACATCTTTGTGCTTGGGACAAAAACAGGAACCTCATTCAGAGGGTGATTAGCTAAATCTTCTGCTCCTTTGTTTTAGGGAACTGGCTCTTTTTGGACCAGGAAAGAGAAGTGAAAAAAATGCATTTCCAGGACATGAGTCTCCTGCAATTTTGTATGGAAGAGGGCAGTGCACCTAGTTTGTGAGATTATCCTTGATCTGTAACAATGAGATATTTTCTAGGGAAAAATCTTCACCACACAAAAAGTGTGGTTGATTGACAAATTTAGTTGTAAGAGGAAGAGCCTTCCGGTTCCTATGTTGGATCTGGGAAGCACAGAAATTCCCACAAAACAAACAGCTATGGGCAAGACAGGCAAGGAAACCTAATCAGTTTCTTATATAGAACTTGTTCCAATGAGAAAAAGCTAAAAATGAATGAAAAGAAAACAAAGGGAAAACCCATCCTGAGGGATGCTGAAAGCCCTTCCCTCCGCTCAGTTCCCTGGGAGCTAAGGATGTTCAGCAGCTTGTATGTTTCTTCATTTTTGCTATAGTTCATGTGTGGAACATTTGAAAAATGAGCACAACTTCTGCATGCTAGTGCTATCAGCCCAGGACCTTTTCTGAGAATGAGATTCACTTTGAAAAAACAATCACAAAACACCCACTGTTCAACAGTCCCTATACACAGTGGGGTGGACTGAGAACAGCATGTCAGCTTTAATTTTTAAACGTGTCTGATTTTTGTTTCTCATTTCATATTTTCCTGGATATTTATATAGAATTCTTTTCATTTTTCTTGTGCTAGTGCCCTGAATTTTAATTTCTTTAATTCCCATTAGGGTACATGAGAGTTGATACTGTAACACCATAATGTCAAGCATTTGCCAATAAATAAGTATTTACAGACTTCAAAAAACTAAATTATGCAAATATAGTTCAATAAATTGTGAAAAGATGTATTATTCTCCAGACTGCATTGTGTGCTGCTTCTTTTAAAAAAAATCTTTTTGACTGATATTATGAGCTTCATATAGCATAACATTTCTACTGGAACCATCACAGTTTAATTATGTGGCACCATATGTATTCCAAGTATTTCTAAAATGGGCAGAATTTGCAATGGAAATGAATATCAAAATAGCTATTTGACCTGTGCAATAGCCAGTTTTCAGACCTATATAGTAATCCCATCCAGAAAATATCAAAATGTTCAAAAAAAAAAAACCCAAACCAAAAAACCCAAGACACCATTTGTACAAATTATGCTGAAAGAAAAGGACCCAGCACATGCAGGGCCAAGTGTCCATCATCTGCCCACAGTCCTTGTTACTCTGAAAGGACCAGGTTGCCTGCATCCTGCATTGCATCAAATCCCATAAGAAGGTCATTCAGTTTTTACATGGAAAGAGGAATTTTAACCAGCAGGAATGAGGCTTTTAAAACAGGGGCATTTTATAAAGAAGTGTGTACTGATTTCAAAACAGCTTGTCTTCAAGGTACAGGTACGTAACAGCAATGCCAATGCTTAGCTAGATGGAATGAATTTGGGAAACAGTCTGAGGAGTAGAGCATACTTTTTAAATTAGGGACACCAATAAAACCAAGACTAGAAAAGGTGTTTTTGTTTTGCCTAGAAATATATGCACATTGCCCATACCCTTCAAAATATACAGCCACCAGCATTTTTTAAAACAAGACATGTGCCTGACTTCATCCTTAAAGTGGGTATGTTTTCAGAAAAGCAAAGAAGCTGAGAATAGGCAAAGGAACCTATTACTCTGGAAAATGCAGGCCATTATACATGTCCTCTAAAAATTTAATTACACAAGAAAAGATATTAGCTAGTCAAAATCATACAGGAATTCTGTGCAGGGTGACTCATGCCTTACTCTGCATTGCACGGGCAGAAAACGGAGCTGGTGGAGGCAATGCCTTCCCTGTCTCAGTGCAATGCCCTCATCTGGCAGCTGTGGTGGACTCCAGCCACTCCAAATTCTGGCAGGGGGAAAGGCAGGGTCTGCCAGGACCTCACTTTGTACAAGCCACTGGAAGTCACACTGGAAGTACTGCAGCAAGAAGCACTTAGGATTTTCTACAGGGCACAGATCCTGTTACCTACCTCTCTTCTCTTGGTACCCACTAGATGTTTTTCCTGGCAGAAGCTGAATACCTCATATACCCATGTCCGTTTTGACGCAACTTCTAAGGCATACATTAGACTTGTATCTATAACAGATTTAAAAAAAGACCTTCATAATCAGACTATGGATGCTGTGATAATCACATTGCTCAATTTTACAACTGTACATGAGATACCTAATGCTCCAAGAAGTGATTTTTTTTCAACTTTAAATCAAGGTTGCTAAAAACCAAGTATACTTCCTGAAACTTCTCTCTATATGTCAGAAGAGTAATGCTGTATTTTTAGCAAAGACAATACTTTTATTATATCTTTCAATCTACTAGGGACTGAGAGAATTGGCAAAATTCTTTTCACTGTTATTTAGTTGGCTGGCTTTTAACCACATTTAAATTTTACAACGGTGTTTCTCCCCCACCCTTCTTTTATTTGATGTTATTATATCTGTTGATCTTGAACAGGAAGATGCACAGAGAATTAAAAGAAGTTCGCGTTTGTCTGACCGTTCTGAACCTTGATGTGGTGGCAAGTATGAAGAACTGGGGAAGGCATCTAAGAAAGAAAACATTACAGTTATGACTGATGGAAACCTCACCATGGCAGGTTACTGATCTTCAGTAGTTGGTTACCCTCACTGCACTAAAGACTCTTTTCCATCTACCAGCCCACAGAAGAAAATATATCCCCATGGCACAGGCACTCAACATAAGGTCAGCAGTCTGTGCAGAAGACTTAACCCAGAAATGCAGGACAATGCATGGACATTACCTGGAGAAGAAGCACATTTTGTCCCTGCCACTTGTGTTCAGGAGCAATGGCTGACAAAGAGGTAAAGCAGAAAGTTTAAGTTTGTGGTATGAGGTTTACTGGGATTTTTTGGTTCTCATGCCATATTTGTTGTGGATTCATATCAGTGTCAAGGCCCATTTCTTGGGAAATACCTTGAAGGATAAAGGGTTTGTATAGGTTTTACAATCGTAAATCATAAAATGTACAAAAATTGGTGCAGGATTTTTCACTGATTCTTTTTCTAGACTATTGAACCTCCTGAAATGCAGCTGTTTGATCAGCTGTTTTAGTCTTCTGGAAATAACATGGGAAAGCATTTTACATTTTTACATAGCAGTGATTGTAGAAGAAAATGTTGACCTTTTTCCCCCAAATGATATGCAGGGTGGGATTAATCTCTCCTGGTTTTAGCCATCTCAAATTTAGGCATTGACTTAACCAGCAGAAAGACCAAAGAACCTTCAGACAGAGATTGTCCCATCCTAAAATAATTGGCAAAGATGACTAGTGCAGAGTGAGGTGATTTTTCCTTATTGGGAGCAGAAGTGGGAGGTAGGAAGATTTATATTGTCTTTTAATGTTTTCATAAGGTACAAATCTTCACCATAAAAACTATTAAGAGAGGCCAGCTGGAAACATTCCCACTTAATATTTTAATATGGATTTCCCCAAGAGGAAATGTTCCACCACGGCTTAAGAAATTTGAAAAAATGCTTGTTTGAAAAGAAACATTAGGAGGAAAAAAGCGATTTTGCCATTCATTCCAGTAATACAATTGTTAAGTAATGGGATAAAAAGCTTGACTGCACGCACATGAAGAAGAAGAGATGACCAAAGGTAGGAGGGGGACCTCAAATTACGCCCTGGCCCACCTCCTCCCAGGTTCATCCCAGCCATCAGCCCCTCAAAAGCCCGTCTCCTCATCCTTGAAGGAGCCTGGTGGCTCAAGGCAGGTGGAGGAGACCCAATAACGTGGTGAGAGAAACCACCCCTGCCCAGCCCCTCCAGGACTGCCCTAGGAGAGCCTGAGCACCCTGGGCTGGGGACACCCATCTCCAGGAGGCGGTGGGAGTTGCTGTCTGTGTCACCTTTCACACTGGGGGGGCAAGGGGGGCACACTGCCTGGAGGCATGGGACACACGGTGAGATGCAGAGGGAGAGAATTTCAGGATAGCATAGGGCTCATTATGGGATGTTTAGGGTGGGGAAGGGAAGGATCAAGGTGATTTGGGGAGGAACATGCATAGGAAGGTAGAGGGGTGAAGGAATAAAAGGGATCAGTCATGTATGAGCAAGTGCTGGTCAGCACACTTTCCTGGCCATGCCCTACTGCTGATTAGTGCAGTCTGTCCAATCTTCTTGCTAAACACCTTTCTACCTCCTTTCCTGGGTGAGGGACTCCTGGGGAGGATGGGACCTAGGGGCAGCTATTGAGTGTCAGAGCCCTGCTTCTGGAGAGGTCCACGCTGCACATATGTATATATTTCCACCAGCAGACCACTGTCATGCTCATCCAGAGAAGGGAGCAGGATCAGGAAATAGAATTAACATTTTCATTTCTATTCAAACAAGATATTTCAACTCACTCAAACAAACTGTGGAATTTTGCTTTAAAGAATATCTTCACACTGGTTTAGATGGGTTTTTGAAGCACAGTATTCCCTATGATACCAAAAATATACTTCTATTTATTGCCTTAAAAAAACTTACTGGTACAGGTTCTAAAAGTATTCATATCAAGAGTAGAATATGTCTGAATGCCTTTCTGAAACTACAAGTTTGGGGAGTGATTCAGAAATCACACAGGGGAAATTTTATTGCCTCAGTAATGCAGTAGGACAGGTTAAATGATCATGATGTTCCCTTCTGGCCTTAAAATTTATTAACTTCCTCCCATTTTTCCTGTTGATAGGTTCAGTGATACTTTCCAACTATGCAGCTCTCTGTGGATATTATATGGTAGCTGCATATAATTACTTCCATCTTAGAGCACAAAAATCTGAGATTCAGAGGAGTTAAGTGACACAATCATCATGCAAGAGTGCACTAGAACCCACATTAGACCTTAGATTTATTGAGTAGCCATCCTACATGTAGTCCATCAGCCCCCAAGTCTGACAAGTTAGTTAAGTCCACTGTTCCTTTTCTCATCTCCAATAAAATTAGGGCAATAACACCTTCTTACTTTTATTTACCTATAAACTACTGTCAAAGATGATTTCAGCTCATGTGGAACTTCTTCCGCTATTTCTAAGCAAGCTACCTTGGGCAACATTAGCTGTGTAGCTGCAGTAACATGGAGCTTAATTGTAAAGTAAGCACCTTAGCATTTAATAAGCATATTTTGCATCCATCAATGGTATGAAACCTGTACCACGATGGCTAGTTTAAAGCTAGCAGAGGCATTCAGAGGCAATCCATTCAGAGTGGATTCGAGCTATGACTATACACTGTTACAGAGTACAGGTACCCCAAGTGCAGCTGTGAAGATCCACTGCAGTATTTTTTCGTTTCTTGTGCACCTGACATCTGTACTCAGAAGCTCATAGATTCTTCAGGAGGTGCGATCATAACTTGCATAAGCACCAATCTTGTCTTTGATTGTCACTGCATAAAAGTGTTTATATTTTAAATGATGCATACTTATACAACATTTAATACACATAGCAAATAATTATGACAGACACTCTTCTTAATAAATAGTAGAGAGCAAAAACTCCTTAGAATTTGCAGTTTGAGATATAAAGTAAATTGGATTTTAATACTTAATTAAGTTGTTAAAAATTGAAGAATACTTTTTACAGTACATTTAAAAAGTATATTTCATGTGTAAACTCTCAGAAGCAACTTAAAAAAACATGGAATAGAAACACCCTGCATAGGCTCAGGTTTCTCCTCTCCAGCTGAATTCAAGGGCTGATTACAGAGAACTGTTTTCCACATCAGCTGTAACACGGCTGTAAAAAAAATGCATTTCCATCCTCCATATAGGACATTGCCCATCACTGCTTTGTATGTAAACCCCGGGTGCTCTGAAGTCTGCCTCAGTCGTACCAGGCATCTTAAATCTTGCCAAGTCCCAGATAGCAAACCTACCTATGAACCTTCCTAACCCTACCTAGTCCTTTACACTTGTTAGATCCATCTCTACTTTGTATTAGCCATGCATGCTCAGAACGGCCTTTTGAGGGGAAATGAGTGTCTGTTACCTAGCTGGGAACTTGTATGTAGATGAACAAGCTCTGGGCTTCTGTCTAAATCCCCCAGAGAACCCAAATGGTTAGAATTGGTCAGAGATATGGTTAACTTTACGTTACATCCTAACTACCACTTCCTGCCTAATCATCTATACACAACAGCATTTACCATATCCCTTTTCAGGTATCTCTTTTCCAGGGTAAAAAATGTTAGGTTAGTTATCTCTTCTTCTATAGAAATTGTTCTCTAGCTCTAGTTATTTTTTCTGAGGGGTTTGGGGAGTTATTTTGTTTTTACCTGCTTCTGAGCATATACTCTGCTAGTGTTAGTCTCAGACCTTTTTAGTACATACTTGTACACTTTCTATGGACAGAAAAAGGGACACGTAGTTGTTTCAATAATCACAGCAAATCCAAAACCAAATAACATCCCTTGCTTTTAGGTTTTTTTCTCTTGCTTTGATTTCTTTTATTTATTTCTTTTCTTATTTGTGCTATTGTTTTTGTTTCAGTCCGTGATCATTAGCTGCTACTGGAGTGTGCTGATCTGTAAGGGGGATAGGTTTTGCAGTTCTCACATACGGAACTTATGCCATAAGAGGCAAGCAACTGTCTTCTTTCACCCAGAAGACACAAAGTATAAAATACATGTGCTTGACTTAAGTTTCTCTGGGAAAAATACTTCCACACACATGCAACTACATTAATTTAGTTACTGGTCTTACAAACCACAGGAAAAAAAAGCATGACTTTTGCTATTAATTCCATTCTTAAGTTTATGTTGTGCTTAATTTATGGAGATGTGGCACTCAGATATATGAGAGAAGGAGAAAAATCCAAGCTGGAGGAAGGGTAGAGAGGATTCTGGGATGTTAGTACTGTATTTAAAGATTTATATATAGTGCAGTTTTTTCCTTTCAATGAAGCAAGCTTGGTCTTTGCTAATTAATGTTTCTGTGAAGGATTTCACAAGGAGAGATAATTAATGTGGAAGAATTTTGCATTTAAACCAGGGGTTTTTACCTGTACCAATACACAAGTTGATGGCAAATTAGATCAAAGAACTGCACAGAAGTTATTCTGAGGCAGTAGGGAGAGGAATGGCACAAAGGATATTGGCAAGTCCTAGTTTCTTGGGAAGACAGATAGCACACCCATCTGACAGAATTAGTACGTTTCTTAGCATTGAAACTTCAGTTGCCTTTTGTGGCCAGGGTTTTTGCCAGTTCTCTCCTCCTTTACCCACAGGGGGTGAAAATCTTCAGTATTAACATACTTGTTGAATAAGGCACAGAATTCTGTCTTTCACTGTACTCCATTTCTCATAAGGCACATAAGCTATTCTCAGAGTTCCCAGATGAATGCATCTCAACTTGTGGAAAGGATTCCAGAATTTTATTTGAATAAAAGCCAGTAGTTGCGTTTTGTGCCCAGTACAATTACTGAAATCACAATGTGTTCCTTTTTATGTATGGAGTAAATTTATACCAGCATATACAGTGAAGGCTTTCTCTGCCATTGGCTGAGATGCTGGAGCATCTCATAAGCCACACAGTTGAAGTACACTTGTTACTACATGTTGTAGTCTTCCTCCACTGCTACAAAACACAAGGTCTACATTTTTGCATGTGCATAAACTAATGATAGATGACTCATATTCCAAATTACTGTAGTGGAAGCCAAGCCCCAGGCACCAACTCATTTTCAGGCAAGCATGTAAAAATGAGATAATATCCTTGAGCCAAAATGGGATAAAAAGACTCTCAAAAACACTAATAATTCTGACTTAATCAATGATTATTGCTCTTTTTAAATGGAATTTAAAATTTTTGCAGTGGCTCTGGTTTTCACTTTTTGTTATATCATTAGTGCTTTTGCCAGTATGTAAAATCTGCCACATTGCACTAGCACTTCAGGTGCATAAGTACAGTTTAAAAATCAGGAAAGTGTATCTTTAACATGAGGATGGGAACAAGTTGTTCTTTTGCTGTATATCTGGGGAAGCTGAAGGCAATTCTCATTTTTGTGTGTGTCAAAATAATAGTTTCAACCAAATTAATCATCCTTCTCCTAGCCTTTTTTCGAAGGCTATATAAAACTCCTGAGTGTGACACCAGCCCAGCGGAATTCACATGAAGATAGTACTGAGAGATGAGATTCATGGGAGAATCATTTATTTCAGAAATTATAGTTTGGTAGAGTGGATTTGACTTAGGATTTAACTTCTTCCACAAGAAGATATTTCTATAGAAACGTCTCTCTCTTGCCATGCCTTTTAATTAATCCTGAAGCCTTGCATGGCTGTAATCAATATACACAAAATAGGCAAGTAGGCAGCTGCAAATACAACTGAGGGAAAGAAAGGATGTCATGGCTTTCTAAACAAAGATGTGACAGATTTACTGGAGGGAGAAGAAAATAGAAAGAGCAGAAAGAAAGATTACAACCCAACAGGTCTCTGATTTTACATTCTTCTTCTACTTCCATTCTGCTAGAACATTGGATAGATGCCAGAGATAGATCAAACTGTCCAAGTATAATTTAAGTAGTCAGGGAACAGATGTTCACAACAGTTTCTGGTCAGTGCAGGGATTTTATTACCTGCCCACAACCTTCTACCCACTGTGAAAACTGCATTTCTTAAAGATGCACTATATCAGATTATAACAAATTACGTGTATTCTGTAAGGTTGGATGACCCTAATCAGCTAGCAATGTAATACAATATCTCCTCCCTTCCTCTATCTTCCCTTTTTCCAAGAGTGGATAGAAGTTACTTACACTGGCCAATATTATAATGCGGGCTTCAAATGCTCAAATACTTTAGGAATTTGACTTTGAATGTTAGCAACTTCCTACAGCGTGAACAGGTGGGAGAATGCTGGAAACTGAAGATAAGCAACAGTTCTCCTTCCCTTCTCCCTTGTACATGCAGCAAAGGTCACTACTCTAATCCACCTCTTACACTTTCAAAGGAAGAAGACTGTGTGCCAGCTCCAGAAATCTACCAAAGCTTTTTTCCTTTTTTATTTTTTCCACCGAAAGTAAGAAAATGGTAATTTCTCTAAGCTGATCATCAAGGTATGTCGGCTCTTTTCATTTAAGAAGAGGTGACATTGATGGGATTTGAACATATCAGGATTTACATACAGAACCCAATATATTGACATGAATGGAACTGGTAACAGAAAGAAGAAATTAGTGAAACCTAGAAAAGGGTGACTGGAAAAATGCCAGTCAATGAATCAAATATATGACTTCAGCAGCATAAAACATCTACTGTGCATTAGGGATAAGCTTACACAGCAACAACTGTAGCCCACATATACACACTTTTGCTAGCTTTACGTAGGTCAGCACCAGTGGAATAGCTGTATCCTAGTGGACCATTGCATCTGAAGTTTTTCCCAACTTCCCTGGAGCCCACAGCAAGAATGTGCTATCACAGCAGTGCTGCCAGCAGAATCCAAGAAAAGCAATTTTAAGCTAGCTCAGGTTCCTCTAAACGTGCTGCACTACAGTTGTAGCAGAATTCAAGTCTTCATCATCATAATATACTTGGTGTGTTTGGGGGTATATTTGACTTGTTTTCAACAGTCCTTTTAAGGTTTCTGGACTAGGTCAGGCAGAACTTCTGGAAGAAGACAAAAGATTGCACATTTCCCTGGAGAGCTTTTGTGCATATTCAGGAAGAAAAGGCTCAAGACACCATATGCTATGACAGATGAAAGAATCAAAGCACAGAGAGAGACCTCAGAAGCAATGGAAAGGAATTTCCTGAGACCAAAGGGGACTCAGCAGTTTTTTTATAAGCTAGCATTACAGTGTTAACTGCAGTAAAGCTTAGAAGCAAGAACTCATTGCCTGGGACACAGTGGTTAGGGTAAGAGCTACATGTAAAATTATTATTTTTCTTGTTTTCAACTTCTAGTCTGTGCTCCCTATTTGCTTAGAACTTTATATCAAAAAAGTGAAGTTCCATTCAAATAAAACAAAAGTTTACTGATTTTGAAAACTTCCTTGTCTCTTGGGAGAGCTGATGTGGAGGCAATCTGAGTACACTGACCTCACAGCTGTGGCCTGCTTGTGGCACCATCTTGGCTACCCAAGAAAAAACAAACACATTAGTTATGACTAATGGCCTACCTAGGCAAATAACACTCGTCTGTAAAGTGGCCAGGAATACTTACTGCAGTAGAGGTGAAAATATTTCTTTCTCTCTTTCACTTCTCTTTAGTATTCCACAGTATTTTCAAGCTATGAAAAAAATTTGCATATTAGAAAACTTTGCAATTCTTATATATCCTTCAGTGTAGTAGAGAAAAAGGTTGCACACTTGTTCCTTAACTACTTGTCAAATTGTATAGTAATGGATGATCTCTTTTGTAAGTCTGCTATTTTGAACAGAAGGACAATATAATTTTGCCTTATGACATGTGGTACATATGTTCATTCACATCTAGGAGAGCTCTTAAAATAGTCTTGAAACAAGTGTTCTAGCTGGCTTTCCAAGCACTATCATATCACACTAGACCTCTGTGAAGAAACAGAATAAGCATGGTAAATAAAGCTTCCTCTATTTTACCACTGTCATAAAAGCAACAATGAGAAGCTCCAATTTTTCTTTGCTTAAACCAAAGTTCCTAAAGTGACTTGGAAAGACAAAATACGGAATACACTAAGTAGGTTTTTTGTTGTTGTTCCACACAAAAGAAAAAAGAAATCTTCAAATATGCTGACTAGGTAGCTAAGAATAAAAATTTTCAAAAAGAAAAATAAATAAAAAAAGAGAAGAACAAAGCATTAAGCAGGATCCTTCTTTCCCTGCTTAAAATGCTTAAAACACCATCTGGCAGCTATGAGGAGAAAAACAAAACATCTTTTGCAGGTACTGTACTTCTCACATTTTGAATAATGTACCACCGTGTACCAATTGTCATAACATGCAGCACAATATACAAAGAAATTAAAGTTCAGCATATTCTCTCATTCATATTTATGCTACACAGTTCAGGAATGCACTTACATTGTGTGCAATTACTATTCTGTGTATTGCCTGGCTGCGTAGATTACACGTGATATACGAGAGAGAGTAGAATGTACAGAAATTGTATACTTTCCACAATGCAGCCTTGCACGGCTGGAAGTGTACCATGGATGGTACAACAACTTTTTCTTCCACCATGCTGATACAGGGAGCCTGTCACAAACTCCTAGCCTGCTCCAGCACTCTCACAGACTGCAGCCGATCCTGCAACGATCTCCACTGAGACCCTACAGACCTGCACAGTCTTCAGCAAAAGCCAGATTCTTCTGCACTTGGCCATAACCCAGGTCTAATAACTTTAGGATATGCCATTCTCTGAGACAATCCTGCATCTATTCACCTGCTATAGTGATGCTAAATGTAGCCCCCGTATGCCTGCACCTATATTGTACTTCATTCAGACACAGGAAGGTGTGTTTCTCTAATTGCCTTGCATAATTATGGTGGTCACTGGAAGCACCAGTGTCTGTGGGAATGAGCCAGGAAGGAAGCAACCACAGTCCTCACAGTAGTGCATGCAGGGTCTCACGTCTGCAGCTCCTTGGGTTGTTATTTTAAAAGCCAGCCAGAATGGTAGCATAGTCCTCCATGTCTTTTCAAATACATGCTTGTTCTTACATAGTTGCACTGGCAAGAATTTAGAGATGGCAGGTAAAGGGCGTTGCTCATGATCTAGAAATGGTGACAAGCAGGACCTTTTCAAGACTCAGTCCTGTCATAGCCTTAGAAACTAGATGGCATCAAATTATTCCTCACAAATTCTATAAGCACCTCTCACTTTTTTTTTTAAATTGCAGTCTCTATCAGATGTAGTTAATTTGGGAAGAAAAAAAAAATCTCCTGAAGATTTGTGCCTTCCTGGTTGACTTCGAGTGGACCTCTTTTTCCCTAAGGAAGGCATCATTAAAACTTACCCAGCCACACAAGTTACCATGTGTCAGCCAGCCTGGAATAGCTTTCCATACCTATCTTCTCAGCCCACACCAAGTCAATTAGTTATTTTAACCCTCTTTCTCTGAAAGTTTACATTATGGAAATGTCTTGCTCTATCACTTGGAGAAATGCATACGGTAGCATCTTCCCCAGCAGGCTTTTATGCCTTCTGTCATCACAGTTCTACTCTCATCCACCACATCCAAACTTCATGCCTACTCCCACTCTTTCTTCATCCACTAGATATCCTACACAGCTATGCCCCCTTCTTCAGTTCAGTAGGGTTTTTTCTTCATTAAATGTGCATGGTACCAGGCAGACTCAGCCACAGAGTGAAGCTGGCATCTTACAAGGTCCCGCCTCTGCCTTCTGTACATCTTCATTAAACTGAGAAATAAATTATCCTGTTAGTTACATTATTACATTTTAAGTTGACAAGTAAATCTTATTATAAAAGTGTAATGATACAATAAGATATTTTACTCATGCATTTAGCCCTCTCTGTCTCTCACACTTAATTATATCTACTGCTGCATGGTGAGCTGAAATATTAATTTGGCAAATCAACTGAAATCCTCCTGTTGTGGTTTAACCCCAGCCAGCAACTAAGCACCATGCAGCCGCTCACTCACTTGGTCCTCCATGCAATGAGATGGAGAGAATCAAGAAGAAATAAAACTCATGGATTGACATAAAGACAGTTTTATAGGACAGAAAGGAAGAGAATAATGATAATGACAATTATAATAATAGTAATAAAATAAAATTACAATAATAATAATAAAAGAATTAGAATATATAAAACAAGTGATGCTCAATGCAACTGTTCACCACTTGCCGACTGATGCCCAGTTAGTTCCTGAGCAGTGGATCCACCGCCCGGCCAACTCCCCCCAGTTTACATACTGGGCATGACATCTCATGGTCTGGAATACCCCTTTGGCCAGTTTGGGGCCGCTGCCCTGGCTGTGTCCCCTCCCAACTTCTTGTGCCCCTCCAGCTTTCTCACTGGCTGGGCATGAGAAGCTGAAAAATCCTTGACTTAGTATAAACATTACTTAGCAGCAACTGAAAACATCAGAGTGTCATCAACATTCTTCTCACACTGAACTCAAAACATAGCACTAACAGCTACTAGGAAGAAAATTAACTCTATCCCAGCTGAAATCAGGACATCTCCATAATAGACTGATTTCCTGCCCTGCTCTTAAGGTTCTAGTTTACTATATATACTGAAATAACTTTAAATTTGTATCCAGTGAACCTTTGAAGAACTTGATGGGAATAAAAAAAGAAAGACTGTAAAGGGAATATTTAATTATGAACTGCATAGTCAATCAAATCTGAACTTGCATATAGTATGAGAAAAAAAGTTTTGTGAAGACAGAAATGAGATCTTCACTATCATGAACAACACAGTACCCATGTATCTGCTCCACCACAGCACAATGACCACATAACCCAAGAGTCTTATACTGATGGCGCAGGGCAACTTATGCTGCTTCTCAGTTTTTTATGAGGCTTTGGTCCAGAGGACCTTCCTTCACATGCAGATGCACACACAACCATGCACATGCTTGTACATGCTGGCCAGGGAAGTTGTGTGAGCTAGACGCTCCACACCATGGAGCCCTGAGGACCCTCAGAATCCAGCATATGACATCCAGATTTTTCCTTTCAGGGAACCAGCATTTAGCCTATACTCAGGCTCCCTACAGCTCCCCATCACCTCAGTGTGGATAGCACCAGACCTGTCACAGGTCCTGAAAGGAAAAGCCATACATTATTCTCCCTGTTATCTAGCTGTATGCCCCTTATCTCACTGTAGGAGCTGATGAGGTAGCCAGTGACTGCACAGAGACCCAGGGCCAGATAGCGTGCAGGTAAATCGTGCCTGGAGTCCACTTGGGCAGTAGAAGACCCATATGATGCTCCACAAGAACTCTAGCAGCTTGACTCTGCCAGAGCCCTGAAGGTATTCCAGCACACCTTCCACCTTGATACATTTATTAGAGCACTACCTTAGGGGCCATTCATCAGACAGCAATGCCAGGGCCCTACATCTTCCAGCAGCAGTGTGTAAAACATGCAAAGCCCTATTGCACAGCTCTTCTCCCACCTGCCCCCCTGTAGAGCTGAACCATCCCAGTCTGCATCCTGAAAGATGCCAGAAGTTCTTGCAGTGTAGGAGGGCTACAGAGACAAGCCTGCATGGCGTTAGAGTTTGAAGGGGGAGAGAAGTCAATTTAATCTGTAAATCTTAATTTTAAAAATCCTCTGAAACTGAGCAAAAAGAATTATAGTTCCCAAACTATCTATAACTTTTGTTGATGACACTGAGATGATCTCCAAGCAAATAATCTTCTCCCATGCGGAAAACAAGCCTGACGTTGGTAATGCACACTTTCAGTAAGGATTCCACAAACAACATAACAGGGACACTTTCATTTCCATAATGTGAACATAACAAAGGACACAACTGCATCTCATAAACATGAAAGACATCCACCCTCTTTAACTAATAAAGCTGACAAATTTTCCTACCTAGTGTAAAGGAAAGTGGAAGAAAAAGGTTGAACCTTTCCCTGTGGTGATACATAAGGCTAAGAATGGTCCAGTAGAGTTACTGCACAAAATGTATAAGAGAGCTTAAGGTACTTTGGCACACAGCTTTTGCTGAACATCAGCTGGAGGTAGATGATTAACTCTCCTGCACTCCTTCAAAAATATTTCTGAAAAATCATATTCACTTCAACTCTTCAATAAAATGTTGTCTTCTGCTTGCATATCACATATCCCATCAAACTTGGGACTTGGGACTTCACTTTAAACAGAAGACTTAGTATCACTAAATATGTCTTTTCTAGCCTGAGTCCAGCATGACTCTATTCATCAGTAATAAACTCTGAATATAAATCTTTTTTACTGCTGTACTTCTCTGTGTCAGAAATTCACATACAGATTTGGTATAAGCAAGTCCAACTTCCTCTGGAAGTTTAGGAGGCAAGCTCTGCAATGACAGAACATTGTAAGTTATATGCAACTATAAATACATTCAAGTGACAAAACATACCTATTTGTTATTCAGGGAGAGTATTAAGACAGAAATTCATGCTACGCTTTTCAGAACAACTAAACCTCTATAGCTGGGACAAAACATTCAAAAAATTTCAGATCTCACTAAGACTCCCAAGGAAGTGACCAGGTTTTAATAGGAAGTCAATCCACAAGTTGTCTACCAGGAGCTCAACATTTCCTTAAAGTTCAACTCTAATTCTGATCAACTCTACTGAAAGCTCATGAAATTAGCTCATGAACTCTTTTAAAAGTCTGTTCCTTAAGGACAGCATGATAGGAAGACATAAAGACTTTAAATTATACCTCTATTAGCTGTACTTCACCTCTTCTTTTTTTTCCTACTATCACTTCTATCCTTACAAGTTTAAGTCATTTCCTGTCCTTGTTATGGATGCACGCACAATCAAATCCAACAGGTGTTAAAGCTCAGATTTATTCTTCATAGAAAAGTTAGAACTCTGGTAACAATTTGTAAACCACAGGCTCAATGATGTAAAGGGAATTAACACTATACAGCCAACTTAAGAATTCTTAAGGTTTAAAATGATAGCTCCAAAAGGCATGTATCACTCACCTACAAGCTGAGGTCTCTCTCCCTTGAGGGAATTACCTCAGGCGGTGCCCAACTCGAGGGGCAGTCCCCGACCACAGACCTGCCGCTCCCACGAGGACTGATTCCAACGTGTCCTCTGGTGGGACCCTGTTTATTCCCCTGTCGAATCTGATCTGATCCCTGTTGGCCAAGAAGATCACCTCAGTGTACCCAGCACATCTGGATTGGCCTGTTCAACTTTCAACCTGTGGCCTCTAGGGTTTGGGTTTTTTTCTCTTCTCCCTGCCTGGAGAAGTTTTGTTTCCTGTTGGGGGGAATGTACTACCACAGCCCTCCACATTCAAAATCCTGTAAGCCACCATTTCACCACAGTTTCTGGAAAAGATGATATGGAGAGAAAAGTAGTCCAAACTCATGACTTGACCCCTATGTGCATACTGCTTAACCATAAGTTTGGGTGCAAGTTTACCATATGGTACTTAGGCCATCTGCAGAAGACATGTACTCTAAGTCACAACTGTTTCCTTCAGTATGTAATACTTAGGCAAAATGCCTAAAAGTGGTGCTGCAATGCTATGGATGTCTTAGGTTCCCTTTAAGTGTCTAGCTCAGACGGTCTCTGAAAATCAGTGATCCACTGGCTGGGAACACATGTAAATTACTCTGTCCAGTAGACAGTGATTCTTTCTTCTTTATTTCTGCTTTAAGAGGTATCTTCAATTAAGGAGTAAAGGACCCCTTCTGAACTTCATATGTCAACTTGAGAAAAATAACTAGTTCAGTTCCTGGTAGTCAAACTATCCTTAGGCAATTATTAAAGAACAATTAGTTGCAATGCAGTTCTGAAGGAAGTCCTTAAAAACACATACATGAATAGAACTTAAATGCTACCAGTAATAAACAGAAAGTAATCATAATTCTATTTTTAGAGTGTTATATATAACAAGCTTGTTCTGGAATCTGACAAGTTTGAACAACGTATGTATGAAAACCACTTTTTTTTTAGTAACCAAGAAACATCATTCAAGAATAATGCAAAAGCACAAAAAATATACACCATTATCCTCAGTAATTGGCAAAATCAATACCTTACTTCATGAGCTACAGTTTCTGTTCCTGTGGGAACAATAAATTGAATCTACTTGGGAACAGTGGTGTATAGCACCCTAAACTTTCTTAGAACTCCATTTGTCATAAATGATTTACTCCTATTTTTTTTTCATTTCATGATGCAAGTGTCACTTGTTGGTCTCATCTTCCTGTAGAAAGCAAATTGTTTTGATGAAGGTCAACTGTATGAATTTGGAAAAAAAAGGCAGACTGCTCATGATATTCCAATTAAGTGGAAAACCATCCTACATGAATGCCATGAACAGTATCCTTCCTGATCACAGAGTATCTTAATGCAGTGACCCCAGAAGGGAAATAGTCTCATCTCTGAGATTTACCTTAGGGATATTAAAATGTAAGTCAGAGTGGAGAAGGCTGAATACAAAGCACGTTTCAGCCCTCCTTGCACAGACAAACAGACTTTAAAGAAGACAGATTTTTATTTGTATTGCCAATTTTATTATTATGATAACACCTAGAATTTTCCCTTCCCATTAACCCTGTCTTAACCTGTTAAGAACTCATTGTGTTAAATACTGAAGAAATTGATAGATAGAAGCCCTGAAGAATTACAGTTTAATTGAAACAAAATGCAAATAGTGAGAAGGAACAGAGTAAGAAGGTTGGAAAAAATTCCCCATTTATTATCTTAGAATAAAAACATTATAGAGTTTGTTGTTTGTAGGAAAGAGACAAGGAAAGGGCAATGGCTGAATGACCTAACTTTGGGAACTCTTTTATATAGGATTGATGGCATGGAACAAAGAGCAACAGTGTCTACAGAAGTGCTTAGACAAGGAGTGGAAATTGATGCTGTTGTCAACAATGAGGGGTATTCACAAGAGACAGTATAAAGGAGAAGCTATGACACCCCTTCCGGACAAAAAGCTGTGATGTACCTTGACTGAGGTTTAAGGTTCAGTTTTTCCAGATACTAAAATTACAAGCTTCTTTAAAAGAGAATAAACATACAATCTCCCCTCCAAATTTCTAGTTTTTGTAGGTAAGGAAAGAAATGTAAGCGTTACCTAAGAAATTAATGCTATGGAATCTGTTTGCTTTTGAAGACAATTCAAAGAGATTTGAACTCCACCACAAGTATCATATACTTCCTCAAAATCCCATTTGGGTAACATCAGCTTTAGTAAATACAGTGTTCTGGGTGAAGCTAGCACAGATCTGTATTAATCACATATGCCTGGTATGTAGATCTGCCACATGTGATGAAAGTCATTACATTTAATAAGAAGTCTAAAAACGCCTGCTACCCCTCAGCCCCAAAATTCTCTTGACTGGAAAAATTAGACCTGTTGTGTTATTACAGTATTAAATCACTGTGTCTCTCTCTAATGCCCTCTGCTGCTCAATTTGGTTTGGGTTTGGCTCTTCCCCTCACTCTGTTTTCCTATATAAGTAATTGTTCAATAAAACAGATTTGATCACCACATAGCAATCTCCATCTAAGGTTGAACCACTACTAATTCAACCACAGATCTTTAGACTTTTCATATCCTTTAAAAGTGAGCTGCTAAGATGTCTCATCAGAGCAAACAGAATTTGCAAGATGAATTTGAGTGTCCATGTCAAAAAAAGGTAGCAGTAAAATGGAAGACTGATGCCTACAAAAAAGACTGAAGCAGCTACTGTTTTATATTTTAGTTCAATGCTTAAATCTCTTCTGTACTGAAAGCTGTTAAATCTTCTCCCTTGATCATGATTTGTGAACATTTCACTTATTAGTTGAACAGATATTTTTCATATTTCCAGAGGAAACAGAATTGTCCATATGCTATGGTCATGCTGCAGTTTCGTAAGCTGCAATTTTGGTTTTTTTTTTTAATATATATTCAAGGTATGCTCCCAGGTAACTGTCAGGAAGCAGTGAGGCTCGGAGTTTCAGTCCTGAGCTGAAATGGGGTCCTGGGCAGGGGGTGCAGGTGGTGTCCTAGGTGAGGTCAGAGGTACTTGGGGCCCTGATACTAATAATTTCAAAGGCTTTTCTCACCTCAGGAGTAGCATATTATCTTCCACAAGAACGCATGTGAAACTTGCACTGTGTAAAGTCATCTTTCTTCCTAAAGGACATCATTTCCCCATCACTCCCTGGAAAAATTAAAATTCATGAAGACATCTAAGGCATCCTGTTAATGGTTTTGGTCCTTCTCTTTTCCTTTCTCCTTTCTTTCCTCTTGTTTTCGTCTGAAAACACACCTCCCAGACATGAAGTTTCTGATGAGCTTGGTAGAAGCTGAAATACTAAATTCATTTTGAACTATCCAAAGAAACAGGAAGGATTAAAACCTCTCACACCTCCAGGTGAGCTGCTCAACTGCTTAACCTGCATTTGCAAAAGAGAAGAGGAGATAGCGTTGTGAGAGCCAAAATGGTGCATGGAGCCACAGTGACCCATTTCAGCTTTCAGGCAACCACTTGGGCCCTGGTTTCCATGGTGGCTACAGTGGAAAAGACAGGAGAGGAAAAGCACAGCATAAATTGCTGAAGTGATGTGAAGCACCTGTTTTTTGGAAAAAAAAGTTAGTGACCGGCTGGCAGAATTAGCAAGAATCAATTGTGCAGTAAGTTCCTTGGAAAAAGAAAATGAGAGTAACAAGGGATAAGCTAAACAATAGCTAAATAACATGGAGAGGCAGAGTCTTAACAGGCCAGTGAGAAGCAGTTGATGGAGGATATTACAGCCACTGAGGCAGAATTATAGCAAGGGTTTAAGCATAGGGGAATCATCAGAAAGTGGGTCTGAGCTGGGAAAACACTGCTGCTTGAGTGTGGGAATGGCCCTGGTCAGTGCTCGTTCCAGCAGAGCACAGCAAGGGGTTGATCATAGCTATCTGGAATCAAGAAGAAATCCGATTAGCCCCTGGAAGAATGGACTTATATTTTTTTAATTACTGTGCCATGTACACACCTTCTGCCTTGCAATAGAACATAGTCAATGGAGTTTACAACCTTCAGGGGCAGAAGGACTTTCATATCCATATTTCTGTGTTTTGACATGAAAACTTTTTACCTTCCCAATACAACATAATTACATGGTCTTATGTCAATGTTTAAAGCATTTATTTCATCCACAATAGCCTCACCTGGTTCAAGAGACAGTAATCATAAAACTCTTAAAACTGTACATCCAAAGGATAACTTAACCCATATATTAGTAAGGAAACAAAAGGAAGATAACATATAACCTAATGGCAAAATACAGAGTGCAACTTCTGTTTACTTGCATTAAAAATGTTTAATTGTTTTAATAACAGGCTCACTGGCAAACTTCTAATTTGGATCTATTATCTTCCTCATTAGAATTCCAGTGGCAGGGTGAGCACACAGGCTGCTTATTATACAGGAGTTCATTATCAAAATCTGTCATAGATTGATTATCAATAAAGTGTTTTTCATTTCCTTAGAACCCTCATCACAGCGCTCTTTTATTTATTATCTTTCCACTCTCTTTTCTTTATCTAATCAGCCTGTGTTGAATCAGCTGCTAAGCATTCAAGAGCAAATGGTTTCTTCAGCCTCATAACCATTAAAGTCCATAGGAGCTATCATTCAGACCAAATGTGTTATTGTTCCTCTAAAGATGCAGCTCTCCTTTCATTTTTAAATACCTATGCATCAACAGTGTAATGATACCAAATGCTTTTTCAGATAGATATAGAAAACATGCTTCAAATACAGATCGAGGAAGTCAGAGTGTGCACTTTGGCACCCTCCTCTTCACTAACCCTGGAGAACAAATATTGCTGAATTTCTGCTGGGAAAGAGCAGGGCCTGAGAAGTGACCCAGGCAAGCTGGAACACACTAACTAGAAGGCCAAGGTTCAGTTGCATGTAGCTGGTCTCTCTGTGTGCCTCTCTGATTAACAAGGTTGTGTTAGAAAACAACACGTGGCATCTCAAGCTCCCGCTCATTTGCAATCAGTGAAACTGAATTACTCAAACCTCCTCTGGGGCTGTGATTGGTAGGAAACAAGGGAAAAACATGGGTAATGTTCAAGAACCATCTTTTGTACATGGAAGTTGTCAAAGTTCATATAAATAAATTGCTGAAAGAGGCAGCTCTGGGCATTCTTTTCAGTGGAAAAGGGAAAATAATTCCAGAGATTTGAAGGAAGACCATGGAGCATCCAGTGCTATTAAACAGCAGAAACACTACATGCATTGCCTATTCCGGCTGAATATACCAGAGGGAACTCAGATGACTGAAAAATTTGAATAGCTCTGACAAAGTTCATTTATATGACAAGCTAGTTACGTCCTTTGAGTCTTAGCACTAGTAGGTGGAGATAAAATAAGAGTTACCTACTTCCCCCTGCAAGCTAGAAGGGAAAACCTAATTTCTGATCTATGATTTCCATCCCAGCTATTTTTATTTACCTGAAGTATAATACAGAATGCAGTACAACATTACTCAGAGCTTTTGTATTTTGATCTTACAAGTGATGAGAGTTTAATGACTCATCTGATTTAACTGATAATGATCCATAAACTGCTCAAAGCACACCACAGTAAGAGTCATAAACAGACTGCAGACCCTCGGTCATTTTGGGAAGAAGATTCCAAGGGGCTCTGAGATGAACTCTCTGAAGTTTCCCATCTGGCCCACGGGGTTCTGTGATGTCTGGTTTCCTGGGACTCTGCTGTGCCAAGTGGGCCATCCTTGGCTAGTAGAATCTGATGGCTCTGCTGGCTGGAGACTGGCATAGGGGAGGGAGGGAGCCTTCCCTCGATGACTGACATAGATGTTGCTTAGTTTTGACTCATGAGTGAAGTTTCAGATTGGATGGGATGGTGCTGCCAGAGAGCTGGCTCTAAACAGGACAGACACCTCGTAACTGGAACAAGGAGGTGGTATGTCTAATGCCCTGCTGGAGTTTTACTGCTCTTTTTGAAAACAACAGTTCATGTGTTTTACCCAAAAGAAAGCACCTACATATCCCATTCTCAAGCATTTTTTTATGACTGTGGGAAAGAAAAAGCTGTAAAGACTATAGAGTACCGAAAAAATGCAAGAGAAATGTGTTTGGAAGTGGTACTGTATCTATTCATGGTATTTATTCAAGAAAAGTTCCTTGGTAAGTGGCATCTTGGTAATTGTCTCATCCCAAAGGCAGGAATTTTAAGGAGAGAAAACTATTGTCTAACTAAGAGCTACCTAAAACTTTCTATCTAATGCTGTCTTCTTAAGGCTATCTTTCTAAAGTGACTGTCTCAGTCCCAGCCTCATCACTGAGCTTTACCAGAACTGACCCTGCAGCCCTGTCCTGTGTGTTTTCCTGCTGTAGATCTACAAAAATAACTTTCCTGTCCATCTGGGAAGTTGTTATTGTTCTTATATCTTGGACCATGAATCCAAACAGAATGGGTAAGACCCTTGAATTCTTTAATGTTCTTAAGAAACATATAAAAGAGTCACATATAAACATAAAAACAGAGAGAGGAAGGATCCTGTTTCAGAGAAGGTGAATAAAATTAAATACTTTTTTTCAGTTGCTTTGTTTCTATTTAGATAAACCAGGGAGGTTTTTTATAAGAGATGTTTTTTCAGCATTGAAAAAGGCTTCTCATATAATATGCAAATAGCCTACACAATATTCTTTAGCCAAAATGTTGGTAAAATTTAACCAGCATTAAATACACCTGCACAAAAAGACCATAGGTAGTCTATACTAGCTGAAATAAGAGCTGTAAACTATATAAATTAAAGCCTGAGGGCTAAATGCTGGAGGCCAGGGAGGATTTATATCCCCTTATATAATACTGTATTCCTGTCTAGGTATCCTGTGAGCTTTTTCTGCCCTCTGACAAGCTAGTAGGTTTGATGAATCATTGTTTATTTTCTGATTTGGCAATTCCCATGTTCTTATTAAGAAAATAACATATGACAAGGTCAAGAATATGAACACAATTATAAAAGAAGCTTGACAGATCTGATAAAAATCCTGAGGTATAAAGGGAAAAAAGTAAATATGGAATTTGAGAATGGATGGACATTAGTGCGGATAGTAGGAACACAAGCAGAAATAGAGACCTCCAGTCCTGGAAAGGCACAGCAGTCAGTTTTTTGTCAGCAACAGGAAAAAAGAGGTGAGAAGTAGGCATTGTTACCTGGTAGCAATCTAAGCCATGAATGGTAAGGCATAAGATGGTGGGGGTTTTTTAAAGTCCAAATTTAAATTAAAAAAAAAAAAAAAGAGGAACCAAATTCTGAGGTGACGTAAAAGAAAATAAATCAACACTGATGTCAGCCCACCTACAAGGTTTGCTCCCTGCAAGGATCTGGCCTGGATACACCTCAATCAGTGTTCAAAACTATGTTCAAGCCAAGGGCACAGGGTTCATCAGGAAAAGAAAAATGGGGATGAGTACATTCTGAATGAAGAAAAATAATAAGAAACAGCATGTCAGGTTTCAGGTAAGCAAAGAAAAGAAAGTCTTCTTGAATGAAAAGCAATTTACAAGTGAGCAGAAGGAAAAAATAAGATGATCTAAGGAACATCAAGTCTTTGGAATAAGAGGGGGAAAGTTCAATAAAAATTAAATGGGTTTGGTACAAATTACAGAAAATATAAAAGGATTTGGGCTGACAGTGAGAGATGGGTGTACAAGAACAAGAAGTAGAAGAGAGAAGAGCTGAGGTAGAAAGAGATGGTATTGCAGTCAAGGTGCTGGGGTGGGACTGTGATGAATAGCATCTGTTTAATTTTCTGGTTTGCGGTTAGTGTTTTTTATGTTCCTTTGAAAAACCAATGGCTGGGCAGCAGGTAGGATGACTGCTTGTTTGCCATGCCTTGACAACTGGGCTTTGGCAAAAGAGGAATAATGTACAGGCAGCAACTGAACTTGCTCAGTGGGAAAAAGGTGCAGGAAAGCAGAGCTGGGCAGCTGGGAAGGGACAGACTTGGCAGGCAGAAGCTGCTAAGGCACAGAAACAGGTGGAGGGGAGCAGAAAACAAACATGTAGTTCAGAGCTAAAGAAAAGAGAATTTTCTGAGGTACCTGGTGGTATGGTGGAAGTTGATCCAAACCAGAAAGCTACTGAAATTTGCTAGACTGAGAAAAGGGCTGGAGAGAAAAACCTGCCCAGCCCTGTACAGGATGTAGAAGATTTACAGTCTTATTTTCATCTCTTTTACAGTTTCTGACTTCAAAAAAATACTTACTGTTCTAATCTGTTCCAATGAAAAATATCATTAGAAGTTCAATGTAATCTGGTACTATTTTGCAGTAGCTGCTCTAAGAAAAAGAGGCAGACAGTGGCTTCTCTTCTTTCTGGCAGATTCTGTCTACTACTGTCACAGGGTGAGGGACATTTTCAGTTCAATTTTTAGTCCCAGTAAAGACTTTTTAGGTGATCTTGTGGAATGGCCTTTTCATTTGTGCTTCAGTCCCAAGTTTCTCATATATAGACCATATTTAGTCAGTGTGTGACAATAAACCCTTGCTTAGTTCTGGAAGTTGTACACATCTGGGTAAGCAGTAAGAAATTATCCTTGCATGTCCCTTAAGAATTTGTCCAGTTTGTCTCATTTGACACTGCTGCAAAAGCTTTTCTGTTAATGAAGTACAAAGAAGTCCTAGCTTTTAGGTGTAGTATAGTACAATATTAGTTCTAGTGTAGGTATGCAAAATAGAAAAGATTAAACAAATTAAACAGAGGAAAGGAGGATATCAGCAGTTTAGTAAGCCTAATAGTTTAGACAGCTGTAGTTTTTACTTATGTTTATACCCCACAGTTACAATGCCAGAAACATCAAGTGGCTGCGACCCTTTGGTTAGAGTCACAATTCTGAATTCATTCCAAAACATGGCAATAAGCTTTTGTAACACAGCACCACTAGAAACCTGGGAACCTCCAGGGAAGTTTTTAGATCAATCAGAAGACTTCATCCTTGATCTGAACTGGGGTCTAGTCCTTAGCTAGGTAGTCTACACTAAGTCAGTCTGAACTCAGCAACCACGGAGCTGCTTTGCAACATTGCCCTTATCTATGTTTTCTCTAAAGAATAACAGCCTAATTTTCCACATTTTATTCAGGTGAGTAGTCCCACTGATTTCAGCATGAATGCATGGGAAAATGAAGCGCGTCAGAAACTAGGATTAAATTTTAAGAAGGGGAAGGGAGCACTGGAGATGGAGTGGCTGTAGCTATGCTGTTTCTGCACTTGGAAGTGATGATTCCTGCAGGCACATGACCCTGGCAGCAATGAAAGCAGGGGCAGGAAAACAATATCTGTCATGAGCTCTATTGAGGCCTCATGTCCTTCCCATTCTGAAAATCCAAAGGAAGACCTGCTGCTTTCTTCAGGCTCCTGCATAAGACCACTGAGCTTTGCTCAGCTGTAAGTTATGTGGGGGTTCCATTTCTTTTAGCAGAAAGAGAAAAAAAAAGGTTAATTCCTAATCCCTCTACCACCAGCATGCATGTCCTGGTTTACAGACCTGTTGCACTAGAAGGCACCTAACCTCGAGGCTGGGGGTTTGTCTCTAAGAATGCCTCTCCAGTCAAACGCAAAGGGTACATGACTGAATCATGATGTAGTTGTTTTAGTCTAGCCTGAACTATGAAACATAAACTTCATTTGCTGGAGCACAGCAAAGTCATGCACTTTCTCAGAAGTCAACAATTATACTCATGAGCTAGTGACCACAACAGTGATACCTATGGTTAAGCTGATAACTGGTACTGAGGTGGGCAAAACCACAGGATGCTGACACACCGTGGTGTGACTTAGCCAGCTGTGGAGGTGAAAAAACTAGAGGTTGTTTTGTGTGTTGAAACACATTCTGGACACTTCTTAACCTACATCTTTGTAGTAAAGTTCAGCCTGCTCAGTAACAAAACCATTCAAGACAAGAAGCAAGCTGTCATTTATTTAATGAGATCCTCACAAAATGCCATTGCTTAGATGTCTCCAGCTCTGTTTTGGTGTGGATGTTGTTTAGGAAAGAATTCTGATAAGTAGGCTGAAGAAATGCAGTAGATTAGTATGTTAATAAAAGTGGCATATTAAATTATGTGTACATTGCATTAGCAGCCACCATCTTCATATTACCAGGCAGTGCCATTTCTGCTTTGTGATTTTTTTAGTTGAGCAGTTATAAACACAGGGAGTAAAATTTTTAAAAGGTGCACCTGTATTGCACCAATAAAACAGGCAATTTTGTGCCTAACAGGCCATACAAACGCACTCTCATGCTCTTGAGGATTTTCTGAGCACAAACATTATTATGGACCTAACTGAGATTGAAGTTAACAAATGGTACAGCCTGAAGCCATGGTTATCTATTTATAATAATAATAATCTTTCTCTCTTGAAAGCTGTATCCAACCTGTGACATGATTTCAAGGTAAAATTAAAGAAATGTGTTTCTTCAGATGGCGTTTGGGTCGATGCAGTCAGAGTTGACTGGCTAAAGGCTACAGGAAAACACTGTACTTTGAACCCAAGACCTGGACAGCTGGAGAATGGAATAAAAAGGCTATGATAAATTGTGTTACTCTATTAAGAGCTAAAAATCTATCAAGATGCTGCAGCAAGTGCCTTTTTAATTATGTAAGATACCATCTTTAAAAATAGAGAAAAACTTTGTTCACGATTTGTCCTTCTGCCATAAAAATGTGCAATATTTCTGGAATTCCAAGGTACATTATTTTTAATGAACCATTTCAGGCCACAAGTTCGTAAGTGCTTTAAGCTAGCATTTGCCAGCATTGCCACCAAGAAAAACATGCTGCCCTTTTCCTGCACTTCTTTTGCCTGCTGTTGCACTTTTTCCCCCCGGCACAAAGCTACAGCCAGCTGAGTGGCACACTGTGACAGGGAACTGATACAAGCTAAATCTGAACTGGGAGTGGGAGAGGGGCCAAAAGGCTCACTGAACTATAGCATGAGAAATTTAAGCACAAGGGTGAAGGCAATGAACTAGCAAGGTCAGGTAGAAGCTGCTTGGGAATGGTGTACTGCAAGGCTGCTTCTGTAAGCACCAGTGCCAGCTCATGGCATTATGACATGCAATTATACTGCTCTTGCCAAGAGACACTCAGCACCCTCCTCCTTCATTTCACCTCTGAGAAATCTTCAAACACTGAGAGGAGCAGTAGGGACATAGCCCTAACCATGTAAACGTGTGCCTCAAGCATTTCTTAAATAATTTATGGATATTCCCAAAATTACAGAGAAACTGTAATATACATCCCTCAGAGCTTTCTTTTGCACACTGAAAACAAGCTATTTGCTTTAGAGCTGCTCAAGAAAAATATCAATTTTTTGCTGTTAGATTAATCTTAACTCTGTCCTAGAAACTTCTTTTCTGCTCTCCTGCAAGAGTAACTGGGAAATTATAATGCAGCTTCAGTCTAGTCTAAGAGCTGTGTGCAGTGTGGGCATGGCCTATGTTGCATCGTGTGCTTCCATAGAGAAAGCAATTCTACATCTTGAATTACAAGCTGTTCAGAAAAGGTACAACGTGAATGCTCCATGGACAATATTCATCACTTTGTCTCCCATCCTAGCACATCAGAGTAACAGCTCGGCCAAGGAATAGTATACCTAGGGAGGCAAAGCAGAATTTCTGATTATTGTTTCGATAGATGTGCTGTTTTACATGATTTTTTAAAATGGAGATGAGTTCAGAAAAGAGCATCTCATTCTTCTGTGAGATGAAATAGCAGCGGTAGGAAATATTCATCAAAAGCTCATAGGTGATGACATGCCGGTTTTGGAGTGGGCATTACCTAAGGAGAAAGGCTTTTGTTTCTCTAGGAGGGAAGGGGAAAAAATGTTCAGTGAAATAGAAAACCTGCATGATGATTTCATTATGTCAGGTCAGTGATCCAGTTAGATGGACTAGGACAGTTAGTGCTAGCAAATATTCTGGTAAACAGGTAAAGGAGGAAGTTACTCACCTGACCAGGCCTTTTAAAAATGACTGCAGGCATTGTGGATCCTTTTAAGCAGAGTTAAAGATGGCAGATATCTTTGCTGGTCACATATATTTAGGGAACTTGTTGCCTGGAAACACATCCCGGTGGTTTAAGCACTATGAAGAGTCAATTAAAAAGCTGTCTTTGTTCCAAATTTTAAGCATTCTGGTTTCAGCTTTTGCCTTCTTTAAGGCAAACATTCTATATTTTGTAAATTAGCCATAATAGACATTAAACTGATGAAATCCCTTAGTGCTTCCCTTAGTAAAAGTAAACAATGGTAGGAATGGGTACTTGAAACAACGCAGCTAACTCAGCAGAGGTGTAAAGGAGTGAGCATCCTTTTGTCCATCCTATCTTGGTTGACTGAGTAGCAGAAAGATGTGGGATAAAGGAAAGATCACTTTAAAGTGCCCAAGAGGTAAAAGTGGGGAAAATAAAACAGCGGTGAAAAGCTATTAAGGGATCTGGGTGTGGGCAGCACACATGTGTTTGCATAAGGGCTGTCCTTCAGACAGCATCATCAGCACGCTTGGCCCTTTATAGAACATCAGAGACTTCAAGGCTCAGTTTAAAATAAAACCTGATCAAACACTGTACATAATCTATGCTTACCCTGAAGTGAAGGGAAATACTCCTGAGAATGAGATATATGCTGCTTTTGAATTACAAACACCTCAGCCAGGATCACAAAGAGACAAGGTGTTCAGTCTCACAGCCCCATTTTTAGGAACTTGGCTCCCTATCTGAAGAAATGCCTTAGGAAAGGATCACAAAATAAACCTGCCAAAGGGGAAGCCACTTATCTAGCCAAGAGGAGACAGAACAGTTTTTTTTCCTTTGCTCTCCCTCCTTTCCACCTCCTCCCATGTGGAGGAGCCTGCCTGAGATACTCGCTGCCCAGGGGTAAATCTTTCTCCCCTGAAAGCAGCAGGCTTCATCCAGTCCTTTCATGTGGTTGCTTAGTTTTTAACTCACCTAAGATGTGGGCTGTTTCATTCCCTTCATCTCTGCATATTTTGAAACACTGCAGTTTCAGAACTACCTCCCTGGAGGAGACTACAATGCTGGCCAGGCTGCGGACAGTCTGTCACCCTTGTTGAAGATGGGTCACAGTGCAGCCATGGGTGCAAAGCTAACCAAGGCACAAAGCAAGCGCACAGCAGCAAACCTGGACTGTTACCTTCAACGCAAGGGAACAAGTTGGGGAGGCGATGTCCTGCATTTCAGATCCCACTGTAAGCATTTTACAACCCAGTTAGCATTTTCCTCAGATACTGCATAATATATCAACAGTCCTCAGGAAAGGACTGAAACTCAGGATTTTCCTTTCCCCTCTTTCAAGTAAGGATCCCGATTTCTGATCCAGGAACTAGGCTGAGAACATGTCTAATGTACCAAACATCAGCACTGAGACAGATGGCACAGCATCCACTTTGTGAAACCTGAAAGCACTCAGGTGTAACACAGATGCCAAAATGCTCGATATTGTCAAATAAAAGGCATCTGTGAGCATGCACAAAAGCGAAGTTTCATCTTCCTACAGTATATAGGGTTGTGCAGCAACTGAGCAAAATGCTTTGGGATTTAGGCATCAAATTGTACTTACATCCTTCAAAGGGATATAGGATTTGATCTTCAAACCCATGAGTGGGATTATTGTTTGATACTTTGTCATCACACCATCTGGAGCCTGCCATTATGGCTCCCTCCGGGAACTCCCATTTTTAACATGTAGAAACTGCCACTATAAAAGAATTAAGCTCATATAATTTGCAGGACTAGAAATCAGTCACACAGGACAGCAGCTTGTGGGGAATGGGTATGTGTAGTACAGTTTCCAAAGTAATAGGAAAGCCTACAAACTAGTTGCAAAACAAACTAATAGGGAAATTAATTAGCAGCTATTAGGTTATTATCTGGCTTATTACACACTCCAGCCTGGAGTCCGGATTGGATATGGGTATTCCCTCAGTCAGTACTGCCACTTCTTATACCCCAGACATGGACTCCCTCTTCTGCACACAGGATGAAATGGGTGTCTCAGGCTGCAGCAGTGCTAGGAGTGGTGGGGATAGGTCTGCTAGCGAGCAAACAAGAGATGCTGAAGTGAAACCTGTATCTGAAATACTTCGTGCGTGGAAGTACAACTGCCAAAGGGAGCTCCAATGTCTGAAAAATTTTCTTAGGGTTAGGTACTTTACACCAGTCTTGATACACAGACAGTTGTTTCACCTGTGGACTTTTTGTTTCTGTGTTTGTATTTAATAGGGTAAATTCAGGTGGGAAGGGACCTCAGGAGGTCACTATATCAACCTTCTGCTCAAACCAGTGTCAACTCATAGGTCAGGCCAGGTTACTCAGGGCTTTACCCAGCTGAGTCTTGAAAACCTAGAAGAATGAAGACTGCGCAAACTCTCTGGGCCACCCACCCCACTGCCTCACTGTCCTCATGAGGGGAAAGGTTTTCCTTATACCCCACCTGAACCCCTTTTTTTTCAGCTTATGCCTGCTGTCTCTCATCCCCATTCCATGCCCCATGTGCAGGGCCTGGCTCCACCTCCACAATGCCTCCCTGTAGCCACCCAAGGCAGCTGCTCAGCGCACCAGAACTGTCCCTGCCCCAGGCTGGACGTCCCCAGACCCCTCTGCCTCTCCTCACAGGGCAAGTGCTCAAATTCCCCACCATTGTGGTGGCCCTCAGCTGAACTCACTCACAGTTATGAGTCTCTGCCTGGGACTGGGGACCCAAACCCGCTTCCTCCCTTTTCTACAATAGCCCCAGTGGATGGGGCAAATACTGGGGAAATGGAAAACTGCTTTTCAGTGCTTTCTTCCCTTTGTGGAGCCAGCTCCCAGGCCACATCTCAGTGCTCCTAAAAGGGCTTCTAGGTAAGGGGAGGGAAGTAGGGTGGGAAGGTGTGTACTCTGCAGATAGATACACCTGACCCATACAGCTGGTGATGGAAGGTTAATTGAGCCACTACCCCTGATTTTTATCTCCCAGTAGTTTGGGAAAGGGGGAATAAAGGTGAGTCTTTTCCTGCTGCATTTCTTTGTTTTAGCTTGAACAGCTGCTTCATTCAGTTGAGCTTTATCATTTCTCATCCAGTATGATTCTGAAAGTCACAGCTTCTACGGCTGTTTTGCATGGCTCTAAGCCTTAAGTTTCCTTGTTAAGATGTATTTCATTTTCCAACTATTGATCTTACCTTCTAAATTTTTCATTCGCTCTTTGAAGTTGCAGCCAGATAGAAATGTTCCTGCCACTAACTGTGATTCTCTCACATGAAAATTAGGCTCAGTGTATACTGGTATGAAAAGGTAATGAAATCAGATCATCTGAGAAAAATCAAAGCCTTTACCAAGTAACTTTTATGAAATTATTCTCTGTTTTCCTGTACAACGGAGAGCTATAATCTGTATTCCTGGCCTAGGTGTGGCTCTACTCAGATGATAAATATATTCTGATTCCATACAACTTCTTGATGATTCTGTTTACTCTCATAGATCCACTTTCAGCAGATTAATCATTGTTTCCATTCTAGGGAAGATTATACAGTAATAATCCTTTTGGGTCAGAAAGAAAAACTTACTGGATAGAATTGCTAATGTTTAGGTGAAATATTGCACAGGTCAGAATTATAAATTAATGACACCTACACATATCCACAATGCCTAAAATTCTGCTGAGAGAATTGTTTGTACATTTACTCTGCTGTGAATGTGGGGAAAGTATTTAGAGTCAGGTGATGATCATTAGTCAACTATTAGATTAAGAGGTAGGAAATGTTGACTTCGTGGACCTGCAGGACTTTGTAATTAAATTTTCTCCTGTTTTTAATCAGTGTAACCCTAATTATGAAGTCATAAACAAGCTTACTGACCAAACTTCTCCATGCAAATTTTTTCTCTGCACAGCACCTCAGTTGCAGGGAGGGGCTCTGTCATAGAACTGAAGGGATGAGCAAGAATAAAAAAAAATTTCTAGAAAATATTTTTGGGGAGTTCTATTTTATTGTGGTTAGGACAACTCTTACTTTTTGCAGGAAAGCCATAGTTAGCCAGACTTTCTAGGCATCTAGTCCAAGCTCTGAAGCCTGATCCAGTACCTCCTGGATCCATCCTGAGATGGATGTTTCAGTGTCCCCAGAGTCACTGGGGAGCCCTAGAGATCCCAGCACCCCTCCCAGAGAGCAGCTCAGGCCAACAGCATCCCAATGATGGCAAACAGTCTAGGCACAATAAATGGGATGCCGCTTGGAGCTGCCAATATCAGAGCATGGGCATTGTGGTGTCTGAGGAGTATCTGCCTGCAGGATACACTCAGCACTTGTAGAGCCCGGTCCACGGTTATGGGTGGGTGTGTAGTCACCAGGATTCTGGAGCTTGGGAAGCAGGAGCGGTGGCTGCCAGCACAGCTGGGTGCCAGGGGGGATGACACTTCTGCTACCACTCCTCTGCTGGGTGTTCCCACCTGGGCCAGCCACGGGGCAAGGAAGGGACAGGCTCTGCCCTGTGGCTGCACAGTGAGAACATGCAGCTGGGGCTGAGCTGCTCGGTGGCCGGGGCGGGGAGAATAAATCAGACTCTGGTCCCCAAAGTCAGATGGGTGCAGGAGCCATAGAGATGGCACCGCATAAAAGTTGTCACTGTACTCCCAGGGACTTTGCAGCAGGAATGCTGACTCCCTCTAGCACCCATTGATTTCAGTTTTCAGCAATCAGTTTTACATGGAAGGCACTCAAATTCCCCAGAGATGGAGAACAGTATAAAACAAGCAAACAATTATACATCATCTTCATCTGCTCCTAAGCATGTTAATCACTGTAAATGTTAATACAGCTGTTAATCCTCCATTTAATAATAAAAATGCCTGTCTCAAAACCTGCCTGACTTTTATCTGTAAGCTATGACACTACAATGCTCTGGCCATGCTTTGATCTTAGACACAATGGGACTTTGAAAAGCAGCAGACTGTTCATTCGAGCCTCATGGAAATCTCCTCTCTGATCACAGTGTTTCTGTCTGAACAACCCCACTTTTATGCTGCAATTGCAAATAAAGGTCCTATCTTCTTTCCTCCCCTCTTCACATCTTTTGTGACCTATTTCCCACCAAAACTTTGCTCTTTTCAGAATGGTAACTAAGAAAAGTTTTCAATTTTCCTTAATTTCCTTTTTTTTTTCCTCTTTCCCTTTTGATGCCATTGAGGTGACATGCTGAACTTGAGATGCTGCTCTCAGCACTCCCTTCCTCCCTCTGGCTCGGTTTGTGCCACCCCTCCCCACCTTTCTGCATTCCCTCCTCTTTATGCTATTTGGTTTATGATCTCAATGAATATAATGGTTCTGTTTAGGAAAAAAAGATCACTTTTTCTTTTGATCCACTTCCAATGCTCATTGTACTACCTCTTATTTCATTTCTTCTACAAAATTCATTGTTAAGCCCCTTTTTTCCAAAGTATATGCCTGATTCAAAAATCATTACTTCACTGCCTTTTCTTAAGAACTTTTTTATCGGTGCTGGTATCTTTTGTCAACTCCCACTGCATTTTCAATCTCCCTTTCCCTCAGTATGATCCCAGAAGAGGAATGTATTTTTCTTACCTCTCTTCTCCTCAGTGCTCATTTCAACCAGGTTCCCATGTTACAAACAGTACAGCTGCTGTAATCCTTCATATTTTTGGAGAAAATACACATTTTGCTTTCTGAACATTAGTACATTGAAATTTGTTTCATGTCTGCCATTCCAATTCATAAATGACACAATTTTTCGCTCTGCAGAAATGAGTGATCCTGCAAGTAGCTACATTTACCCTCCACTAATCTTTAGACACAGTTTACACTTTCCCCCTTTTAAAAAATGTCCATGTTGTGATTTTCCTCATATTTGCAAGGTATTTATTCTCCAGACTGAAGATTCAGCATCTTTCTGACCCATAACTTATTTTTGTACCATTGTCCTGAGCCATTTAGAGCTCAGCATTGCAGGATACTAAACATAATGCTGCATCGAAGCACTTACTTAAACATCAACTTACTGTTCAATACATGTGCAGTCCACTCCAGCTGTATGCACCTCTTCACATATTTAAATTTAAGTATGAAATTAATTTCTCAGGTGGATCAGGGCTCATGTGCTCAGTCACAGAGCTGAGCCTTAATTTTTCCTCTGGCATCCAGAGGTGCTGCTCAATGCAGAACCGCGTCCACACAGCATTGAGATCTCCAGAGCTGGATCTGAAACACAACATTTTTTGTAACACCAGTGTGTGGGACTCCATGCCCTTAAGTGCTGACATTTAATTTCAGTAAAATTGAAGATAATGCTGGCAGAAATACTCATGCACCAATCAGCACATTAAAAAGTACATGTCTATAGATGTATCGAGCCACCTTACCTATCTTCTGTCAAATATTCCCCCCAAGCTATTCAACCACCAACCCAGATACTCCCCAAATTAAACCAGATTTCCTACACTACTGTTTTAGTAATTTTCACATACATTTTAGATTGCTTTTCAGTACAATGATCTGTTCCTTGTAACACAGGAGGAAATACAGCCTGAAATATATAAATTTGGAAATGAATAGAGTCCAAGTAATTATAAAAACTGATATTGGAATATATTATAGTTATGAAAAGCATACCAGAGGAATTGGAATAAATTGAAAACTGGAAGGAGAGAGGATATTAAAAGGACATAGAAAAGTACAGTGCAGGGATCAAATTTACTGATGTGAGTATCTGAACAAATTCAGAAATTATATTGCTGCACATACTAAATGGTTAAGAGAATTTTAATAGGAAATAAGAATAATTGTTTGTCTCCTACAAAGCTGTCTCATTTCCTGTTTACAAAAGCAGATGATTAGTGTCTCTTGACCATCAACTTTTTGACAGGCAAACTTGACAAAGAGTGATTGAGTTTCAGTAAATTATCCCTAAACCAGGCTTTCTTGAACATTTATCTTATCTAGTTGCATTTCCTATCTAGGCTATTTCTGCAAATTTCATGAGGACTTTATATTTTCACTCTGGGTCAAGATATTAATTTAAGCTTTCTAAAGTATGTTCCCTTACTGAAAATGTAAAATAAAACAGAGAACCACACAAATTTTAAAACCACTTATTCTCTCTACCTTTTAAATAATCCAGTATCTTGCAAAGAATAAGTACCAAAAGCTAAATCTAATCTTCAGGATTATGTGCTCAGTTTTACAGCACTTCCAAAACACCAAAGCAACTGAAGATCGAATAATACATTTAAATAAAAAATAATATTCTGGAAACTGATTGCTTAAGAGCAAGTTTTGGCTAGCTTTATTTTTAATCCTTTATAAATTTCTAAAAAGAATGGAAGGTGAAGCATGTATTGCAGATTTAAATAATTAAGATACAGATAGACTTAAGGGACTGCATTACTAACCACTGGTGGTTGAAACACCCAAGTTAAAGTAACCCCTACAGCCATGCACAGTTGCCCCTGGCCCTGGCGTTACTGAAGTTACTCAAGCTTCCACCAGTAAAATATCCTAGATGGGTTTGTACATTAGGAAATTAGAAGCCTGACTTGAGCATCTGAGTCCAGAAATATAAGGAGCGACTTCAGTATTGATAGAGTCTGCATTGGCTCCCTCCGGGGTCAGGTCCCAAGCAGCAGAAAGAGTGGCTGTGAGCTTCTTTAAAGGTTTCTTAAAATTCAGTTGAGAGCTTGGGCACAGAGCTCACAGCTGAGTTAGGAGCGATAAGGGCCTGAAAGTCTCTTCTGTGCACTTTTTGGGCACGCTCCAAATGCAAGTGGCTTCAGTAAGACTCGCGAGTTTAAAGCTAAACAGATGCTGAGAAATCTGTGGGCTGAGGGCCTGCAACAATCTTTTGGAAAGAGCTGTGGATGTTCAGTCAAATAGCAGCGGTGGCCCAGCCTTCCTGCCCGGCTGCAGAGATTGCAAGGCAAGCTGAAGAAGCATGTTAAGGAATGCTTCAAGCAAAACCAAACAGAGAAAATCATTGTAAGGAGAAAAGGGGAACACTTCAAATGCAGCCTAAAATGATTATTCTGAAAATAAGTGCTGCCTTCAATCTCAGTAAAAATACCTGTTTGCACAAAGCCAGATGCCGAAAACAGCACTGCATGCTTCAAATGTATAAAGCAAGAGGAGAGACACCCTTGGAGTCACACGCTGGGAAAGCAGAGCACAGCCTGGGAGGAAACTGCTTCCTTGCTCCATTTCCCCTGCGCTGTCCCCAGGAAAGCCTTCATCTGCAGCTTCAGCCGACAGCTCAGCCACGCCGGGACTGGTTGTGGAGAGAAGGATGCTCAGTCAGCCCCCAGGGCTTTCCCTTGTCCTCGTCCCCAGGCTGCTGCCAGGGCTTGTGGCAGACCCGCCAGCCTCGCAGGGCAGCCACCGTCCAGCCACAGCAAAGCGTGAGGTGTGGGCAGAGGAGCCCCTGCCTGACATCCCTCCCCAGCCCCTGCTGTCTTGTCTGGAAACCCAGGAGTGAAGAGGCAATGGTCCTTCCCCGGCATGCCGGCGATGCTGCCATGAGCTGCTGCAGGGCTGGAACCCCCCAGAACTGGGCTCCATCACCCAGTCCAGTCCAGTCCAAAGGAAAGGGGCTCAGGCTTGGCAGCCTTCCCACGGGGGCTGGGTGCTTCACCCCTGCCATCACAAAGCGGCTCTTTCTTCACCTGAGTACTACCTACCATGGGAAGAGTTTTAGTTCACTCTTCTATGAGACTGGGGTTGCGCTGATGTTCTATTTCCTATCTTTGGATGGTTTTGTTTGTGAAACTGCCAGGAACTGAGGCTGAATTTCATTAGGAGTTGCCAAATTTTGTAGCCTGGTAGGGGCAAGGCTGTCACCGCTCCCTGTTCCTGGGGCCATCCCAATGGACCTGGAGGTCCATGCTGCCAACTGGGGACCCATGGGGCTCCAGGGGCCATTTACACCATATCTTCTTGTCCCTCCAGTAGTCAACTCTCAGACTCTCTGTACTGGGTGGGGGGCTGTTTCCCTGACTGGGCTACTGGGGTTCCCACTCCTGCCTTCCCTTGTGCCCCTGTGTTCTTTCACGTGTGTGTGAAGATGGGCTCTTATTTAATTTAAAACCTTGAGTTAGTGTCTGCACTTTGTGCTGAAATGAAAATTTTGTCTATGGAAACTATAATATTGGTGGGCATTTAAATTTTACTGGTACTCGTGTGATCAGTAAAAAAATGTACCTCTTAGGAATGTCTTCATATTTCTGCACGGTAGTTATAATTTGCTTCAGATGGGTTGAGATTTATCAGAAAGGATTAAGGAAAAGATCATGCTGTTTCTACAGCTGTTGCCTTATGTCTCTGTTTTCTCTGATGCCTGGCCATGTAACCACCAAACTAGAAACAACTTCTCCTGTAGAGCAATTGAAAATCTTGGGAGTGAGATATATAAAGACACTGTGCACCTAGTTTTATATTTGAGACATTTCCAGCTGATCCTTCTATTTCCATTCAGTAGGACACTCACAAAGAAAATAACATAAATTTTTAATGGAAGACAATAGGGTTTTGGTTGTTGGTTTCTTTTGAAATCATTCCCTCTGTGCATGATCAGTGGAGTCACGCCAGAGGTGAACTGTTCCACATGCAAGTGTTTTTACAGTCTACTTTGTACTAATCAAAATGCATAAGTAAAATGTTAATCAAATTATTTCAGAAATTGCATCCTATGTTGAGTGGTTGTTCTAGCTTATTACTGCAAGGTCAGAATCAACTTTCAGGCTCTCGTCTTTCTTGCCAGTCTGAAAGTATATGTATGTCTACAACGCAGAGGGAAAAAATAATGTTCATGTATTCACAGTAGAGATTTTGTGTCATCAGATATTACCTGTTCATGCTGGCATATGTTATTGTTCTTAAATAATCATACCTTCAAACTGTATCAGTAAAAGCATTACCATGATTATTGGGGAAACATTTTTGGGAACTAAAAGCCCACTCTGAAATGCAAACCCACCTACTGTATGTCTCAACTTACTGAACTCAGTGGGACTTAACATAGGTCCAGTAAATCCAGCAAGACAATTTCTAGCAAATTTAGGGGAAAAAGGATCTGTCTCGTGATATTACATACCTACTCTTCCTTCTCATGTATACAGTCGAAAATACTGAGTTTGTTTCCAGCTATCTTTTATTAACCTTAGATAATAAATTGGGCTTTTTAATTACAGAAATAGAAATATGAAAAGCAATTTGAAACACAGAATGATTCTTTCTGCCATCAGAGCTGGAACATAATTACTACCAGAGTAAAGTATTTGTAAAAGACACCAGGAGAGAAAGAGCTTTTCAGAGTCACAAGTGGCAATTACACACTAACCTCTCCAGGAATCTCCATGGCTACTGAACACTATCAATGGTTGTGTGAAAAAATCCCCTCCTTAAGGTATTTCAGCATCTATCCTTAGAAGTAAGATAGGTTATAACTCATTTTGCAAAATAAAACACTAGAACAACACTGGCAAATCTACATATGCAACAGTGGACATCCACAGATTTGTGACAGTCTAATGACTAAAACCACCCAGCACTGCCATTGCCAGGTGGGAAGCATGTCTGTAGACAAGTTTTAATTGACTGTTATGTGGCTTCTTCCATGGACTTTGATGTGAGCAGAAGCAGATAACAAAACACCACGTGTGTGCTTAGAGTTGTGTCTTACGCTACTGTCTTCCTATGAAGAAGATGATACTAGCAATAGGAAGTAGCAGTAAAAACCACGCTGGTGTAGATAGAAATTTTAGATGCTACTCAGTGGGAAGCCATATGTGGTTCAGAAGTGCAGGGCTATATTAGATTACAAGAGTTAGTGCAGGCTAAGTAATGAAAAACATGCAGAAGCACATTCTGCAGTAATGAATCATTTTTCTATCACAACTATAATTTTTTTTAGCTACAATACTAATTGAGTTTCTTTGCAGTTACTTCAGCTCATCTCATTATTAGCAGAAAATATATTAAATTGTGAATCAGAGCCTGTGGTGATCTCATGGAGGTAGGTTCATAATGAAGGACTAAAAGCACTCATTTCTGCAGCTATGTTTCATGGAGCTGCAGAAAGAATTTACTGGGCTTTCACTAGAGATCTTCAGCCTGTGAAGCTGACAGATAAATGTTTATATGCCACAGGAAAATTGGAAGGATGGGAAGAAATATGATGTATAGGACCCAGTGATAGTTCCCATACTGCCATGAGCTTTTTAGACCCTTCTTAGGTGTGAGCTGGTGGGCCCCAGGCAGGAGCAGTGCCACAGCCCTCAGCAGCCTTTTGTGACTTGAAGCTGTGCTTGCTGGTTGCATCCTCTGCCTGCAGGGTTTATGAGCAGAGAGAGTTCCCTGCAAATCTGACATCAGCCCACAAATACGGCTCACATCCTGAGCGTAGTCAGAATAACAGGTCAGCATCAGTTTTGCTTTGACACATAGCACAGGGGAATAGCTGTGCATGAATTCTGAGCAAAACTGTCTCTGAATTATGTTCTTTTTCCACATGAAAAGCAGTCCGGCATATATGCTTTGTGCTATGTCACACAGTGAATTGTTTAGTTGGCAAATTGATCAGTTTGCAGATAACAAGTCACTTGCATCAAAGCTCTATAATAATGATTTGGACTCTTTTTTTATTTTTACTGTAAAATATTTTGTATGTATTTGTATATATTTGGTTATTATGTATCTAATTTAAGAAGTTTATCAGGAAGTGCTCTTAGTAACTGACTTGGGGGCTAGAAAGCGGGAGGAGACATGAAATGCTAACCACGCCACAGGAATATCCCCTGCTATCTGGAAGGACTTTGTGTGCAGTGAGCTGTAACGTTTGGCGTGTCTGATCCCCAGCTTCAAGGTTACCTGGTTGCAGGTCTGTCCATTTGCAGACACAGCCAAGGCATTCACAAGCTCGGTTTATGCAGGTGAGGAGGGAAAGGGATTATAAACTCAAGTAGCACATAGTGGTGAAGGAACCAAGGAAGCTGACTTGGAGCTGTAAAATGTCATCAGTGCCACCAGGTGGGCTGAACTGAATGGCTGCCAGGGAGAGGTTGGGCACTAATAATTTTGTAAGCAGCAGGGGAGCTAGAGACTGGCAATGAGTTAGGTCGGGAACAGGATAGTCTCTATCAGTGAAGCAAACAGCCAGACTCAATGAATCAAATGGACACAGAAGAGGAGGAGAAAGGCCGTGTGTTTGCCTGTAAGCCTTTGATTTTTTTACCTGTGTTTTTCTTCCTGCAGAGCTGTATGTTCTGTGTTTTGCTGTAGGATATGTTCTCACACCTCAAAGTCACAACAGACCTTACCTGTTTCAGGCTGTGAAATTTCACCTAACATCCATTTGCATGGAGCAATAACTGCTTTGAGCTAAAACTGTATCTTCTAGACAAGTATTACCAGCTGAACCATTCAGCACGCCCTGATAGTTTGCTGTAAGAGATAATCCCACCGTTGAAGAGCTGAGCTCTGTTTCCTGTCTGAACTTCTCCAGCTTTGTTTGAAGGCAGTGGTTGCCCACCATCTTCCCGTGATACTTAAGAGAGCTCTTAGGTACCAAATATGTTTTTCCTGGGAGGTACGTACACACTATGAGCAAGTCATTTCTCTGTCCTTTTTGATAAAGCTAATCATAGCCATTTCTTTAAACTTGATGTTATTAGGCCTGTTCTCCAGCCTTTAATCATATCTGAAGTTCTTTTCAGCAGCCATTTCAAACTTTTAGTGTTTTTTGTTTGTTCAGCGTTTGCCCTAGGACTATTCATGTGTATCTGATGAATTTACAGAGAGAAAACCCCTTCTCAGCTTCCCTTCTGCTAGGTTAAAGAAGCTGAGCTCCCATCTTCTAAGGCAGACTTTCTACTCCTCCATCCTACTAGCCTTTTCCTGCTCCCAGTCAACATAAAAATCCCCTTTCTTGAACAGGAGTCACTAGAAATACACACACACATTTTATTCATCTTTCCCCCATGACAATGATTTTTATTACAGCTGCCTTAGAAATCTAGGGGTTTTTTTCAGGAGCTGTTAAATACTAACATTTGTGCCTCTGGGCCACATAATTTTTTCCCAGTCTGAACTTTATAGTGTTCCTTCTGTCTTTGGCAGTAAACAAGTTCTGGAATATTCAAGGAATGTCTTTTTCAGTCATTCCCTTGTTGTCCATATCTGCTACCTGGTATCCAGTGATAACCAGCAATCCAAGCGTGCTGCCTGTGCCAGCAAGCCCTGCTGGCACGTCAGACGGATGTGCTCGAGAATGAATGGGACAGAACAGGTTTCTGCAGGGACTTCAGAAACCCTGCTTCAGTTGTCATTTGTAGCTAAATAGAAACACATCACTACCTCCCAAAGAATACCTGATAGTCATATTTATTCTCTCTCTTAGAAACCATAAACTAATTCTTGCCATTTAGCTCTAGTTATTCACTGAAAGAGGAATCATTTGCTCAAAGAATGAAAACCTTGAGTCACCTCAGAGTCTAAAGATCTGAGTCTCATGCTCCTCACACACACAAAAAAACTTCTTTCTTAGGGATCAGCAATGGCAGCTAATAGCCAAAAAGACTGAAAAATACACAGGAAGTTTATTAATTGCAGTAGCTTTTTTCCAGCCATCTGCATTTGAAGGCGGTCACCTGGTTAGTCAGGGAATTAGTGCCATGGAATGTAGCTGTTGGGTAGTCAAAGTCATTTTGAAATGTGTTTGTCATCAATAGTGGCACATTCAAGCATCTGTGGTGCAAAGTTGACATCACTTATTGTGAATTCCCAGAGTGCACACATTAAGGAATCAGTTCAGCGTTTGGCCTCCCTGTATTTAACTGACTGGAAGCTACTTGCCCAAACAATAAGAGCATCAGCAATCAAAACAATTGCTAAGTTCAGCTGTATTTCATTGGAGTGAAATTGAAAGTCCTGCTAAAGAAAGGACAGAGACAAGAAGATCTTGTTTTACTATTTCTGTTGATTGTCCTCTTCTAAACAAAGAGAATATAATTAAAATAATAAATCCATTTTTCAAGTGTATTAACAGTAAACTAACATTTTCTAAAGGACTGTCAGAAGAAAAAAATCTTATTAAAGAAATAGGAAGATGAAATCTTATATGAGTTAAAATCTCAGACTCCTGTTGCAGATTAATGCCTAAAGAGTCATGCTCAGCAAGTAGAGCACACTCCTGCACCTGTATTTTCAAATATCATTTGAAAGAACCCCTGCTGTGTAACATCTAGCCTCACTGCAAGACCAGCCACTGAGATCAATACAGACACTCAGAAACCTGCAATACTGATAGGCCATTACAGTAATTCTAAAATCAATGGAGTATTTAACAAGGTGCTAATGCAACTCCATTGAGTCCAAGACAGCCAGCCTGTCGCAACATGCTTGTGACAGATTTTTGCAGAAGTATTTTAAATTTCTGTGTATTTTTGAGAAAGGATACTCCTGATAACTGATAAATAGCAGTTGCCTTTGTGCATGGCATCCCAGATAACAACCCAGCCCCAGCCCCAGCCTGCCCTGCTCTGCCGCTGACATGGTGTTGTACTAACACTCTTCTGCCCAACTGCGAAGCCAGTCCTATCTAGCAGTGGTTCAGCAAGGCAGCTCACTACCTTTGCCCAGCATCCATAATTGGTGTTCTAGTACACTGACTTGGGATGTACCATAGCTAAAGAAAGCAATGAGCAGAGCAACCTCTTGAGCTGCAGCCAATTATTTAAACTCCCATAGAGAGAGCTGTTTAGGATATTCCTCAAGGGTCACTTCTAACTTAATGTAGTACACTATCCCCTCTTAACATCTAGTACACAGAGCAGATGCCATGGCAGCAATATTGATGAAAAATTATTTCTCCAAGTGGAAACATGTGACCTGCAACTGCTACTTTTTAGTGAGAAAAGGGATGAGGGAACTAGAATGACATTGATGTAATTAGTTACCTTGGTCATCCTGTTGTCCCAAAAGGGGGTTGTTTACTACATGTGCCAGATGCCAACGTACACACAGAGCAGAGGTATTTTATTTCTGTTCATGTTTGCGCAAAGATGGGGGCTAGGTGGTAATCCACAAAGCTAGCACACCTCACGCCTAAACAGGCAAGCAATTTATACAGTTTAGTTTTACTATTTGATTTCCAAAGTTATTCCCCCAAACTATTATTGGTAGTCGCTTATCTGCCACCATTTCTATTGGGCCAAAGTTTTCCCCACTTCGAATTTAAGGTGCAGTGTTCTTTTATTCTACAGCGCATGCTCAAAGGGATGGAGTGTGTAAGTCTTCTTGGGCTTGAATTGAGTCGGTGGTCATGACATCCCCCAGCCGCCTTTACCTGTCCCCCAGTTACCAAAGATTTTGGCTGACTTCATGCCTATTAGCAATTATGCGACTTTCTGCACCTCCTGGGGTAGGATGTTCCCTTCTTATTAGTCTTTTAGTTCTCCCTCAGCACAGACCTTAGCAAGGCATGCCTTGTGTATACAAAGGGTATCCTGTTTCACAAGACTTTTGTCGCCTTTTTTAAGGTGGCTTAAGTACATCAATCCAGTCTCAGGCAGTGACTAGATGCCAGCTCTCTACAGCAAAGGCAGTATAAGAAGTTCCCATTCTGTACATCCTCCCCCACTGCAATGTTCTGCACCCATCAGCTGTGCAAGTATCTGTTGGGAAAATATTCTAAACTGGACCAGTAAAATGGCTGTGTTTTTAAACACAAAACCAACAACAACGAAAAATCCACAATGACTAGCACTTGAAAATAATTAACCTTGATCCTATTGCACAAGTGGTTTAGATTATGGTCAACAGGCAATTGCATTAGTGAGACTGAGGGTGCCCTAAACTGCAGGCTGGTTTGAAAAGTCTTGCACCCCAATAGAAAATACACATGGAAAAATACCCTGAAAAAGTGTGTGATGATTGTTGGCCTGCAAAGCCCCCACTTCTGGAGGGCTCAGAAATCTGCACTCTCTTTCACCCTGGTCATCTACTATAAGAAGGAGGATGCTACTACAGTGTAAATTAAGATGCCTGCAGTATACTGATGGACTGGGGAAACCTTTGGTTCACATGTAGGAAAAGCAGGATCTTTATTAAGTTGCCTAACCTATGGAAACTCTTGCTCTGAAGTTTTTCCATGATGTGACATTTGCACACAGGAATTAGAGACTGTAGAGAGAAAAAAAGAGATGGATTTTAAAAAAAACCCCAAAATTAGGAAGTCACTCAAAAAGGTAGATGCAGCTTGCAATAGTTACTTCATGCTTTCTCTATCAAGAACTGACAGTAAAGCAGCCAGGTAAAAGGATAAAGCACTTGGGTTCCATATCCCCCTTCCAATTAATGTCTGAAGCTGTGGAATATACACAGGGCTTGCCAAGAGGGAGGCGATTTCCTTCTTTTTCACTCATTCATCTTGCTCACCTCCTTTCCTTTCTTCCTGATCCTAGTCACTCTTATCTGTTCCCTGCATTCTGCCAGCTTTCATCTGAGATGTTTTATATTCACTAATCCAGTAAATTTTAAGCTTTTTTTAGGGTTTAATCTTCTCCTGGGTACATTCAATTGGATCACAGGTTGGTCGAGTGAATGCTAGAGCCAGCACAAAGCAAGCAGTGCATAGCTAGGAACCACAGAAGTGGTGGTGGATACCATCACATTTAAACCAATTTGTTTGGCTCATGATGCTGCCTGAAGCCATACACGGGGTACCTAAGCTCAGGTTCTTTTCAGGTGATGTTCTCAAGCTGTTTTCAATGGGATATGATAAGTACCCATTCAAGGTAATATTCAATTGTGGTCAAATTCTTTGAGCCTTGATTTCAAGAATCTGGAATCATCTACTGCCTGGCAATAATTAGAGATATTTCTAAAAAAAAAAAAAAAAAAAAAAAACACCAAAAAAAACCCACAAATTTTTTTGCCTGGCTGCTAAGATTAAATATTAGCTTATTCTTAAAGCTTGGCATAAAGTATTTCTTTACAACTGTTTTTTATAAAACATCAATCTGCAATTATAAATCAGATAGCTTTATAATTAAAATACGTACTCGGCCTTTTTTATCCAGCAAAGGTTTGCACAAAATCGGAGCCTTGCTCTGGGTTTTGGTTTTTTTTTACATAATTGAACCTTTCCAGAAATGACTTCTTCATACCTCTTAATTAAAATGTAAAACAGCTTTTTATTTAAAGAGGACATATTTATCAAAACAAACAACAGCCCAAATTGTCACTGAATTGTTGCATCTGTGTTTCCTTGTCACCTAGTTAGAGATCTGGTATGTAATGCAGACGTATAGATGACATTTCATTCTTCACTGTTACCACTACAGACTTCCAGCACTCCTCCACCTATTCTCCTCCAGGACAGCAGAAACAGCAATTCCATTAGAGCATTAGTGCTGTTTGCAGCTCATTTATAATACCTTTCCACTAAACAGTTGGTTTACCTGCTCTTCACCATTAAAACTGTTCATGCCTACATTAATACACCCCTTCTCTTCTCCAGAGCCCTAAGAATCATCTGTCAAAGGCATTTCTACTCAAATGGAAGAATACATAATCCTCTTTCTTGGAGTACATGTTAGTTTAAATTATCTTTCTCTCTCCTATCATAGTACTACTTAATTTCAGAGCAAATTCATTATTATTCTGTCATAGTCTCCAGTTCTATTTTGTCAGCATCATAGCATGGTGCAGTAAGTCTATGACAAAACATGAATTAATTTTTTGTGGCTGCAGGAAAAATTGTGTGTTTTGTAGGCTGCAGTAATTGGGTGATCCTACTGGGACACCCTCATTGTCACTGCAGGATTTGAAGTGGCAGGTGTTTAGGTGTGATGCAGATTCACCCTCTCATGCCTGCACTGCCTAACAGCATGAAGGCAAATCCAAAGCTTCCAAAAGCCTGTAAAACTCTGATAATCCTGCTAAGATTTACTGCAACTGTTCAAGAAAGAGATACGAGCAAGCCCTGAGATTAGATAAAAAAGAAATGTTTGGGTTTTTTTAAAGATAAGCAAGTCCACTCTAAAGGAAGAAAGTCTGTAATTCACCTTAAGTACTATCCAAGAAGAAACTCATTCCTTTCAGATGCAGGGTCAAGTTTTATGTGGAGTCATCTTGACCTGTAATTGGTTTGGCTATGAATAAACATATGTGCTCTGCGGAATCATGGATTGAAGATAAAATATGATCACAAACCACCTAGTCCAACTCTCTTGGAGGTCTGTGGAAAGGCTGCCATTGATTTCAGTGGGATTTGGATGTAATTCTGTCATTCAGCACAGGTGCTTTTATTCAGGACATTTTAGTTCTCTCAGTGTCAGAACAAATGCAGCCCACACTATCATCAGAAGAAACCAGAAAAGCACGGTACTTCTGAAAATTAAGCTAGCAAGTCTTTTAGAAAGAAGATGTGTTACCTCCAAATGAGTCCTTCTCTACTGGTGATGAACACCAGTTCAAGTGCTAGCTTAAATGGGAAAAGGGTTTTCAGCACAGCTGGAAAAAGCAGGCAGAGATTTTCTGAAGCTGGAGGTTTTGTCCTTCCATGAGTGGCACTTTGTTTAACATACAAATTCTAGAGCACTCGTTGATGACAGCCATCGCTAACCAGTGGATACACTTCCTAAAATGGCGGGAATGAAAATACATAATTCTGGTTTGCAATGGTCAGTGCATTAACAAAAGAGTTCACTATTTCAGTGATTTCTAGAATACCAACATAATGTCACAAATAGCTGTTTCTCAGATACATCAGCTATAAAACTGAATTAATTTCACAGTGCTGAGATCCATGGGCTAAGTTCTTCCTGGTGCATGACAAAGAGGGTCAAAAAACTCTAAATCATACTTCTGATTGCTAGAGCAATGGAAAAGAAGAAAAGAAAAAAAGAAAATATCATTTTCCATTACCTGAAGTATTTGAATTTCAACCTCTTACTGGACCAGAAGTTACAGGGAAGTTGTAGGGCCTTTGAGGTGAGGCTAGAAACATCTATTTAAAACAGATCAAATAAGACAGTCATATTGATCCACTCTGACCATAACATCATTGGACAGTAGATCAGTGGTTGAGCATAACTTTGGCACTCTATATAGCCTGTTGATAATTTTCTGTTACAAAAAATTTGTGTCAGAAAGCATTCGGAAAATGAAAGCAAAATTCCTCGTGGAAACAAGTCAATATCAATGACTCTTTCCACTGAGCAGAAGCAAGGACCCCATAGACCCTCATCAGTCAGACTGGATTCTACTGGAGTATTTGTGATTTTCAGCCAGTTTATCCTCAGCCCCCAGCAGGATGGACTCCATGGGGAGTCCCCGAGTCATCAGTCCCCACACACCATTTGAAGACATGACCTGGGGAGGTAGGAATGATGGGGATCCCCTGGTCAAAGAGCCCAGGTGTCACGTCCCACCTGGGCCACCCAGGACAGTCTGTCAGCAAAGTGTGATGTCAGTTCCTAGTGGCACTGACACCCCTTGTTCCTTCATTCTTCCCACTTCCCAGCTGCATGTCAGATGCTTTTCTTGACTAGTGTTGGCCACCAAGGGACTGCTGTTTCAGACCTCTGCACTTCACTGCTGGGAACAAGTGTGGGGTTTCAGGTAGGCTGAGGAGGACCTCACTCTCCTGTCCTTAGGATCACCACCCAAAAATGATGGATCCCTGCAGTTTTGCCAGTTACTCTGAAACTACTCTTATGAAAGGGTAGGAAAAGCCAAAAGCAAATCCATATACCAAAGTAAAGCAGAGCAACTCCACTGTCTGTGGAAACAGTTGGGCAGAAATTAAGGGAAACGAAGCATGCCTCACATGTGGCTGCTATGTTGGCCTGGGCCAGCTGAGAAGCTGCCAGCCTCTCCCAGCCCTTCTGTTGAGAACACTTTCATCCAACCTCATGTCCTCCATTTGTACTCTTGGAAGAGGATGGGGATTTAGGGAGTCCTGGTTTCTTTTACAACCCAGCTCCATCTTTGGGTGTAACTCAGATTCAGACCACTCCCTGATTTATTGTTTATTACATCAAGCAGAAATATCTCTACCTCCCTTACACAAAATCATCACCTGTTACAACCACTTTGCACAGGTAAAGCCTAGTGCCACTCTCAGCTGGCTGTTGCTGACTAGAAGAAACCGTGCCTGGCTAGGCCTTAATAAAGTGTTAACTTATCATAAGGAGTTTTCCAGGGATGTTATGCAAAGACAGGACCAAATTTTTCACATGTAAACTTCAAACTCTACTTGTACATCCAACTTGTTAATCATATTTAATAGGATGTCACAACCAGACTGATACATGCAGTTTATTACCAATGGTCAGTTCAGAGAGGATGGTAACCACCTCTGAGATGACTGTGAGTTTGGGGATCCTTGTATCATCCTCTCTCTTACAAGCTTGCCTTTACATGTTAACTTTGAAGACAATCAAGTGGACCTTATGTAGGTACCTGGGAATACTTTGATTTGAAAGGCACATGCTTTCATATTGCTGGAATGAAACATTGCAATATTTCAGTGGCACATTTTTAATTTTTTCAGTTAATGTTTTTGTCACAGTTCTAAATATAGTTTTTCAAAATATCAAAAAATGATAGCAGGATGCCAGTTAAATTTTCTGGACTCTGAAAGCAGACACTCAAAGGTTGGGTTTTCTAGGAGGCACCTTTCAAACCATGCATGGGTATAAGTGATGCAGCTAACTCAAGGCATGGAAGACAGCAAATCTGTAGCCTAGCTGTCTGAAGTAATTGAGAGAAGAAAAACTTTCAGTCATCCACACTGGTAAACTATAGTGTTTGTCTTTCACAAGGTACAGAGACACCTGCATTGTTTGCTACTGAAAAATTATATTTACAGTCTGTTTAGGTGAAATAATGTACTTTTATTCATGAAATTTAGAAGAGTTGAATGGTTACTTTTTAAATAGCATTCTCTGTTGCCTGAAAGTTTTTACTGCAGAGCATAAGATGCAGAAGTATATGTAGTCTGTCTCCAGAGCTTGAAAACTAAAGTGGCAGCGCTGACATACGAAATAGTGAATAATACAATGAAAGTAGTCTGCTCTTCTAATATAAGCTTGGAGATGTCAGTGCTGTTACTCTTCAGAGTAATAACATTTTGCATTATTAAAGACAAGATCTCAACAGCTGCTTAATGTTAATATAAGACCCCTGAACATATTCTGAGAGGCTCCATGTCAGTCCAATATAGGCAATGCAGTTCTAACTTACAGTATAATTATTGCCATCTCTTATGCTTTGTGAGTTTATTTCCTGTTTTGTCAGGCAATCATTAATCTCTTCTCTTAAAAAAAAAATAAAAAAAAATTGAATGTTTAGAAATAATCCCCTAAAAGCTACCCAGAGTTCTCCATATCCTTATTTGAAGAAAAAGAAACTTATTCTAGAGTCAGCTGAATCTCTGTCCCTTTCTTAGGGCCTTGGCATTCATGTGCCATCTTCACTTTTCCTTGAGTAGAATTCCACTGTTCCTGTTTTCCAAGACCAAGCAATACTGGCAGCAGCTCTGAGTAGATTCATAAGGAGCCTCATGCAGGATCTGAGTTGAAATTCTAGCTGTTTACATGCTGTGTGCTAGCATATGTTATTAGCAGCTATAAACTGTGTACAGATGTGTGTTTGAATTCCAGTGTAGCCAAGCTAACAACATTGAATAACATCTCATGTGCTTTGTAATTATACATAATGAAAGTGCTGTCATATAACAGAGTCCATGTTTGTGGCAGAATTTATCCACTGGCTTTGGAAGCAAGGAGTAAGAATTATGATGTGAATTTTTAAACAAGATTTTTAATGCAAAATATGCAAACCAAAGAGAGGAGACTGATTTCTGGGGAACATTTTATGTAAGAGGCACTGCTTAAATGAGCACACAAATGAGGACTTGAAAAAGATTTGTTTAGAACACATTTTGAAAGTCTAAACACAAAAACATTTACACATAAGTAAAAAGAGAAAGTATGCAAACATTGTCCTACTTGGGAAAGCAAAGTGCCAACAAAGTGCCAAGCAAATAGAGGGAAGCACAGTAAAGGAAATTGAGGGGAGCAGGCAGAAAAAGGCCACTCAAAAGACTAGGAAGAGCAGGGCTGAGGGGAGATGAGTACCTTGTAAATAATTTCTGCTGTCCTCTTGTGCAAAACTGATGATCTTCATCAAGTGAAGATTAGTTCATTTCTGTCTGTAAATTAGAGTTTGAAGAATAAACCCTGGGAACATTGACCATCTTTCTCTGCTGCACGGAGAGTGCAGACCCTCATGTCCATGTACCGGCTGTGCCCTTTGCATGGGTTCAGCAGAACAGCACCACTGCTTCTCTTCTGACCGGTGGCAAACACCAAGCAGATACAGACAGCCTCCCTAGAAGAAACAACACTTTCCCTTAAGCTGTGCCAACAAAGCAGTAGAGGAAAAAGCAAGGAAAAGGCCTGAACACACTCTCAAAATATGAGTGCACGTTAGCTAGCAACTAGCAGAAGATCAGACTTCTGTAGCCTCTCCCACTCAGAGCCCTCAGGAGAGGGGTCTCAGCACATGTTTTAAGCTAATCTAAATCCAGGTTGCTCTGGCCCCACTGTCCTGCCCATTTCCAGCTTTTTATGCCCTTCTCCTCCGTGACTGTGGCACAGGCACTGATTTGATTGCATAGTGAAATGGTTCATGGAGCTGGAAAACCTGAAAACTTACCATGAAATAAAATAATTAGCTTTCAGCCAGGTAAGTTCCCTGAGTGGGATCCGCATGAAGTCAGAGAGATGCCAGGGCTAATGCAAGAGAGGGGATGGAGGTGTGCAGCCTTGGTCCACAGGGAAAGTGCAGGCTACAGTTACCTAGTCCTAGATTACCTTAAGCTGCCATGGAAGCACACCATGATGCCTCTCAGCAGACATCAGAAGCTGCTTTGCAACCCTGTAGATACACATTCGTCCCCTTTGGGTAATAGAGAGACCTTTTTTATAAACTAAGATGTTTTGTGTTTCCTTTACCCCAGGTTGCCACCCTGATCAAAAGACGACTTGTAGGTTTAATGAGAATACTCTCCAATAGGCAGTAGCAGCAAATCATTAATGAACAGCCTCAGCTGTGACAGAGCAACAGCTTTCAAGATTCATCCTGTGCTTGAAGGTGATTTGCTACATCAAAGCTGAGAAAATATATTAATAAGAGAAAGGAAAAGAATTCCATTACAATTTGATTATATCTTGCATTTTTGTTATTCAACTTACATTCTTTCTGCTTGTATTACACATTCCAGTGCATTTCTCCATACACATAGTATTTGAATCATTTGGCAGAGAACATGAAAACCTAAATGATGACCAGACTTCCCAAACTGTGCTGGAAAGGGTTTGTTAACGGAAAACACATGCAGTTAAATCACATCATATTAAATCGCAACATTCTTAACCCTGAAGCATGGCATCTTATTGACTGCTTACTCCTGACTCTTTGGACTCCTCATATATCATGACCCTGATTAGCTACATATCTGATGGTTATGTTTTCTCCTCTCTTAACATCCTTGGCTTAATCTGTGCAGGTCATTTTGCTTGACCCACTTTGTCCAAAATTGTGATACTGCTCGGAACCCTCAGAGTCTACCTTACAACATTGATATAGCTTGACACTGGCTGATCTCCAGCCTTTCTCCACTACAAACAAGAAGCTGAATACTCCCATCCCTTATCTGGGAGGGACAGCTGCAGCTGTACATCCTAGCTCAATTTTAACTGTATATTTCTGAAAGATTAAGTGCTATATACAAATTCAAAGTGAATCTTTTGAAAAAATATCTACAGAAAATGTAAAAGCACAGAAGAACTAACACTGGGAAGGATTGTGGCTCAAATATCCCAGGGAACATTAGCTTGTCTGCATACAGACTGGACCAGTCAATGAGCAACATAGTTTTCGGCTATTTTATGGTCCCATGGCCTTTTTTTGCACTGGATGCTATACTATTTCTTTGAGACTTCTTATAAGGCAGACTATATTTGACCGCGTTATGTAGCAATGTTTCCTGATTTTCTGGAAGAACTGGTCTGAATTACATGACATTATGCCATATAATGATGGTAAGAGGTAGCAAACTCTGCTACCACTTAAGCAGTTTCTAGGCCAGGATAAACTGCAGCAGAGGAAGAGGATTCAGTGACAAGTTACGACTGGAGGAATTTTTGTAAGGGATAACCTTTCATCTGAGAGTCTTAAACTTCACCTTCATAGAGTGTCATTATGCTAGGCAATTGAGGAGTTCAGCAGCAATGTACAGGAATTCATAAAGAGTCTGTCATCAGCTTTCAGACCACTCATTATAGTAGGCCTGGTATTGAGTACACAGTATGCAGGGTAACTTGGTAAGAAAATAAAATATGAAGTTGTCACATCCCGAATTTGGAGAGACTCAGGTTTGTGGATTTCCTTTGTCGGAATTAAGGTGAAATGACACCAGGGGAGTTCAAACAGCAATCAACTTTTATTCAACCTAACTAACCTTGCCCAAGTACAAGTGAACTTATCAATATGAACCTTGCAGCATGTTA
>JANZLQ010000005.1:17596733-17611194 GCA_026212715.1 Elanus axillaris | reverse complement strand
TCACAAAAGATGGCCGTAGGAGCCCTTAGCAAGGATTCTGTGATTTCAGGAAACAGCGAGGAGCAGAAATGAACATGATATTATTTTTGTGTGCGTGTGAGAGAGAATTATTTTGGCTTCATCTATTTCATGGTCTTGCTGTACTGGTTCTTGTAATATGAAACAAGAAAGGACAGAAGTTGAGCAATACTATATATTTAATTACAAATAATAACTAGTAATAAAACAGAGTTAGCACGAGTATCTCTATTACACTTGAGAGAATACATTTTTAATAAATTGTTATACAATTGCCAAAATACCACCTTTTTTTATAAATTTATATCTACTTACTTGAAAGTTATGCTGATAACCGTAATTAATAAATTAGCAGTGCAGAGTAGGAAGGTTGTGTGGAGGGATGATAAATGCCTACCATTGAAAGTTGTTTTCTCCATGAAAGTTGTTTTCTCCTCTTACAAAAGTAACTTTCAACAAGCTCTAAGACACAGCAGTTAATTCAGTGAGGTTTGTGAAATTAACTTTTACTGTTTGCAGTTCTAAGACTTTGCTGGGTCAGACTTCTGGTGCAAACTGGTTTTCCTTTGGGCTACTGTTGAAATAAATTTGGCCTAAACCAATCCTCCAGCCACCGGAGAACTGTCAGCGTTCTAGCAGACCTCAGCACTTGTACTTTGTAGAACATCACCTAATTGGATGTTCCAACCAACACCTGCCTGTACAGAAGGTACTATTAAGCTATTCAACAGCTAGTGAATGACAGCTAAACTGTTTCAGCATGAGATTAGAAAGCAGGAGTCTACATTGGTCACACATTTGGTCCACTACACTGATCACTTCTGTGGCAAGCGTACATGTTTTTCAAACTAGAAAATGTTACCACAAAGTTGTGAAACACAGATAATTCTTGTAGACAAATGAATTCTGTTTATATATTCAGTTTTGACAGTAAGGTGATTGTACTTATATGCATATCAGAAAGTGATTACAAAAATATAGTTTATTTTCTTAAAACCTACATAGCAGTCACTTTTACAAACATCCGACTACTCAGTGATTAAAAGGAAGTAAAATAACACTCACTTATATTAATTTTGTTACATTTACCTTTCCAAAGCACTGAAGGTACAATATATTCCAGAACAAACCACATTTTCTAAAATAAATTTTCAGTTTTAGAGGTTTGTTTGGAAATGACCCATGGAGAACCAGACAACACACATGATTTTTCTCCCAGGAGACCCAGCACAACAGCAGGAGAAATCAGGTGCTCCAGGCTGGAAATCTCAAACCATTCAACCTTATGCTCTTTGTTGAACATACAAAGACTACATCTTCAATATCCATATTACATAAAATTTAACGTGCAGCTCAAATCTGAAATAGGACTACTGGTGAAGAACTAGTTTAATACTTCTATGATTAATTGCAAACTTATTAATAATTTTCATCAGAATTGAATACATAAATAAATAGCAGAGTAATCCATTGACCATCCAAGTCCATTTCTATTTGAGTGGGCATTTTGCCACTGTTACTAAAGGAAACGACTCATTCCTTAACTGTTCATCAAAGTCTAAGACTGATACTGACTAGTGAATATGTTTTATAAATCCAAGTGAATTAACTGGGCAAAGACACACTATTTGAGTGATTTTCTAAAGATAAGGCTTATCTTCCTGTGATCTATTACAGAGCTTCAAAATTGGCTCAGATAGAAATAAAACTTACATCTTGTTAAAAACAAAGTAGAATGTGGCAAAAACCCTACTAAAGAAAATTTTCTTTAACCACTAAAGAAAATCATACTACATCTATTGCTACCTTAATATGGAGCATTCTTTGAAAACAACAAAACAACAACAACAAAAAAAAACCAAACCCCAAAAGAAACCCCCAAAACCAGTCTTTGGATTTGAAGAAATGGACAAACATATGCTACTTAATATTTACAAGATCATCTGACAAGTTTACTTAAAACTGCTCAATTTAACATTTTACACTCACAAAAGAGCAAAGATGTCTACAAGTGATTCAAGACTATTAAATTATTTTTAATTATTATTCTTATTTTTTCTCCAACAGATAAAGCAAGAACTGCTAGAATCCATGTGCAATTAAGGCATCCATGCTAATTGCTTAAATCCACTTTCTCATCCACATTCAGAATTAAAATATAAGACACTCTTTGAAATATGATGAATCATGAACTTGTATTAATATTTACCATAAAAAGCTCAGTGATAAACTGCCTGGTATATTTCAGAACAAGAAAAGTGAGTCTGAAAAGCAATATTTGGAAAATATTCCTGCAAGAATTTTATTTTCTGCTTAATTTAAATGATACTGTGATGCCACCTGGCTGAGGAATTGGGGCAGCCAGTAGATCATCATCAGACCTGGGGTTTCCAAAATCCCAGTCCAATGTTTGTTTGTATTTTGGCTGCATCTACAACAAATATACTCAAAATTACAGCCTTTGCATTTGGCGAATAGAGTGCCCTGGTTTCATTGGACTCTTACTGCGCTGAATAGCCATATTCATGTCTTAAACTGGGGCCCAGCTGCATGACCCAGCCTGCCAGCACAACTTCAGCTGGGTCTGTATGTTGCATTTGCCCTCTCATGCCACACTGTGGAAAGGCATTTCCAGTCTTCCTGCCTCCTTGCCATTCAAGCAGTGGCAGGTTTCCTCCTGAGCAGAGAGTCACGGGTATCTGAGGTATGTACAACCAGCACTTAGTTCCTCATCTATGGAATAACTTTGTTAAATTAAAAAACTCAAACAACCAAACCACACAACACCCCCCACCCCCTGCCCCCAACAAATTAATTTCTGTTTACTTTTACCTCTGCTTAAAAATTAAAGAAAAATAAGAGTATTTTCAAAGTGGTAAACCCCTGAACATTGTAGGGAATTAAATAAATCTGATCACCTTCTTGCCTCAGTCTTGACTTGACCAAGTCTGCTCTGAGAAATCACAATTTCTCAATCCTGTGCACAACCCTGCTCCATACACAGGAGCAACAGGGGGGCATACTACCCATAGCAGAGGAGGATCAAGGTACTACTTAGATTTGCTCCTGCCCGCCCTCCACCCAGGTACAAGAAAACATGAAGAGATTTTAGCACAGGGCCACTAATGTGGTTAGGGGGCTGCAGAAGATCTTATACCAGGAAAGTGTGAGAAAACCGTGGGATTTTTTTAGCTAGGAAAAGAGAAGGATAAGGTAGGATCTAAGAACAATTTTCCACTACATACAGGAAGGGTTCTAAAGGAGGAAGAGGGGGCAACAGACAATAGTAAAAAGCTGAAGCTAAGTTGTCATAAGAAAAAAGTCCTTCGCAATGAGGGTGCTTGAGCAGTTTGCCAGGGAGACCGCAGAATCTGCTCACTGGCATTTTCACAAGTCGCCTGGACAAGCCCCTGAACAAGCTGCTCAAGCTCTGATGGTAGCCTGGCCTTCAGCTGCGGATTACACTGTGGACCTCTCTTCCACATTGAAATTTTCCTGTATTTTATTTTTTTAAAGGACACGGGCTTAATTAGAAAAGAAATCCAAAAGCACAACAAAAAACTGCTACACATATTTACTCATTTGGTCAATTTCAGGAAACAATAAAGGTATGTTTCTAACAAGCAGAAGGATGTATTTCTTTATCTGGAATGAAAGGATATAGGGGGCTGGTGTAGCTGTGTTGCTGTGTCATACTATGAATAAATTAAAAATCTAGATATCAAACTGATTTCTTAGTATGGCAAAAGATCTAAGCATAAAGTATTTAATAACCTTTCTAATAGATTTCTGGGTTATGTTGATGTATTTAAACCACAATTCTGAAATAATTCTTCAGCACATGAAAATTCAACATTTTAATCACCAAACAGAAAACCTCTTTTATACAATTTCACTCGTATTTCCACTACTTTAACTACATTTGGATTTACATTATACTTTGCATACATGTTTTTGTAAGACATGCTAAAAATGCTAAAACGCTTTATATAGCGTGCTCAACTATGCTACAATATATAAAGTATGTTTAAACACTTACAAGCAGCTGTATAGAATGTACTTTTAAAGTACACATACTTTCAAAATGTCATTTTCCATAGATAAATTAACATGTATTCTAGAACTATCCTATTCACCGTGTAACCAAGACAAGACAGTGGTAAACTGGCTGGAAGTGCTGCTGCAGTATAAAAGTACCTTTAGAAGCATGAAAAGTAAAAGTATGAGGTCTATGTTTTAAACACCACAGCAATAAGATCTGGGAGTAATACTGCCTGTTAAAGCAATGGCTGTTGTCAGATACAAAATTATTCTAGAGGGAAAAAACAATCTTAACACACAAGATCCAATACATAAATGTAAAAAAACCATAGCAGACTACCAGATAGATATCTCAAACAGAAGATGATTTCCAAAGCCGTTATTCATCAGTGTATTGCTCAGTTTCCTCTAAAATCAAAATGGTCAAGGTCTGTTCCTTGTAAACTAAATCAAAACTGAATACTAATATAACTTCACAAAACACATGTTTAATAACTATTACGAAGTTAACAGCTTCTTTCTCCTCATTGAGATTATAATCTAATGAAATCTCAGCCCATTAAAACAATCTTAAAAAAAATCCCAAAACCCAGAAGCAAAAGAAAGCAAGTATGTTTTGAAATCTGGTTCATTAGCAAATCCCCTTATATAGTATGAAGTCCACTATAATCCCTTTAATCAATATAGGTTTTAGCATAAGATTTGACAATAATACTGATCATTTGGTAATGGCTATCTATAGTTGTTATGCTATTTACTGTCACCCCCACTCTGGCTCCATATGTGGATCTTGAAGGAAGGAACATCAAAACCACTTACAGAACAGATAACATGTTGATAGTTAATGAAACACAAAAGTGTTATTCCAATTAGTAGAGCACAAAGGTCTCTTCTGTCATAATCAAAGCAATTTAGTTACTCTGAAAACTCAGTTCAGACTTTTTTGTCTGTGTGAATAACTGACAAAGTTCAACTGCAGGTTTTTTTTAACAGAAGAAACAACATAAAAAACAGTAATAGAATAGTGGTTTTATTTCTAGTTAATATAAAAATGGCACTAACTGAAGTTAAAAATCAAACTTGAACATACTGAGGAAATTAATAGTTAGTTTTTAATGTCAAAACTGAGAACCGGTCTATTAATTTAACAAATAAAGGCAGTCCTAAAATACAGTATTTTTCTATGGGAGCTGTTAATCCTTCCTGCTGCTAACTGTAATGCAATTATGGTCTGAGTACTTCTGGTGTACCACGGCTCTATTTTGTACTGATAGGCAGAACCTGTAATCTTACTGTATTTTATGACCATGAACTTTTCAATATTATACATTAGGACTGCATTTAACTAAATGAAAGGTAAATTAACTTTATATAAAATATTTCATTATTTAATAAGAAATTGCCAACAGCTATATTTTGAAAAAGAGTTCAAAAGTTGCACTTCCAATTTTACAACATAGTACTTTTAAAATAGTAATGAAGTGCAACACTATTAAAATTTGTTTAGAGGAATTATTGAGACAAGCTAAGAAGGAAACTAATTATTGCCAGAAAAAATGCCCATTTATCTTTTTAGAAAATATAAAACAGAAATAAGCCATACGCACACATACAAAGAATTCTACATGTTTTTACGACTTTTGGGGAAATCATATATAGCGTGGTGCCAGAGATAGATAGCCAGAACTGGACAATGATTAAAAAATTTTTTTCCAACCAGAGGTACCCACTCTATAGGCAAAAGAAATACTTAATATAGGAATGACTTAAGTCATATTTTCCTTACAACATTCTTTTTCACTTGCTTGTATTTAGGATTGTCAAGTGTGAAAGGAAAGGGTGGCAGGAATGGCTAGTACCAAGTGGACTCGGGCACTCCCCTGCATTGCACAGTGAAGCAGCCAGGCAGACGGGCCAGAGCTACTGCCTGGCTGAGACCCTGCAACAGCTGCAGTGGCCAGGCTGGTAACGTGCTGTGCAATGCCAACCTCTAATCCTCTTCCCAGATACTTAGGAGGAAGGGTACTTGCTGCGCTGGGACTCAGCCAAGCTCAGTGCAAATTCTCCCCCTTCAGCCTGCCATCAAAGTAGTAACAAAGGCGCTGGCTGGTAACATGAAAGCACAGGTCCCATGTACGCTGCAGAGCCCAGCTGACCTCGTTCATTGGCCTCAGAGCTACTTTTCCCTTCTCTCTGCCCCTTGCTGTTGATACGTACTGCACCAAGTAAGTAGGGCTGTAGCTCAGAGGCAAGTTCTCTTTTTGTTCTTGAGTACTGTTCTTCCTCTTTCAATGCACTCAGCAATATTCCCTACACTGCTGCCACTTCTTATTTCTCCAGTTGTCTTAACCTGCTACATGGAGTTGCAAATAATGAGCTGTATTTCTGGAGTGCTGCGCATCTTATTAATTACCTACATCTCAGAGTCAGAGAAAACATTTTGTTCTTACTGGGGACAGCTGGAACTGAGAAAGCTAAGATATCAAAGTCTAGTATTAAAGAGAGAGTAGGAATAGGTCATCTATTGCAGCTTAAGAAATATTTGCTGCAGATACAGGTTAAGAGGCGTAAGTGGACGTGGATCCTTCGGTGGTAGAGCTGACCACCTGCATTCCTTCCTGAGCATGGAAAGCTACACGCCACAGTGCACATGCAGTGTAGGCAGCGATGGCCGAGATAGCAAAAACCAGTTCAGTTTGGATGTTGGATGCAATAATGCTCTCCTTGTTCTCATAATTTCAAAGATTATGGGTGAAATAAACTTTGATAAGCAGAAGATGGGGAAACACTGGTTTATCTGTGCTAAGTGGTAAGAGCATTAAGACTGCACTGGACACAGGCTGAAGGATTTAGGAGAGATACGTCCTTGGCAAGTCATAGATCAGTGTCACTCAAGAACCCCCACCCTGAATGTGAAAGTTCACATCCTGTCCTGTGACAGTTTAGAGGAAAAAACCCAAACAAACCAAAAAACCACCCCAATATTTGCTGAAATAGCGAAGTCAACTTTGTAGATTCAATGCTAAATTTGACTTCTTTTCTTGCACATTTCTTTATTGCACATTACCTTAATTATGCTTCTAGAATTTCTTGAGTTATTAATTCTTTCCAAAGAATTGCCTATTAAGCCATAATTCTTATTTATCTTAATTTTGACCTTTCTTTCATACACCATGACATCTTAACCAACAGACCACAGCATACAGAACTTGGAATAGTATGAAACTAACTACAGAAAAAAAGGTTATGGAGAGTTCTAACTAGACTGGTTGCATCTTAAAATGAATACTTTAAAAAAATATGTAAATAGGTTAAAGGTTTATTTCTCCTGCTATCAGCTTACATTCAGCAACTCAAGTGCATAGTGATTCTCAACAAGAATATATTTTTTTATTCTTTGATTCAAATATAATTTTTCTAATTTTTCAACTGAACAATCTCCCATTAATCTTCTGAAAACATACAGAAGATGCTATTCTTGTAATTAATTTCATATTCTTAATAAGAACTTCATAGAAACACACTTTAACATTCTGAAAATTAAAACTTATAAAAAGTTGATGGTCTTATCATTTCCCTTTCATGTTTTTCTTTTCATGACTACTGAAAAAGATTCCTGGACTCAGCATATTAAACCCACTAAAACAGCAATTAAAGTCCTGTTTCATTCAGTATGGATCTCCTACACAAGTCATTAGCAACCTTAATTGCTAATCATAAAATATGTGGTTCTAAAGAACTATGTCAGAGAAGCTGTGCTCACTTAGCTGAAGAGAAGATTTACATCTTCATTTACATGGATATGAAAATACATAAATATGGTAAAAAAGTACATTGAAGGACCACACCTTAGCTGATGCTGTAGGTAGCCTTATGTCCTTGTTCTCAAATGAAAACAAAAAACAAACCCACATGTAATCCCCATCCCTAAATCTTAAAACAGGAAACAAATTTGCATGTTAGATCTTTTTCTTAATGAAACTTACTATCTCCATGTTGTTATCCACAAGTTTGTAAGACAAGGTTAAGGACACAGATTTAAAAACAAAGCAAGCATTGCCACAGAACCTAAAAGATGTTCAGCTCCATAAAGACCTTATTTTTGTAATACCTTTTTATGCTGAACTATCTCAAAATGCTTCAGAATTATATGCATGTGAAATAGAAGAAGTGAAGGTACTGATACAGAATATTCAATACTCAAGAAAGAAGAGGAAGTGATCTTACTCAAACACTGACATAAATTCATACTTAAATCAGCCAGTCAAACAAAACCAGTGTTGGGTTCTTCCTTAAACTAGAGAAAACAGAACTTCCATTTTAAAAATCTCATATGAAAACTGAATGTCCCACGAAATGTCCAGGAAAATTTCTCAGTGCTCTAATTGCTACAGCACAGAACAGAATGGTCCTGAACCACTCTGATTATACTTTTTGCCATATCATTTTAAGCAATATTTCTGTATTGCTGGTATTTGGAGATATGTGTACTTCTTATGCACCAAAACAAACCCCATCCAAACATAGAACCTGCTGTATCAATTAAGACTTCAGCAATTACAGCACAATTTCATTTCTAAAATGAATTGCCAATGAGTAAGTTACTAGTCAAGCAAGATCAAAATATTTGTACAGCAGATTCCAACAGAAAATTTACAATTCTGCCTCTCCATAAAGTCCACATGCTACCCACTCTTCTTGGTTTGGTTTTCCTGACCATAATTTGGCAATGCATTTTAAGTGGAACAGTTTGTACACCTACAAATTCTCACATATTCCCCTCTCTACAGTGACTTAAATTTTAACACTCTAGTATGAATAGCTAAAAGCTCAGCAGAAAAGAAGAAACAAAATCATAAAATAACAACTGAATATAAGGAACCGCAGGGACAAGAGTGTATCAAAATTTTATATATTTCAGACAAAGCAATTAGTATGTTTTGACAAAAAGGTATTTCCCACTGCAAATTGTTCTGTGTAAAACCTCACCTTATTTTAGAGAAAATATACATTAAGGATTGCAGATGCAAAACTGCCTGTATATATAACTTAAATAGTAGTAGTGTCTGAGTTACATAATTTTTACATCCAATAAACGTCACAATGCAGCACCTACTTAAACCAGTATATTTTTAGAAATAAAAAAAAATAAATTCCTAAACATAATTCGAATGAAATATTGTAAGCGGTATATCCTAGGGGTATAAGACTGAAGGAGGCCATTTCCATTACGTTGTTCAATCACCCATACCACACAAAGCCATATATAGGTGTTTTGTTCTGAATGATAAATAAACATTCCCCACTTGCCATGTCAAAACCCACAAAGCATTTGTGCACCTCTAACAGACTTAAGGACATTAATACAGAGAACTGGTGTCTTGGCGATGGAAGAGAAGAACCAAACCACCTTCATGAAGATAACAGAGTTAAAAGAAAAGACAGATTAGAAACCCGCCCAAAGTTCTATGCTTCTACATTGGCAGGGAATCTGATAAGTGAAAATTTCCAAGTAAACCTGAGAAGCCCCACAAAAATCAATAACAACTAATCCAAAAGTCCCTTCAACTCTGAGAAGAACACCAGTGCTCTCATTAAGAAATCATTTCAGTTTCCTTGGTGAGCAAAGAACGCAGGCACAAGGGCACAAGACAGAGGATCATCCAATCTGCATGGGCTCTCTCAATATACAAAACCAACACCCCCCCAAATCTCTATCCATTCCTTGATACCTTAAGAGAAAAATATATGAAATTGCATTTCCTTTGTACCTCTTAGAAGAAGCGATGCTTCAGTTGGAGAGAAGTTCCAAGACTGCTTGTGTAGACAATCAGACTGAAGCATTAATTCAAATTAACACAATACAATTCAGTTGTACACTATAAGTTAAAGAATAAAAATATTCCGAAACAGTATAAATACTATGCAAGAAACATGATTAACAACTTTGCTCAAGACATCTTTCAATCTGTTTGGGGACAAGAAACCTAAACAAGGATTAATCTTACTGTATCACACAATCACAAATTTATCAAGCTTTGTCAGAAAATATATACTGCTCTTTTCTTGCTGATATTTTACAAAGAAGGTATTTCACTTTATCTAATGATTTATAAATCAAAGTGGAACAATTTATATGCTTTTGATCTTTCACCAGCATTTTGTTATGACTTAAATCTTTACCCCCATTACAAAGTGATCCAAATGCATTCTAGAAGATCATTATACTACTGCTCAAGCTTTGTTTCACTAGATTAAATAAGCTACATTCTTTTAATACTCTCTGCTAGGGCCAGTTCTTCATTTCCCAGTTTACTGTTGTTGTTAAACATAATTGTGAAGAGATTACATAAAAAACAAACACATAATTCTCATGCAAGTCCCAGAGAGATACAATTTTTCAAAAGCATAGAGACAAAGAATATGTTAATGCAACCATGGAAAAATAATAATTCTAAATGGAGTACATGGAAGCCCTAAGGTACATACAAATATCCTAAGGCCGTAGGATTCTAAGACAATTAAAATACTAACAAATTTTATTTATATAATATTTAATTGCCTTTCTTACATATCACCATAATGATAAAAACAGAAATCTACAACTTCGGCTTTGGCAAACCGGAATTTGAGATCAAATTTCTGTACAAGATGATGAATGCCTTAATTTCCATAGAAAATACGAGTTTACAAACCAACAGCTGAATGCAGGATTTTGTCTTTGCTTACCTACAAAAGAATAGCCTCCAGACACAAACATGAGAGAAGAACTGAGTGTCTTTTCAGTGCAGTGGGTGACAATGGGCTGGGTTAATCTTTTCCGACTGCTGATTTTTAAGATTTCCAAGATTAATGTCCTATAAGTGCTTAGGCTGTAAGTACTTCTTCTTGGTAATTCTACTCCATACATGTAAGGAAATAAACAAGTTTACACTCTAAAACTTCACAAAAATCTGCTCGTTGAAAGCAGTGGCCCCTGTCATGGTATCAATACTCAACATCATGGTTTGGCAGAGGAGCACTCTGACAATTGCAAACCAGCTCCATCCAGATCAGTCATCAAAGATCAAGCAAGTCAAAATCCTTAATTTTCCACTATACGAGGACAAATCTTACTAAAAGCATGGAAAATCAATATGGAGAGAGAAATATTGTTTTAATAACCAGTATTTTAGCATGTGACAGGTGCTAGTATTACATAAAATAAATATTAATAATAGTTTGCAGTATTTCTCCCAGGTGCACGGTTCTCACGTGGTTTTGTAAAAATTCAAATTTCGTTAAGAAAAGGTTTTTGGCCTTGTGGGCTTCAGAGATAAGCCTTCAAAAATCTGTCTTAAGTGATTACCTAACAACTCAAAACCACACATAAACCAAATAGGTTTTAAGGAAAACATTATGCCCAAAGTGATTTTCTTTGGAGAATCAGGCTTTTGACAAAATAATTTCTTTTATAAAACCATACCTTGTGAATAAAACACCATTTTGATTAAATAAATGAACATGACCAAAAGGTGTTTAAGAGTTTGGCCAAAACTGTAATAACTTTCCTAGTGGAAAAATACTTCAGTGGTGCATTATGTGGTAAAATGTGTTTGATGGGCTTGTTTGCCCACAGTGACTATATCTCTCATCTGTTCTTTAGCAGGCAGATGAGAGGAGGGATTCCTGTATTTATCAGAATAATCTCCAAGAGAGGAAACTATAGCTCAACTTGGAAGATGTGGCCTCTTCTCACAGAAAGACATCAACTACATGACATATATCTTTCAGAGGTCTATTACTGGTGGCAATTTTGGTTCGCTTTAATAGGATTGCCTGCAAGCTGGCAATTCAGGGGCAGCTCCATGCTATGCTCTGCCCTGTTTTCTCTGGGGTGGCAATCTTTAAGAAAGGATGTGGTAGAGAACAATAGCTATTAAGGATTTCAGACATCCCTGTTTAACCTGTTGTCCAATGCAGATCAGCACCTGAAACTAAGCACACATGTAAGGACTGTGATGAAAAAAAATTAACACAAAGCTTTAGCGAATTAGTTCCTGAGGACTGGATGCAACCATTGCTATTCAGTCAGCTAACACCAAGCAAACGCTACTGTGCAGAAAATGAATTAAGATGGGATAAATGGGAGCTCTTAGTATATTTGCAAAAGGATGTCTAATGCAAAAATACACTACAGAGAGCAAATGAGTTGTCATGTGTAAAGATCTCGCTTTTTACGGCACCTGAAAGAGCTAACTAGGAGGCTACAATGGCAATAGTAAATCTGCTATAAAGGCATTTCTGGAAGAATTTTAAATCCAATTTGTTTACAAGTAGATGACAAAACAACAGGCATTTAATTCTTGTTATTTTTACTGTCTTGCAGTCGCAATGAGACAGTTTTGTTGTAAGAAGGCAAAATCTACATGCACCAGCATTTACGAAACCATAGGAGAGAACAGAAGATTGAAAGAAAGAAAATTAATCCTCCTCCATCTGCTTGTCTCAAAGAAAGGCATATGTCACTTCATCCTATTAGTCAGCTCATACTCCAGAAGCTTTTAGTTTCTCTTTGTTCTCTTATCAGTAGTTTTGATTGAGTTTGGTAGTGAAGTGTACAGGCTCCTGTGATTTTAGTCTTCTCCAGGGTTACACACTGATAAGGCCAATAATTGACATTGTTATGCAGCAGTTTCTGCTGAAGAAATAAACATGGAAAGAAAACAGTTTTCTTTGTAGAGAGATGTCTCCAGTGACAGCTGTGAATTACTAACTAAATGGAAGCCCTGCCAGTGCATTTAGTTTAGCAGGTCACTTAAATTGCTCAGGAAGAACAACAGTTTTTTCTTTGTTCACAAAAATCCTTTTCATATTGAAATGGCAAAACACAGAGATCCCTTTGCTGTATTTACTGAAAATAAATAAAAACATTGGTTTATGAGAGGAAAATACCTTATAGTAATCACAAAGTGCCAAAGTGCTTTTTCTGGAAACTTACAGGACAATGAAATCGGATTTTCATTGTGTGTAAGATTAGATTTAATATTTGGATAGTAACAGCACCTCTGTAAAATACAAGCCATAAAGCAAGGCTTACAGGAAATGTCTCCAGATTATACACACCCTGCACGACATCCTTCCCTTCCTTTAGCAGGAGTCAGACAAAACACAACTCTTGACAACACGTGCAGCTGACAGAGGACCCCAATTTTGCAAGGTGTTCCTCCCAGCCTGCAAAATACATTGCTGGACCTGTATGGAGTTCGGTCTTAGCATCCTTAGAGCTGCAAAGCTCTGAGCAGAAAACATACATATATTTCCTGTTACTTCATATGGAGTTCCAAGAGAAGGAAGGACACAATGTACTGACAGAACAAAAGGAACTTGTTTCTAGAGTTCAATTATATTACTGGACATGGTGAAAAAAAATTAAAAAAGAGTAACGGAAAAAAAGCAGTGATTACTCAACAACTACTGAAGCCTTTTTAAACAAAATAGTGCTTTTTCTCTGCAACTAGGCTTTCCAGAGATCCACAACTTTAGACTTATATGTTAAAACAGCAATGTGGTTCTAACACTGTGTACTTCTTAGTTGATAAGGATAACTAAAAGTTACTAGATATTAAAACGTTGAAGAGGTAATTATGTGAAGGCAAAATCATTACACATGTTTTAGAAATGAGGGCTGCCATTTCAAAATTGTACTCTAAGGCCAATTCATTGCCAAATTGTTTCAACAGCTGTAAGAACTTCAGATGCTTTCTGTATCTATACACCATAGGAGCTGTGTATGTCAGTGGGAGTAATATTTGTCAGATACACAACACAAATTTGGGGCTGATTCCTAGTGCCATAGATGTTAAAACCAGGAAAGATCATTACCTTGGTCTGACCTCTTGTGTAGATAATAGGAACTAAACCTAAACTTTTTTTTTCCCTTCAGGAAAAACCTCAATTTGAAATCCTTAAGAGTTACAGAATTCATTACTTCTTTTGTTAGTGTCTTAGGTTTATTTTCATATAAAGTTTCTCATATATTATTCAACTCACCTACTGGTTTTCTTTTTGACAAATATTTCAAGGACTTCAGTCAGCCTCTCTGAGCCCTCTCTATGTCTTTCTTGTGGTTTAAACCCAGCCAGCAACTAAGCACCACGCAGCCGCTCACTCACTTCCCCCCCACCCAGTGGCATGAGGGAGAAGATCAGGAAAAGAAGTGAAACTCGTGGGTTGAGATAAGAATGGTTTAATAGAACAGAAAAGAAGAAACTAATAATATTAATGACAACACTAATAAAATGACAGCAGTAATAATAAAAGCACTGGAATGTACAAATGATGCACAGTGCATGCCCTGAGCGGCGATCCCCCACCCCCACTCCCCCCAGTTTATATACTGGATGTGACACCCCATGGTATG
>JANZLQ010000005.1:17560760-17596633 GCA_026212715.1 Elanus axillaris | reverse complement strand
TTTGTTATATTTTTTTTTCCTCTCCCCTGTCCAGCGAAGAGGGGGGGAGTGATAGAACGGCTTTGGTGGGCACCTGGTGTCCAACCATGGTCAACCCACCACAACTGTCTGCATCGCCACTGCAGCATTCCCATGGTCAGAAAAAAGATGAGAAAATAATTTTCCAATATGTATTTTGAAAGTCTGCTGAACTGTAGCAGAACCAAATGACAAAACATTGCTGTCTATGAAACATCAATAGAGCCACTCAAATGTTTTGGTTTTCCCCATGATCCACAGAATTGGCTTGCTTATGTAGTTAGATTTCTTGTTAGCAGCCGTTACAGCCAAAAGGTGACAGACCTTGGAGAGTCTGTCAACAGTGTTTGAAGACTCATACATAACATAAAGAGCAAGTCTGAACTTTTTTATGTATTCCATTTTTAAAGTTGCTTTGGCCACAAGTAACTTCCGTGTATAATGAGCTTTACTGAAAGCTGGTTATGGGTGCAAAGAAAAGCGCTGGTGGTGAGGATATACTGTTCTGTTTTCTGCTCCTAGTGGCTATGTAGCTGTTCCTGTGAGGAATTGTGCTCAAATTACCCAGTTCTTTACTTGTAGACAGCCTCTAAAAACACAGTTGGTTTTCTGTCACACACTGTTCTCTGAGAAAAGCAGCCTTAAATTCACTAGAAGCCAAGGCATTACATGAGTATTGAGGCTATGTGGCGACTAGGAGAGAAAAATTGCAGTAGAACAGGGTGTAACGTTTACAGACGTTTATATAATCAAGGAATGAGTTGTATTGGGAAACATACGTTATTTTAAGAGTTACTGTATTTTTAACTTTTTGGGGAATCCTGTGGTTTTTGCCAAATGGAGTGTTTTGTCATTCAGTTCTTGTCTACTTGGTCAGTTCTGGACAGCTGAATGTGTAAAACTTCTTCCTCTGTTTGAAAAACAGAAAACAAAACCAGACCCTTCATTTAAGTCATGAACAATTCAATGACAAATTATCAGTTTCTTCAGAAGATTATTTCATCCTTCGTTCCTGAGGTAACTTGTACTAAAGGAATGAACCCAGTACCTGCTCTTAAAAAACACTTACTTACCAGTTTAGATACCACTGAGTACTGGAGCAAAAAGAACAGAAACCTTCCAAGAACTAATTGGAAAGCAGGATGATCTGTGTGAATAATAGCAAATTCATTGCTTGTAATTGAATTGCAGATGTTGCAGAGTGCAGTTATTTGCAAATACTGTGGTGACCTAAATCAAATCCATGCAATACCTACCTGAAACTGTCATATAATCTATTTTGAGTCATGTTAGGAATTTTGAGAAAATCAGCCAGAAAAAAACCCCCAAAAAGATAAGAGATCTAAGCATTGGTGGCTTGGTTCAGTAATATATTAACTGATAATTGTGATGCTAGATGTGTAAAAACAATGACTTAAGAGGAACTCGAGGTGCTAAAGAAAATATTTTTCAAAAGATCAAATAACACCAGTACTGGTCTCCTGCAGTTTCTTTTACTTGCCTCTAAAGTTTTTTGCAATACTTTTTTTTTCAGTTCCAAGTATGTGAAGCTAACAGAAGTTACTAGATTCTTTCAGCATCTCTTTGTTCTTTCCTAGCTTTCTCTTTAAAGATAGTTTCAAAGATGTACTGTGTCACTGGAATTGCTCCTCATCTGATGGAATTGAAATATGTTCCTTCTGTTCAGGGTTTTTAGTGAATGAATTGTGTCTTCGTAACAGAGTTTTCCCAGAGTTGCTGGCCAGCTTCGTGTATTTTCTGGGAACCTGGACCTGTTCCTTTTTGTGATGACATTCCCCTTCAAGGACTACATCACTGTTGATGTGTGTGTTAAAAGGGCCTTGGGCCATATTCAGAGAAAAATTTATCTTACATTTGTTACCTTATGGCTTAGAAAAATTTACTGTGTATCAAACTATTGATATACAGCAGTTTTGAGCTGCTCTTGATTTGCCCCTCAGTAAAACTCTGAAGTGAGTGTAGGATCCTTTTTTTATAGGGAATTATAGCTTAGTAATAATAGGTTGTCTTTTTTTAATTACCTTGCCCCTGACATCACATCTGCAAACTACAGGTGATGTGCCATCCACAGCTAGATCTCCATAACTGACTTTTCTGCGAGGTTTGAATTCTATTCTGGTTTTTTGAGAAAGAAGGGTTTCATTACTCTCTCTGTCTTGCCAAGTTAAAAAGTAATTTTTTAAATGTAATTGCAGAACTGTGGGAATTCAGAGACAATCCATAAATTTGGTTCAAAAAGCAGAAGACTAATATGTACTATGGTACTGTATAGGGTGAGTCCCACAGGAAAACACAGTAATAATGTAATGATAATTTCAGTATTACATTTATTTTTGACAAAGAGAAGCAAAACAGTGTGTATCACAGGCAAATTCTAGGGGAAACTAGTATCTTGGTACCAACAATAATGAGAAAGTAAATATATATTATTACTATTACTGAGCAAAAGCCATATTATCAGTTTATAACTACTGAGTAGTTTACTCATTTGAGTATCCTAGAGTTGTTTTTCGTAAAATCTATTATTGTTTTTTTACAAGTACCCTTCTAAACAAAAATCCATGGCTTCTGACTTGAATTACCCTTCGGAATTACAGTGGTTTTAAACTGGATGGATCCAGGCTTTATACATCTCATTGTTAAGTCTAGTTCTGTAACTTGGATTTCTGAAGTTAAAGGCAGATAGATAGTTGTACTGGGCCGGGGGGGATGGACCAAACCAAAACCAACCCATGGTATTTAATAGTTATTAAAAGCTACCTGCTTCGTTTTAAGACACAAACGTTTTTGCACCTACTCTATGACATAAACACTGTGGGAGCTTAGTATTACACTTCTGTTTCTCAACTATTGGAAGTTTGTTCTGCTTTGCAAAACATTAGCAAATCCGTCAAATGCTCTTTTCTTCTTAACGAAAAACTGGCCCTGGCCTAAATTGGTCTGACATTTTTGGCTGAGTTTTTCACTTGAATTTTGGAGGTTGGCAGCTCTTGCAGAATTGTTCTCCAGTCCTGTCAAAGCAGTGTTATCCTCAGTCTTGCTGGAATCAGTGCTTTTGGAAATTGTATTTCCTGTAGTCTTTTGTGGGAATGAACACAAACTGTATCTTGTGCTTTCATTGAAGAAGTATTGTGGTACTGAGAAGGAATCTGCATCCTCACCACCCCGATCCAGTTGGAAATGATCTTCTGTGTTGAAGACTGATTGTGTTTTCCCAGAAGAGTGAAGATGCAGCAAATCTGCCGTAAGATTGCAAGACTGTGTTTCTTCAGGCAGATTACATTTGCTCGTATCCTGTAATTCTCTGTATCCGTCACAGTTTTTCTCATTAAAACTTCTTTGCATTTTATCTGCACAAGCCTTAGTTGTGTTCACCTGCTTCCCCTGTGGTAGCAAGTCTTCTTTCTCTGTAATAACCGTAAAACATTTTTCAGCTGTGTGTTCAGGCAGAGATTGAAGAGATGATTCATTGCTGGAATGCAGTAGTGATGTTTTTTTAACAGTTTCATTCAAACCAGTATCAATGGGAGCAAAAATAAAATCATTGTCTTCAGATGTACTTGTGTTTCTTAATGTAATGTCCCCTTCACCACAGTTCTCTTTAGAGGATTTCTTATCTATGTGCTCGTCTGTACTTCCCTCTGGTGCATTTTCTTTTTGTTTAGTGGAACTGAAGCTGAGGGAATGCTGTGGTTCAATGGGAAGCTGATACAGCTGCAGTTCAGCCTCTTCAGGAGCGTTCTCTGTATCTGTGTCATATGTGGGAGAAAGTTTTAACAAAAGTAACATATTACTAAAATCTCTACTTTGATTGTGGAGAGAATCAGAAATAGGATTTTGTACTGTCAACTCTGCATTAGTAAAATTATCAAACGTATCAGGAACTTCTTGACTTGAACTAACTGTGTCTGAATCTGACATGCTTATGTGGTCACTATGTTTATCACCATAAGGTGATGCTGTTTCAGGCATGATGGTATCTGATCCATAATTAGTAATGGTTTCAAAATACACATTGTTCTTGTCTTCATTTTTCCTAATATGCTGAAGTTCAGCAGCAATGTTTGGAGACTCTGGCAGTGTCGAGAACTTCTTGGTTCCACTGTTTGTATCAGCTTCCTCTAGTGATGACTGACAGACTGGCAGGTTGTTGCTAACACTGGGTTGTTCCAGTTCAAAGTCTGCTAAAGAACTACAGTCACTCATTGTGAATGGAATCCCTTCATCTGAAGAACTATCACCAAATATATCTGCTGAATAATCCTTTTCATTTGTACGTTCCGCTTTACAGTCGTACTCTGTAAGAGGAGAGTTTTCTGTTGTTTGACAGACACTTAAATTCTCAGTATTTGTATCTCTCTTGCAGCTACTGAGTAAAATAAAATCACCCACATCACTGGTTATATTTGTGTTGCTGCTTAGACCAAGTTGTTCATCACAGCTTTGCCTTCCAGGCATAAATTTCATAGTGCTCATGGGTTCATTATGTAAAACAGTACCTTTTCTTCCCGGAGAGTCTGGTGTAGCCTTTGTGATTTCAGATTGCAGCAGACCAGAGTTGTTGCTCAGCTTGCTGTTCCTAGAATCTTGTGCAACTGTATGTGTTTGTATTGTGGAAAATGGAAAGCCAGTTTCTCCTATGAAGGATAAATCTGAATCTGAAGAGTTGGTGTGATTTGAGTAAGAGTCAGCAGTCAGTCTCCTGGGTACGGGAGGCAACCTGCTCTTCTCTGTGTCTTCATTATTTGCATATGTTGAATCTTTCCGTAATAAAATGTCATTACTCATTAATTTTCTTGGTGTTACTTCATTGCTGTTCTTGTAATCTATCCTTACAGAAAATAGTCCATTATCATCAACCTGTGTATTTTCATCATTGTTGATACTAGTTTTGATGTCTGAAAAGACTGTTTTCTTCTTCACACTGATCTCATTATTTCTTTGTTTCTGGTACTCTTCTTCAGTATTTGGGCTACCAATGATATTTTCATGCAAAGTAGAAGTTTCTGTAGGAAAAGTGCATGTGTTTCTTGAAGAATTCTCATCACAAATGAACAAGTTATGCTGTGTATTTGTTGGTTTGCTTGCAGGGTGCTCTCTGCTCAAGGTTTCATCTGAAAAAGCTTGATTGGAATACGTATGTTCAGAATCTGAATTTTTGTTCCTGCACATGAGTCTCCACAGTGTCACGAGGTAGGGTCTAGCAAAAGCACCCAGGCAAAAAGCACAAATAAACGTAATGAGCACCGAGAGGCAGACAGCCAATGCAAGGTCTTGCTCTGTTCTTCCTTGTCTGAAAACAGTGTTAGTGTCCCGGACTTTTCTAACCAAAAATCTTGGAACCCTTTCTTTCACCTCTGTATTGTAGTTGAAACGCTTCTTGTTTGTTGCATTAAAAATACACACATATAACCCTTCAGCAGTTTTCTCAGAATTATATATCACTAAATTATTCATTTTATCCAGTGTCATATGAGGAAGACTATTATCTTTTGAAATTCTGCCTTTAGGTGTCCACCAAGAGACTCCATTACCTGAAATAAAAGAAAATACAAACTAACTCTTTCTTGAAAGCCTAAGATACATGTTTTGCAGGGTCAAGTTATTTCTATAAGAACATACTCTGACCTGGCTTTGATAATTTTAACTATTTATTATAAAATCCTTTTTATCTATCCATATCATTTTACGTCGTACCAAGTATCTGTTAAACCATCACATATTTCCCTCCCGCATTTGAAACACAGTTTGTATGGGGTCTTAATAGCAGACTTCACAAGAAAAAATGGTGTGGGTGAGGGATGAAGTCACTGAAATTACCTAAGTATGTTCTAGGTCATACTAAAAACACCCGTTGATTTCCTTCGTGAAAGGTTCATACTCATAGCCAGCCATTCTCCAGCGTGGCCATGGTCACTGCGTGCAGCTATGAGATAAAACTTCAGTAGTTCACTGTCAAGGTTTCAACCACTGTGATTTTCCTGTAGTTACTGCTTTGACTGCAGCAAAAAGATGTGAGAACCAAGGGTATTTGTATCGACTGAGCAATTATTCCAAACTTCAGCTTGTGTAGGCCATGGCTGGTTGTTGGCTTTTGGAATATGTTTCAAGGTCGCGTGTACACCTTTGCCTTTGGATCTGCTTGCGTTCCCTGTTGTGTTTTGGTGCAATCCAGTGTGTTGACTTTAATCCCATGATCAGTGACTTCCCTTGTTAATAGACAAAGCAGGTGGCATTTCTGATAGACCCTACATATTTTCATTTGGGGATAAAGTGTTGCAAGGAAAAAGCCTTACCACCTCAGAGTGCTATTAGTCCATTAGAGTTAAACCGTTTTGCCTTATGACACGTGACAAATACATTTTACTCTTAAGTTTGGTCTTAGTTTTCCTTCTGCATGGGAAGTCTTAGCTCTGTAGATTTTGTCATTTGTATCTCAAGTGCTCTGTATTAATTGCAAATGCTGAATTCATTTCCTAAGTGAACTGTGTGCTACAGTAGCTGTACTTCTGTGGAAGAAATACAAATCCTTTCCCTTGCAAATAGACTTTAATTTAATTTTGCTATGATTGAATACTAGAAAAAATATTGTATCCTTCTCTGTTTTCTACGTGCCCCAGACGTGCCACCCCACTATTTGGTCCTTTGCATTCCAAAATTAACTGGTAAATTTGCAACGTACTATTTATTGAAACTTATTTGTGTATAATTTGGCATCACTTACTAGTTTAATGTAAGGAAGGAGATGAAGACTTTTTTGGGGAAATGTGACTTTTCAAATATTCTAACCGGTATACTTTCTAATGAAATAATTTGCATATTAAATTGTTGTTCAGTTATTTTAAAACAGCATCTTTAGAAATCCACTTTTTAAACCAGATTTCATTGCATGCATTTGGATTTTAGCAGCATATGGATGGAGTCCCTCTTTTACATACCCCTTGTGCTGTCCAAGTTGCAGTTTAGCACTGATGTTTTCCCTGTTGGGATTACAGCCCTCTTGAGCAAAACACTGTCGCTGCAGTTTAAATGGAAACTTGAAAGATAGAGCAGAGGTTTCTGTGAGTTGTTGGCAGATTTATTGTATGAAATACTCAATTTTTTCCTCGTGGAGTCAAAAAGAAAATGAACATGTTTGAAAGCATTTGGTCTGCAGTTAAATATCCAGGCATTATTTGACAAATCCACTTCAAGTTGAAAGAAGTTCAAACTGAGTAATATCTGTGGTAGAGGGGTTGTCAGAGCATTTTCACGGAGATCCACAACCTATTTGGAAAGAATTCAGGATTAATTTGATAAGCCTTACAACAGAATCTTAATTGCAATATCAACAATAAGATTTATTTTAGTATACAAGCACTTTTGCAGTTATGGGAACAATACGTCTGGTTAGGATTTCAAGAATATTGTTCTAAACTTTTAATTTAAATGAAAAGTTTAAATTGCAGTATATTTAGAATTCTCCTGTTGTAGACTACCTCTGTGTGAGTGGGAAGCTGCAGGGTTCTCGCCATGGAAGGGATGGGGGTAGAAAAGCATGTGTGCATGCATAAGCCAGTTATGGATTGGTTTCTGGCATAGATAAATGGTGAATTGATGGTTATATTTTGTATAAGTGTGTATGTTTTTCTATATATGAAAAGCAAATACATATTTTATAAAAATGATTATTTTCACCAGTTGCTTTAGTTTTTATAATTGTATACTAATATAAAAACGACCAACATAATAATGCTAAATAGTTGATAATTAATATCTTTAATGGTGATTAACATAAAACATTGAAACCATTGTAATATTGCTTTACAACCTGTAATTTATTGAGATCCCTGAAGGCGTCTGGATGAATTTTAGTTATCTTGTTGTTTTGCAAGTCGATGTCCTTCAGCTGTGAACAGTTTTGAAAATCATTCAGATCAATCTGTTGTATGCCATTGGATGACATATGGACAGTTTGTAAAGATTGTAGCAGTCCTAGTCCTAGGAAGAACAAAACTATTTTACATTTCATGTTCTTGTTTTCCCAATTGTGTCAAGTGGCTGTTTAAAATTCTTTGCAACAAAATTCCTTCCATTCCCATCTATTGCAACGAGTAGCTGCAGGCTTTGAGTTACTATGCCTTTCTTACTCAGTGGTTGTCCCATTCTAAAAGTTACGTAGCATCGACAGCAGGCACATTAATACATTTACAATCAATGCATGTTTTAAAAATTCACATCTCCGTAAAAGCAGTAGCATTCCTTCGTGCTATCAAAATTATTCCAACTCTGATCTCTGTACTTGGAGCACGCTTCTCTGGAGAACTAGAAGTAGGAAAGGAGGAATGTGAAAAGGGTGGAATATACTCAGTTTGTAAAATCCAAAGATGCTCATTGTAAATAAAAGATGGAGATGCAAAAGGTGATACAGTATCTCCTATTCATTGCCATCTGCAAGTTCACGGGAGTTTTTCATATGTGGAATTACTTGAACCATATTCATAGGTTGTAAACCTGACTGAAAACAAAAACATGTTGTTGCTTATGCCTGTCTGCCTATGAATTACCAAGCGTGACAGTATATTTTTCAGCATATCCTAGTCACGACAGCATCTGTCTTGCATAAGTAGCCCTTCTGAATATTAGAGATACCTCATTTTTCTTAGGTGCTGTGCAGGCAGCCCCAAAGCTCCAGCCTGCAAGTTGCAGGGGGAAGGCAGGTGCTTGAACACTCAGCATCACCATCACCACAGTTTGTAACACCTGAGTTATCTAACTCAGAAGTGATTTTTGATCATGCAGCATTGCTCAGAAGCTATTAGTTCTCCTTGAAAACTTTCCCCTTGGTGTCATCCGATTTACTGGAAATCTCTTATTCTAGTTTGCTGTTGTTTGCCAAGTAATTCACCTATGGGTTTATTGTGAAAAGTAGAGGGAGTGATTCATCCCTGCTGTAAAACTAGAGGTAGCTGACAGGAAAGGCATTCAGAAATTCTTCCTTGCACCTGCATGAAGAACTGTAGTTTGGATGCTTCCCTGAAGCTAAATTTGTGCCAAAAATATACACTGGTATGGCAGCATTGGGCAACAGCCTGACACCTGGGGTGGCGGTTGTGAGAAGGGCTGAACCCTCCCACTTCAGAACTTCACTTTGTGTTTTCTGACCAGAGCTTAAAAATGAGAATGTTAGTGAAGTATTTTGGAGGAGGAAAATAAAGTTCTGAACATGTATTTAAATGAACATAGGATTTAAGTATAACTTGAAGCATGTTGGTATGATGCTTGACTTGGAAAAAAAAGTTTTTGACTTTTAACATCTAAAAATTGAGTCTCTGATAGAAAAGGGTTGATCTTTGTGACCCACTGAGGCATCCTCTAAGGTGTAGTTGTATTTATCTATCAAAACAAATCAAATCTGCATCAGTGTGTGTGTCCTACAAGATAATTTAAGCAAAATGGTTTCCTGCATGCCAGAGAATTGTTAGTATCAAAAAAATGAGAAAAATAAAACTTTGAGGAGCCTGTGTAGGTGCAAAATTATTCCCTTTGTCTGACTTTGTAAGGTAAGTGAGGTTTTGGTTTGCCCCCTCACCCCTGTATTTTCAAAATCTAGACTTGATGAATGTGGTGATGTTATCAAAGATTAATTAAATTCAGCAAACAATATATAGGATAGCATTGCTCATACTGCAGCTTCTGCTTAATTTATAAACACTGGACAATGTGAATCATCTGTTTATGAGGTCAGAGGCTGTCATAAAAGGTTACGATGCCCAGAATAGTTCAGTGACTGGCAAACACTTTCTAAAAGTCTATCAAAACCTTACAGTCCTCTCTTCTTACTGGAAGGTGTCACTTTGGTTGGCTCTTGGATGGCATAGAGCAAAATTGTTTTGACTGAACAAAATATTTTCCTGTCTTTGTGAAATACTGAAATTGGAGCAAGTTTTATTTAAAAAAGTATTGACTTTCTTCTGAAGAGTAGTATGAAATTATCCATAATTTTCCTGATGTTAAGGTTCATGACTGGGTTGTGGAGGCTAGTGTTTTTCCAAAGATCCTTACTTCCCTTTCTATACAAGAAAAAATGCTGCTTGGGCTCTCAAAGGATAAATATGGTTATATTTGACGGACATTAAGGCATTACAGTTGCAAAGACCATATAAAAAACCTCAACCTAATCTGCAACAACCCACTTGCTTCAGGCTCTGTATTTGCACGCAGGTGGAACTTTCCCTCACCTTCAGCATAACTAAATGAGATAGTTGCATTCTGAATTCAGTAAGGTCTACCGAATCATACCCAAAACCAACTTACCCCTTGGGAGTGAGGTCCTTAAGGATTTTGAAAGCTTACCTCTTGGAACTGTATCAAGATTATTTCTTTCAACTGACAATACTTTCAAAGCAGGCAGGAGGCGATTGACTTTTCCATACTTTTTAGACCCTTGTGCAGGCGTAGGTATGTCCAGTGTGAGGGTGTGGATGGCATTATCATTGAGGTTTAGAGTTTCTAATACCAGTAAATTTCTACAAGTAGTTAAGGAGAGTTCAGAAATTAGGTTGTTACTAAGATTCAGGTGTTTTAGCATCCATTTTTCATTTCTTCCATCGGTGCACAGAAAAGTTTTAATATTATTGTAACTAAAATCAGCCGTTATTGCTGTTTGTGATAAATCTTCTGGAATAGTAGATAGTCCAGTAAAAGAACAGTTCAGTAAGAACTCCCCATCCCACTGGCAGTCTGAATGGTGATGTGTATGAAGAACCCGCTGTGACTTGGTTTCCACTGATCCAGGAAGATTAAAGTAAAGAACCACAGCTATGACACTCAAATGAAGGTTATCCATAATATCTATATGTAAAATGTAAACTTATGGTAAGTTCAGCATAACAAGAGTTACACAGAAAGCGGAAATACTTTGACTTTAAAAAGATATCAACACTAAACAAATACCCAAACCATTACCAATGTTCTGCCTTAAACATTCAGTTTTTGAGTCTTGGGTATTTTTCAAAAAGAACACTCATAAACTGTTAACCTTCCCCCTCCCTCTACCTCTCCCAAAAAACAATCCAAACCTTTTCTTTCTTTTCCAGCCCTTCGGTCAAGAAATACAGCTTCTCAGGAACTTGGGAACTAACAACAGTGGAGACTTTTGAACTCTGCTTCAGGTATCATACGCAACTACCACTGAGCAAAGTCCACCAGATACAATCCATGACGAACAGATGCGAAATGATTTTTGTATTTATAGTTAATAGAATACTAGTTTCCCTGTCAACAACCCAACAGTATGTTTTTAATGAAAAACTGTTCTTACAAGTAACACTTCTGAACCACAGCTGCATCTTAGAATTTATTGTTTCATTTCAAAACAAAGATTAGAAATTCAATTGTCGTTCACCTATTGAAACAACAACCACCTTTACATATACTGAGAATTCCTCACATGTAAGTTGTTTCAAGGTACTCAGTATGGTATTTTACACAGAGGCATGTAGAATGTACCTTAAACACACAGAATCTTAAATGCATCCGTGGGATTCAAATAAATAATGTGCCACACAATGTTTTAAATACGCATAGAAAAACGTACCTTAGGCAGTTAGAAGATAAACAACAAAAAAATGCACAACGCAAGTCATGTGTGGTGCTAACATTTCTCAAACTGTGTAGTGAAGGCAACAAAATATATTAACAATACATAAATAGTGGCTAACAAATTGATCATTTATTTCATTTGATATTTGTATGATCGGTTTTGCTGTTTTGACAAAAAATTCAGACTTCAAAACCAATTCTCCAGACCATGATTTAAGAGTACCTTTGTGACAGATCTTTCAGCTATGTTGCATACAGTGTTTTAAAAAGAATTCTTGGTAATTACAAGAATCCAATACTAACATATAGGCATGTCAGTATTAACCAGAGAAGAGCTTTAACGTGCTCTTTGTGTGTAATCTACTTGACAGAGGCAGTATCTGTCATTTTCAAGATCTATTTCAGCTTAGAAGACACTGCTGCTTATATGTTTATACATGCATATATATATATGTATATATAAAAAGTGACAAATTTCTATTAGCATGAGAGTGAAAATTCTAAAAATGTTACAGTTTATTTCCTCAACAGTAAGAGATACTAATTGAGGCAGTACTTAGCAGCAAAGATGTGTGCATGTTTTCAGCAAAATGTGTGTTGAAGTGGTTAGTAAGTATTAACTGTAGTAAACCTATGAAGTTTATGAATGCAGTATGCAAAATGTTAGTACTTTCCCATAGTCTTTCATGTGAGCAATTCAATGGCTTTTGCTACATTTTATTCTGCTTATTCAGTTGTTAGAACAGCTCTGCTGCTCTCCAGTCCCCAAAACCCTGACAACTACTGAGCATCAAAATCTGGCTTTGCCTTTGAGCAGTGAGGGAAACTTGACCCCTCTGACCTCCTGTGTGGCCTAACGCCTGACCTAAGAATCCCCCTCTAGAAATCACTTCCACCCATACACATCCTGCTTAAGGACTTACTGACTTCTAGTAAATACAGGAATTGGAACCTTGGACATGAAGTTCTTGTTGCAGCAGGAGCTCATTTGTATTTTGTGGAATTCTGTGTACCTTGAGAGCTATAAAACAAGGGTAGATCGTTTATCTTCCCATCACAAATGAGCAATTCTGAAGTTAATGTGTAACATTTGCATAACATTTAGAAAGAGAAGTGTGTGCCTATCTAGAAAAACTTGTCAAAAAGCTACTTGCAAAGTCACCCTGGCCTCCATTATTAAGGTTACTTGATGCTACTGCAAAACAAAACAATTTTAAACTGAAGAAATACATGGGGTGGGGAAAGGACTCCTCTTATAATGAGCTGGTCTATTTTTAGTACAGAACACCTTACCTCTGCCAAAGCAGTTACAAGGCTAGAACAGTTTCTATATGGCTGCAGTTCACATAGACATTTTCACTGTTGACAAATTCTGATATTCACATGTATTTACTCTGCTGTCATAGAATCCAATACCATCACATTTAGAATTACAGATCTGCAGTTTAACTTCAGGATTTAATTCTGAGGTTCAGTGCATCAGTACTGGTATTTATGGGGAAAAAGAGATCTAATCTCAGATGCTGTTGCAAGTCATGCTTTAGATTATTACCTGTTGAATAATGGTTTCATACACTGTTCCCATTAAAGCACCCAGGAAAACATTTTTTTGGGGTAATAAGCAAGTTATAAGTACAACTTTAAAAATGTACTTCTAATATAAACACGTTTTATAAATACTCCACATAAATTAAACAACCATAGAATGCCTGAACTGCACAGATAGAATGGGAGCTCAAGCAACACTTCAATAATTGCAAGACTATTTCAAAACTGAAGTTACTTTTCCACACTTGATACTACTTTGCAAATATTTATGCTAGCATCATTTTTTTAACTACATGAGAATGTATGGCCGAAGTAATGCAACATTTTAAAGTAAATCTGCCATTACCCCTCTCTTAGTACACATATGGTAAACCACATAATTTTGGGGAAATCATTATGTCAACCTTTGGCAAGAAATGAAGAGAAGATAAAAATCTGCCACTTCAGCCATCCTAGGCAAATCCACTTCCAACAACAAATCCACATTCCTGTTGAAGTACTTCAGATCACAGTTTTGTTCTCAGCTGCCCTCAAGGTCTAGAGATGTAGGACAAAAACCTCCCTAAAAGCAACTGAAAGCAGTCAAGATTGCTGCTAAGATCACATACTTTAAATATATTCTACTGAGCCCAACTCAGGAACATACTTCAGTATGCATGTAGACTGAAAGTTTACTAAATCAGTGCCACTATTAACGTTATGGCTAACAGGATGATGACATAATACTGCTGAATGTAACAGCCTTCACTTAAAAATACTATGTAATAAATGTTAGTATAAATTGCTGTAAAAACAGACATCCTTGAAGGCATGCAATTACTCCATACAAATATATGTAAACACAAAAGAGAACTCTCCTGCTAGTGGTTTGTGTTTTAGTGTGTGGCTCCGCATGGATTGACAGAAGTCTGACAACCCATGTTATAACCCGTCACCTGAACCTTGAACAGTGTCCCATCCGCACACATACAGAGCTTGAAGCGCAGCCAGTTGCCGTTATTGAACTGCTCCCCATAAGAAGAACTTGGCAGTCGCGACGGGCTGACCATCACAGTTCCGTTCAGGATAATGCTGTTTTCCTATTAAGAGGGAGAAAAAAAAGTACAACTTCTAATTTAAACAAGGCAGGTTGTTTTTGAAAAGGACAAGCTGGTTTAATGGATAAATGACATCTTTAGGATGGCTGTAGAAATCAACAGAATAAAAAAAGTACATATAACAAGGTTTCATTTTTAAATTAAATTTGTGAATAGTGCCCATGAATTTCCCAATTATACTCAGCAACATACTTTGCTATTCCAGTGGTAGATTGATATTGAGAGACAGCAGTAGTGTGGCTTTTCACTTTACAGACCTATTAGCAAATGCACTAAATCTAAAAATATGGACATGAAATGGGAATCAGTGTTCAAATTCATACATGAAATTCATTCACACATGTATTAAAAGTGCATGTATCTCTATTTTTTTTATCCTCCTATAACCTTTTCCGCCATTCCATATGCCCTGCAATCCTAAAAATCTCCAAAAATCTTAAGTGAATGCTGGCAACTCTTACTGTGGCAGCACAGAAGGTAGCGCTCCTAACTGTATGCTCTGCTCCTCTCTCAAAGGTTGCTGACCCCAGTAAAGCCTCCAGAAGAGAAGATTAATTCCCTTTGGTATTTGTTTCAGTGCAGAGGCCAATAGCTTAGCTTTAGCTGCATCGTGGGTTTTTAGGATCTAAACAGTAGTAAACAATTGTTACCTGAAAACTACTGAAACACTAATTAACAGCAAAGTAATAAGCCACCTTTTAAAATTCTACTAAATAAACTGACTGCAATTAAACTGTTATGCATGGCTACTTTATATAAAATTTGAAACCATATAAAGCTACATCACTTTATTATCAGCCTGAATTTGAAACTAAGCTGTTAAAAAAATGCTGATTTGAAATACTTACTGCTTTAAGTTCCATGTTACCCCCCATTCGAAACTCAATGGTCTTGCCTGTGATGAAAACACCTTCATTTCCACGGACAATAGCACGGCCATCAACCTTTATGTTTAGATCACTGGTTGCATTGCTGGTAATCTAAGAACATAAACAAAAAGACTGCATTACAGATCAAGGAAGATGAGTCACTTGGGTTTGTTTGCTACACAATTTAGTAAAAAACTTCAATGTACTTTTTGCCCTTCTGCCATTATGCCTATAAAGCTTCTGCCCATTTGTTATTTTCCACATTCACATTTAAAAACAAGGATTACTTAATTTTGGAAGGTATATAAAATAGCTTATTTTTGCAATAAAAATAACAATTCATATGACAATTTTATGGGATACACAGTGAATGCTTGTAGCAAATATAGGCTTCCTGTTAGGACTGATTATGTAAACTTACTCCTCCGTTTTCATTTAATCTGTTTTTGCTATATATTTATAGGTTTGGATTTTTTTTCCCTGGAACATACTATTTAATTGTTAGCCTTGCAGAGGAAACACGAAGATGAGCAAAACAAATTCTCTTTGTCCTTTACAGGATTGCTCAATGCTTCCTAAGGCACACTCAACCCTCTATAAAACTACTGATACTACTCTACTAATGTTATACAAAAGAACTATGCACTGTATCTGTAAAGCCTTTGTTAGGAGTGATAATATCCAAGAAAGAAATTTTAGTCTGACATTAAGATCAACATTTTAAATATACACACGCTGACATTTAGTTTTAGTTTTCTGATAAATAAAGCATATTTAATGTAGAAACCAAACTAAGAACTTGTTTAACCTAGAAGCCATGAACTGACACAACTTTTACAATGTTGTGATTGTTCTGAATACTTTTTATCAGACTTCTGAAATTCTGATTGTATTAACATTTATCTCCAATAGAAGCAAAATGATACATGAAGTTCTGGTAATTATTTTGGTAAGACATTACTAGAAACAGAGCAGCTTTTCATATAAATTTCATTTCTGAAACAGTTATCCCTGCACAAATGGATAAATGCTTAGTTGTTGTGGTTTAACCCCAGCCAGCAGCTAAGCACCACAGAGCTGCTTACTCACTCCACACCCACCCAGTGGGATGAGGGAGAATATTGGGAAAAGGAAAAACTTGTGCATTGACATAAGAACGGTTTAATAGAACAGAAAAGAAGAAACTAATAATGAAAATGATAACACTGATAAAATGACAACGGTAGTAATAAAAGGACTGGAATATGCAAATGGTGCACAGTGAGATTGATCACCACTTGCAGATCAACACCCAGTTAGTCCCCGAGCGGCAATCCCCCACCCCCACTCCCCCCAGTTTATTTCCTAGATGTGACTGTCCCATCCCATGGTATGGAATACCTTGTTGGCCAGTTTGGGTCAGCTGCCCCAGCTGTGTCCTGTGCCAACTTCTTGTGCCCCTCCAGCTTTCTCACTGGCTGGGCATGAGAAGCTGAAAAATCGTTGATTTTAGACTAGACACTAATTAGCAACAACTGAAAACATCAGAGTTATCAAAATTCTTCTCATACTGAACTCAAAAACATAGCACCCTACCAGCTAATAGGAAGACAAATAAATCTATCCCAGCTGAAACCAGGACAGTCTTTGACTTCAGATATCAGAACTGGATGCCATATTACCAAAAAAACCCCCAACCATTCACCAAAAGGCAAAACAAGCTCTTATGTTCTTTAATTTAAGGATCCAGTTACTTGCATGTGCCACAGCATCACTCTGGGAGCTCATATTGAGTGAGCTGTCAGCAATGGCCCCTAGGATCTCTTCAGAAGCCACACATCCCAGGCTATAGTCTCTCACTCCAGCGATATGACCTATTCTACTTATCCTGTATTTGCAAAAATTTTTCATTTGACTCTATCAAAATACAGCTTCCTTGAAGAAGACAACTGAACAAGTGATTCAAGATTGGTTTATGTAACTGCTCTGTTCTCCTCACTTTCTCAGAATGGTAAATCTATGCCATCCACAGACTTTTATTACCTGCTATTTTATTAGTGGAAATGCTGAATAGCATCATGCCAATTACTGACTCCCACAGAAGCTCATGAGAAAAACCTCTTCTTGAACACAATTAATGAAAAGATTTTTTTTTTAGTCCTCTTGGTAATTCTTGTTGATACTGTTAAATGCTACTTAGAAGTAAAAACAAAAAAAAACCCAAACCCCCGCAGTATGAAATCATTATTTGCACATTTACATCTATCAACCTAATACATAATATCACCAAAGAATAAAATCCAGTTTCGCTGTATTGTCTGTTATCTAATGCAGGTTCACTTTTCAGGAATAAAGGTTGAAATGAAGCTGTTAGGAATGACACTGGGGAAAAACCATTTTCATATGTTCTTCTTAAATGACAGCAATACAACTGGATATGTAACTAGATAAATAATAATTATTCAAAAAATACTAAGTAAAGCTGATAGAATTTAATACTTATAATTAAAACTGTATCTTTATTATCTTCATGAACATAACAATATTATTTTTTTTCACACAGAGTCTTCCAAGATAGATAAACAAAAATGTCACAGATACAGGTAGAACTTATATGTTACAAGCCTGCCATTAAAGAAAATAAAGATAAAGCTATTTCTGCAGACAATATTAATAACTCATCATTATTACTGTTAGCTGGACACACTGTGGTCACTAGAAAATCACAGTCTCTTTACAGTATTATCCACTTATATCTTGGAGCTTCCCTATTTACAGTCTTTCTGAAAATTAGGTAAAGCCTTTGGAGAGCACTCTCAAGTGTACAGCAATGCCTACCCATGAAGAGAACAAACCCATCACTAAGAAGAGTTCTGATAATCTGTAAATGGTAGATACATTAACAAAAAGTAATTGAGTACTCACAATCTTCATGGAAGCAAAACTAAACATCTGAAACTATCCAAATAGCTAAAATTATCCAAAAGAATTTTAACTGGAATGGATTTATTTCTGAAAAGTAAAGAAAACATAACTAAAGGTAATAAAACATCAAATTCTTTCATTACAATTTCACATTCATGACCTACACTGTATCACTTATTGGTAAGTAATCATGCTGCCACAAGGGAAATGATAACACGCTCAGCAAGGCTGGAATAGGATGAGACAGCATCCTCGCAGCCTCAGCCAACCATGAAGTCAGTCTGCCTAGGATGACTGGAACCACTCCAACCCTAATGCTATCTCATTTACTTTCTTACATTCTGTTGAGATAGAGAAGTTGCAGCACAGATTTGGAAAGCCACAACAGTTCACTGCTGATTCATGCTGTTAAATCATGCTGTTATTACATTATATTTATGCTGCTATCACACTATTTTATGATGAGAGACTTCATTACAGTCAGAGACAGAGCAGATGATGAACTATATACATCAAGAAGAAACAACACTTGCTTGCCTGCATTAAAATATATAAAGTCTATACTTCAGGTAAAATTAATTCTAATGATAAAGAAGCATTACAAGTTTCAGATACAGTCACACAGAACTCTATTTCAATGATTAAACAAACACACAAGCATCTTTTGCCAAATGAAAGGTTTAGCTGTTAATCACATGAGGGCAGCAGTTGAGACTGTAATGGAGTTCTTATTTTCCTTTGATCCAAAGAGACTATCTTTAGCTGAATTAGTTTCATTATAATTTGTTGACACACTGATAGTCTGGCATTTCTTTTCTACAGTAAATGTCCTCTATTATAGAGATATTTTTATCCTAAGGCTCAAATTATTAAGACAGACAACTTTACTGAAGACAAAATATGATAATTCTGCAACTAAAACAAACTCAATGTTTACTCTGAGAAAGAAAGAATTATGATTAAACCATTCAAGATACAGCACGATTGTAATGTAGTAAAAATGAAATCTGGACTGATAAGAACATACAATGGAATTTGAAAGAATCAAAAATCCCCTCCAGTTCCAAGAAGTATACTGTTCTGTTAAAAGGTTATAACTCAAACGTCATGGAAAGTTATAGATTATGTGCTGTTTCAATGCACAAATCGTAGCTGGAAGGTGTATAGATGAACACATTAAAAGTCTATTTGGTAAAAAAAATACCAACTATACTAGCATAGACAGCCTTTTCTGCTTTGGATGGTTTTGGTTGGGTTTTGCAGGGGTTTGTTTTTTGTTTGGTTCGTTTTTTTTAACATGAATGGAGATTCGATACCTTTGAAGTTTTGCCAGTCCTAAAATTTCTGGTTCTGATTTCATTTTCTGTTGGTAGGTGGTCTTACCTGGTTTTGGTACTCACTTAAGATTAGCTGAGAACAGCATTACCCAGAATTAAACACCACTTTTTAAAAACAGGAATGATAACAGAATATGGATGTAAAAACTTCAGCTCAGCTTTTTTATCTCATTTTCTGCCAGGATCTTACTATGCAGTATTAACAATGATGTGTGTTAGTCTCAACTATAAAACAGAAAGTGTAAAACCTTCACATCTTGGTAAAATGCTCTACAAATTATACTTGAATTGCTCTGCTTATTTGCGAAACATTTTTGGTTTTGAAGCCTATTTACTGAACTTATATTTTATTGATTCTTAATGTGTCCAAGTGAATATGCTTTGAAAAGAAGTATGATTGTATTTATGTAACAGCGGCATGCCTCTGGTTCCCCGAGGTCCTACTCAAAATATTCAAAAGACTATGCCTTTTTCTCTCCATGTACAATTCAACTCTTCGACAGTAGCATTTACTAAAAACGGTGACTTGAATTTGTCAAATAACTCAACTGAAGCCAAAACTGAATTATTATTCTGGTTCACTTAAAGCCATTCAAAGACCTGGAGGATTATCAAGGAACTACTTTATGGATAAGCGAACAAAAATCAGTCCTTATCCTTGCATCTTTCCCAAAGGCTTATTAGACAATTATATTCTTCATACCCATTGTATTTTATGTATATACTTTTAATCTCATTCTTTTTTGTAGAATAAGTGAAATACAATTCTATTTCAATTATGACATACAATGTAATTTCTAGATGCAATCAGAACTACTTAATTATTCCAGCTTCTCACTGAAATGTAATTACAAAACTGTGCCAAAACCATAATTTTAAAAGTTTAGCAAAAGTTATTTAAATAAACTTATTGACATGATGACCAGATTTGTTAGAGACTGTCAAGAGTCCTCTGCCTCCAAACAGGCTTTTTTTCCTCTTTGTGTGTGATTAACTCTTAAAAAGTTGCAGGGAAAAAAGTTTCCTACAACTTGTTTTTGATTAAGCTAGTGATTTATGAATTCTAGGACACTATAAAATTTTATAAATTTGGATTCATTGTGGTGTTTGCACACTAATAGCATTAATTAGATTGTGTTTCTCTGAACACTACAGATTTGCTAAAGCATTTTGTCCTGTATGTTCTGTAGTTGAACGTAACAAAACTGTGGATCCTCTGTATCTTGGAAAAAACTTTATCAGTTTGAGTTTTTTTTTAAAACCTATCATCCCCCTGTGTAATATCCTGATAACATGGAGAAACATAAAATACATATGGGTGCCATCAGTTGTAACTATACATCCACAATTCTGTTTTAAAAAAACCCAACCAACAATAAAACACTTAACCTGCATTAGAACCAGCATTGTAAAATTCTGATCTCTAACAACTGGATGACAGTAATTTACCTGCAATGTCTATTACACTGTTGTAAAATAACTCCTATAGAATTTCATCTTACTTTTTGTAAATCTTTTACTGAGAAGTATAATACAGTATAGATTCAAGTTAGATATAGTGACCAAGACAGAAAGTGAGATTTTCTCGCTATAAATACTGATAAAGTAACTGGAGAAATCATGGTATATGATTGCCATAGGTACAGTGACACTTGCATCGTTTCTGCTTTGTAGTTTACTCCAATAACAGCACAACCTGCTATAAAATCCAGCATCAGTTAGCCACACCAACATTTCATCCTTTCTAGATTTTCAGAATATACAGACTTGGGGAAAAAAAAAGTCCAAGTACTACTCTTCACCTCAGTAAAATATTGTTATCCACCATTAAATATCTTATGCGTGAATGCTTTAGGAGCTCATCAGAGTATATGGACCCGAAAACCAGAGTTTCTGTAACACTTTTCATAAAGAAACCTCCTTTAGAACAACAATTACACTACATTCAGTCCAGGCCAGTCTCATTCACTCTGAAAGCTGCATTTGCTATTCATTTTTGTTGCCACATCTGGGCCTATTTATTGGGTGTCAGTTTATTCTGCAAGGACAACCTTCAAGAAAAACAATCAAGTAAGGGACATAAAGCCATATTAAACATCTTCCTGCAATTAAAACAACTTTAATGATAACAATAGAGAAAAAAAGCACTTCGTCTAGCACAAATCTCACCAAGCTATTTCCATTAAAAAAATGAGAATTAATTCCGGGGCCAAATAGGAAAAGCTGAGCAATGACACTGTAAGGTTAATAGGATCGATCTAATCGCATCTGAAATATGCAATTTTCAGGGAGTATAATGAAATAAAGATTTTGGTAAACTGCGGAACTTTGCAGATATGTAACACTAGGAAGTCAGCTTTACAAGTTTAAAGTGTTAGGGTCCTACAGTTTTTATGGTACCCGGAGTTTGAGAAAGAAATTATTACTATGCCATTGTTGCTGGAATGATCTCTAAAGTTCTACATTCGGGTAACTCCCACATCCTCTTTTTTTTGTAATCCTTTGTATTTCCTTCTTCAAGAAACTCTGCTTCTGAAGAGATTATTATGGTAGCTAGTCAGGGATCAAGTGATATGTTGGTAATACCCTTTTTTAGGTTGCTCTGCTAATTAGTCACTATACAAAATAGGTAGCAATGAAAAACTTTAAAACAAATCAATAAAATACATTAAATCAATTATTGGCAAGAGTATACAGAAAGCAGAGTATGATTTTACAGAATAACTGTAAGTGAAATAAAAATGCATTCTAGGGTTAATTCAGTTACAGCAAAGGGATAAAATTCACTACTAAACAAGAGTTAAAACTAACTTGTTCAGAAGAAGAAATTAGGCATCTTATTGTTTGTACGTTTGAAAATCATCTTCCTATTGCTACCACATGGATGTGTTTTCCACCAAAACCATACTGTATTCAAAGCTATAATACTAAATTCCTTAAGCTCAAATAATAATAATAATAATAAAATAGAGCTGCATACAAAGGGGGAGGGCTCAGGACTTTCTCACAGTCAAGTAACTCTGCCCCAAAGAATGAATGCATGCTAAAGAAACATATACCTTTTATTTCCCATAAAAACATTCAGAATGTAAAGGTATCTTTCAAGCAATACCAATTATATAAACACTGTGCTCCACAGTTTTTCTCCACACAACAGCAAGTTTTACAAGTGGAATTATGTTCAATATCTCTTTCCCTCTATTCAGCAGTCTCCACTGGATTTGCTCCTGGGTGCTTAAGAGCTTCCCTCCCTCCTCACTGAGAATGGCTCTGGTAACAGCCAGTCCAGGAAACGGTATTTGGGCTTGCAAAGAGACATTCAAACCTTCAAGAAAGTCTTCAAAGAATATTCAATATTCAGACCAGTAAATGTAGGCATTTAACAGATTAATCGTAATTTCTGCCAACGCCATGTTCCTTTGCAATTAATATAGTGAAACAAATATTTGCGAGGGTAGGTGAGATCATAAGTGACTGATGCACACTCATGTCTTTCCACTGACTACAAATGTAATTCAAAGTGACTTTATTTCTAATTTAGACCTGGCTCACAGGATTGGCTTTATTTCATTAAATCCTAAGCCTAACTACATAATGTAAACTGGTTTCAGTCTAACTGGTCTCTGTAACATGAATCATATCTACATGGAATATTTGTACTGAATTATGCACCTGGTTAACATCTTTATTACTCAAAAGATTAATATTTGAAGGATAAGGATGAAAAATAATAGCTAATGTCAAATATAATTGATTTAGCAAATACAAATGACTGCTAATTTTGTCATATAGTTGCTTTGTTCTTTTTGAAGAACACAGAAAAACATTAGTTTCAACTTGGTCCCACTAATATGTGTATGATATTATGACCTCAGCTGTCAAACACACTAAATCTGTTGTCAAAAATTTTGTTCTGCATGAAAGAAGGGGTAGAAGTTAATGAATTACTGTATATTGCACATGAAATCCAAGCATAAAACTGCACTTTCAGTGCTCACATTCGAACTTCTTAATTTGACGTGTCATCTAAAATTGCAACATATTCCCTGACTATCACAAAAGCAAACTATTCAAATAGTAACTTAATTTGGAACTAACTGAAGAAAAACACTGTCCAAATGTAATTTTTCAAATGGCATGAACACTTACATGGAAGAAAAAAGAGAGTATTCAAGACTATAAATTACTATATCCCTTCTTGAAGATTTTCTTTAATAGTAAACCAATGTAACAGTATTACACGCTTACACTTGTGTGTTAGGAATCAAAATACATCTCAGAATTGTTCTGATGAGCGACATAAGATTTCTTAAGACCCTTGCTCTTCGAGCATACTCCCCACTGACTTGCAAGAAAAAGTAGCTGGCAATCACTGGAAAACAATTCCCTGTATTTTTCTTACCTCTTACACATTTCCTCTGGAAACAGCCCCTGCAGCTTTTACAGTGATGTACCTTGTTCCCTTTTAGATGTTCTCAACTAATGTACTGGGGGAAAAGGCACTTGTTACTATGTCCCAGTACCTTGATTTTCAGATTTTCAAACTTCTGAGTAATAAATGACTTGGTAAAAGCCACATGCCTTGAAATTACACTTAAAACAGGTTAGGGTAAAAATGAAAATAGAATTACTAAATCTCAACACTCAAAGAGTACAGTTACAAATATTTATAAAAGATGAAAAAAATTAAGAAAATATATTTATTCTACTTGTATCAATATCAAACCCTGAAGACCCTTGTCCTGTTTCTTATCACCAAGTTTTCACCTTTCTACTTTTCATGCTGCGTTCCCAAAAGAAGTCCTACTGATATAGTATGCTGGCCCTGTAGAGCTAGTTTCCTTCAGCAGGGATTTTGAAAATTTCTGGTTTGGCAATCCTATTTCAACATAATTTTTTTTTTTTAAACAATATTCTCCAGAGTAGAAGATGGGTCTGTTAAAAACTAGACAGATCTCCCAAGTTAAGTCACAGCTGCAGTAATTAGGTATATACCTCTTTCCATAAGCAGCTAAATCTACCACCCGAGGACTTCTGGTTTTGCTCAGTTGCTTTGGAGACAGCAAGGCTTACATTTTCACTGACTCCTGTGATTTATCTGATAATATTAGACTAGTTCATAGGACGGAGTAACTTCAGAATTCCTTGTGCTCTAACTTGCAATTTTACTACATACAACTGTTCCAAATATTTTGAGGAATGACTTCTGGGAGAGGGAGCTAGATGGAAAAAGGGCAACAGAAACAGATGTGCATATTTCAAATTCAGATACAGAACCCAAAACTTATCTGTATTACTGGAGGTAAGTTAAATATTATTTTTAAAAATAAGTCAGATGTGAGTAATGTATTGTTACTATGAACTCTTGGCCTACAAACTCAAGCAAAAGAAAGAAGAGAGATTAATTTAGGTATACAAATATGCACATTTCTAGCTGAATAAAATATAAATAAAAAATTGGGGAGTTTGTTGGGTTTTTTTAAATGATTTATATTTTCAGCTTTCCACATTTAAAGTCAAGCTTCTGAGGAAAAACAATGTATAATATAGGAAAAACGGGCCTACAATCTCATCAGAAGAAGGATTGCAGAAAGCCGCACTGAAGCTTCACAGATAAATCAGGGTAGTGTTAGGAGTTTTATTTCCTTTTTCATGCTTCTTAAACCATTTTTAGTTTCCTATATAAACTGGTCAGAACCTTCCAGTAACTTTCTAGACAGAGGGCAACTCCTCCTGATACAAGGCAAGCACCAATAGTTTCTCAAAGTGAAAAGAAGGATGATGTACAGTCTATCTGTTATATTGTAGTTTTATATTAAAATTTTGTAAGAATAATTTCTGCGGGACAAAACTTGTATTTCTAAGACTGTATGACAAAATATCTCTGTGTTTAATTTACAGTATACTCACATGTGGAGATCAAGTCAAGATATCCATGATAATCAAAAGATGCAGAAGCTTCTGACTAAGTTAAGTAGGCTTGTTAACAGAGCAGTCAAATTGGGACTGCAATAGCTGAAGTTGGGACCAATGGACACCTGATGTTTCTTCCCCTATAAGACCGTATTTAGATACAACTTTTACCAGTCACTCATTCTCTGTTGATTAAGCTCTCTGCATGCAAAAATAAAGTCAGTAATTTTATTACTGTAAGTTGGCTCTCCTGAACAGAAATGATTCAACAGTGCTTACTCACAGTTTTCTACTACCAGTACTCAGAGATTAAGGAGCAACCTCTTTAGATTGCTAGCTATGATGATCAAAGTTTAAAACAGCAGAGCTTCCAGTTTCTTGCAACACATGACAATATACTGAATGTCTTCCAGAAGTGCTCACAGCAGGGAATAAACTCACAGCAATTTTAGTAGTCAGGGTCTTTAAAGTTAGACAGATTTCCATGTTCACAGTCCTTAACTCTTTACAGGTTTTTGTACATTCATAGAAAAGACCCTGTTAACTTCCATACACAGAAGAGTGAGGGCGCAGGATCCAGAACCACAAAACTATCTACCATAGAGCTTAGAGAGGAGAGGGGTAAACAGTCCTCTGTTCAGAAAACTAATCCGCTCAGAAACATTACTTTTTTTTCTTTTTTGTTAATTGAGAAACATTTATTTTTACTGCAGTAGCAATGGAAACTAAATGTCTAGCACAGTGCACACCAAGAAGCTAAATTAAAAATATATGTATTAGTTATGCCTCACATCATATGAAGTGAGAACTCCTGTACTTTAACACAGAAAAAGTTACTATTTAAAACCTCACATCATAAACTAGGAACAAGATCACAAAAGAGTAAGGAAACCTAGATTACCATAGTTGACCATAAACAGATAGTATAAAATCACATTTCTGATATATGACATGTTTCTATAGTAGATCATCACTAGGAAGGATATTAATATTGAACTTTTTAAACTAAACTGCAGACAGCAGTATGAATTGAATTTGTCTTCCAAGCATCTTGTTATTCAGTCGCCTCTGTAACCATCTACTAATCCCATTTTTAGTGTGCAAAGTTACATTATTTAACTTGTATAGCTGTAGCTACACACTACACACACTCTGACAGATATATAGAATCAGGTTTGTCTTTCTTTAAAACCTTCTCTTTCAAGTGATTTTAGCTCACACACAAGAATCTACTTCAATAGAAATGTTAGTTCATGTGAAAAGTGAAACAAAAAATATACCTATAATAACTGTAACAGTCCAAATGTTGATAAATGCAAGCTACAGACTCTTCTGTGACTGTATACAAAGTCTGTAATACTATAATGAAGAAAACTGGCAGACAAGTCCAAGAATGAAGTAAGAAGACAACATGCTCATCACCTATATGTTCCTAGAAAACATTTATGGTGAAGAAAACCAAGCATCTTCAACAGCTGTGGTTTTAAACTGTTCTTATTATTTCAGACTTTCATGTTGAATATCATTTAATACAGGTATGAAATCCTCTGCAAGAAAGACAATCTGCTTTTTTTTAAAACTTGACATTAGGCCTGATGTAACACAAGCCAGTAACCTTTAGATGCCAAGGGTTCACTCATAAAAACAGAGCACTATTCCTCCATTTCAGGGAACTACATCAAGCTTCAGGCACTATGGAATCTAATACGCAAAAAACAGACCACAGGTAGAACCAATGGTCTTCACACACCAAAAATGCTTAAAAATGTGAGGAACAAGACTTAAAGGACAAGTTCATGTGCTAAATGAGACTTGAAAAATCAGTACTGTATTCTTACCATAAATCAGAAGATATTAACCTAAGCCTTCTCTACTTTTATGTGAAAGAAGGGGGCAAAGTATTCAAATGAGCTGAGATTTAGAATGAGTGGTAGGTAGTAGTGAACCTTCTAACCCTGCACTGATTCTAAGAGATTAGTAAAGAGGGAAGGAAAGGCAAAACAAACCAAAGATATTGACAGTGCTTACTCCACCACTAAGCTGGAGATGCACTTCAAAGTCATCCTGTATCCTGACTTTCATTCAAATGCAGGCACTGTGAAATGTTTCCCTATGCTCTGGACAGGCATCCATCTTAAAACTAACTCTGGACAGGCATCTATCTTAAAACTAACATAGACAAAATCTAAGATTTAGTCTAAGAATAAACCTGACATCAACTTCGTGAGGCATAAACATTTACTCAAGTATTAACAATACTTAACAATTACCTTAACTTCCTTAAAATTTTATTGATCATATGATGTAGGAAGATGGTGCTTCACATTATCATTTGAACTAACATTAGCTTCTAATACTTCACCATAATTAAACATCTGAAAAAAAATCAACAGCATTTATCTAAATTTTAATAGGACAGACAGTTGTGCATGCATTCATTTTGGTCATGAGGTCAATAAGGCTTACTCCCTAGTATTTATATAACATAGGGATTAAAGGATCATTATTTTAAAGATTATATAAATCAGAATAAAAGACAGTCACTACCTCGAAGATTTTATGGCTCAAGTATAAAACAAGAGACAACAAATTCACAGAAAAGTAAAAAGCAGCAGACAAAACTAGTCAATGTGACTGTAAGTGCTATTAACAGACTCGAGCCTACCTGTCAAATCTATTCTGGGCATTGCAGAAAAACAGAACTTACATAAGGATTTAGAGGGAAGTAACTGAATATCTGCATTAGAAGCTCCATTTATGTAAGACAGTCAACCTGGGAGATAGCACAGATACTTTCTTGCGAGCTCAAGTGCGTGATGAGGCTGTCATCACTGGCTGATTGGTAGTCAGCATCTCGACACTGAATATGAGATGACATGTAAGGTGTCGGTATTAGTCCATTAAAGGCCCTGAAAGAGAAAGTGTCTAAGTTTTCCTTGGTGCTATAAAGGAAAGGGAGCTAAAAGAGATACAAAGCAAGAAAAAATGATGGACTGAAAAATGATCTCTACAGCTTCTTTGCAGTACGGGTGAATATAAATGAAGCAAAAATGCATTTGTGAAAGCTGAAGAAAAGGACATTGCAGTAATAAAGATGTGAGTTGATGACAGCATGGGTGAAAATGTCTGTTGGACAGACAGAAAAGCCTGTATCTTAGAATCAAGAAGAAAAAAATCAAATCTGCAAGACTGATTACTTACCACAACCTATTGAATATATTTTTATAGCTCAGCTATGTCAACAAAATGATAACTTACTTAAACTGAAAATTTGGACTAAATCTCTAATATTCAACAGTTAAACCAGTACAGTACAACATTACTATTAGCTTATATTCAGTTTGACAGCTGAATCCAGTTCCTGAAGTTCTGTTTCCTTACAAATCTTTCAGATATCCTGTACACAACACCATTAACCTCAACAGCCATTATTTTCTATAAATATTTTAATTCTAAATATGCTCAGAATCATGCTTGAATATTTTATCACTTAACAGCATCAACCCATTCACATCTCAAGAATTCAGAAGAATTTTGGAATTTTGGCTGTAGTTAGGAAAATGAACAACAATAAGTCAAAGCTTAAGACAATGCTGATGAATAGAAAGGTCTTCATTACTTGCATCTTTAATTACTTAAACTTAGATAGTAGAAATTAAATGGATTTCACATTTTGCATTCACATTGCAAGTCATACTTTATCACATTAAAAAAAGCATTGTATTTTTATCTATATTCATCTTACTGCTTTTTTTTCTTTTTTAACCTGACACTAGTATGGAACCAGAGAATTAACACAGAACATTTATACCATCAACAGAAATATCAGAAACCAAGAATGACCCGTTTGATCTTATAAAACATCACATCGGTTACAAAGGAAAACCTGAGCCAGGAATAAAAGCTTTTATATTTACTGTCTGCCCATTGTGTTCTCTGCTCCCTGACATGCATACTAAAAGCTGCTAATCTGAAGTATGGCTAGAGCTACAGAACTACCCAAACTAGCTTTCTGTACTTGGGTTTGTGGAGCATCCTGTGTAGGTATAGCGGACTCTCTCTCTAGAAGTGAGAACCACGAGAGAATAACAATCTCTAACCATAACTAAAACACTACCGTTCTTTTCAGTAATATTAATTTTTGTATTATACAGGGGCATGAAATATTTGAAATGTCTACTTGAAAATATATCGGTATAGTTTCACTGCTATCAAAAGCAACCTTGGGAAATTTGAAAATTGCATGTAATAATTTTTGCCTTCATTGTATAGTATTGCATTGCATAGCTCGTTGCATGAAATAGCCAATTTCAAAATGGGATCAAAGCTTACTAGAAGGGTTACTGATACCTTTATTAAGCAGGAAAAAATGTAAGCAACTCTAAACTCCTAGCAAAACAAATACATTTGATGTTTACCCCCTCCCCAGTTTCCTAAAATGAAATGTTTTCTCTTGGGAGACTGCAGTTTGAAATAGTTCTCCTTTGTTCTCCAGTGTACTGTATTTTACAGTAGTCAGACAGGAACAGTTTATAAGGACATGGAATGGACAAGTGGCATGGAATAATCTGTGGAAAGTCAAGAGGTCCCAGTTTTTGTAAGGCAGAAACATGGGACAACTTCTACAAATAATGTTGTAAACTGCTCTAGGTTTACACATAAAGCATCACCTTTCTCCTCACTTGTCTGTTGCCAAAACTTATATTAACCTGCAAATTGTATGTTTCGGAGGAGATCTGCATTGGTATCTTACACTTGATGAAATAGATGGCAGTAAGAACAACAACGTGTTAAAATAGATTAAAATGAAGACAACTTCCACCATGACTTGATTATCATCTTACCATGAGAAAATTATTTTATGTCCTTTCAAACACGAAAAATATGGGATTAGCATCAACACAGTTTTATATGTTTGTGTTACAAGTTTATATATATTTGTTTATTTATATACATGTATACCTATAATATATACACATGATTATTTGAACATTTGGAGGCCTGAGTTGGAACATTTATTTCTTCCTCTATTTCCCTCATCAAAATTTATTTCTGTTGACACCATAATATTTAATTCTACAGACAAAAACCAAATACCAAGTAGTTTTCAGGTTGTATCACTCCATAGTATTAGTCCAGCCAGCCTAACTCCTTTCATTGCAAAATTTCTTTCTCTGCTACACAGCAATACATAACCCCCCCCCCCCAACCAACCAACCAAAAAACAAGAACCACACACACACATGCTGTTTGTAAGAAGGAACTATTATCACGAAGGGCTGAACATTTGGTGTATATAGGTCTATTAATTAATCTGTTCATATGAGGAAGAATAAACATCATACTTTTACTGATTGCATAGGCTGCAGCAAGACATACTCAAGAGAATGGAAATAAATACCTTAAGAGCAAAGATTATTTTCAGTCATCATCCTGTCTGTAATGCTACTAATAATATACTTCATCAAATAAGAAAAATGTACTGCATAACCAAGTCCTTTAAAAACTGGTCTTTGATTCAAAACCTGCTCAGTGCCTCATCTGGCATATCACCACACCTGATGTTCTGGGGAAATTATTCTGCCTTAAAATTCCCATGAGGTTTTTAATTCTATTGAAAGAAGTTAAACAGACATGTAAAAGAGCAGTATCAGTTTTCACAGCTCGTACTAAAGAACCAGGCCCTCTGACTGACAATTAGCAGAGACTTCCCTCATCTCTATCATATGCAGAAAAACAAATACAAAACACAGTATGTGCAGGAGAAATGACTGGATGCATGTTTTGATGATTCTTGATACAGTTTACAGAGCAAAAAAATTCAGTGCAAAAAGTACTATAGCTATGACTTCTCAATAATGTGAATTCAATGCAATCAGCATACTCCAACAGCACATACTGAACTCAATTTTCCAATGTAGTTTAAAGGCCTATTGCTTCAGCTACTACTTTGAAGATTAGGCAATGGTCTACAGCTATTATTAACAAAGCAGAAGAATAATGGATTTTATTCTTGCCTGTGGGAGATAAGCATCATTTGGAGAACTGATAACACTTTAGTCATTTTACAAGGTCATGTTACACAATAAAGAAGGCCAAGCCTCTTAGTGATAACATATGATAGTGATAAAACTAGCACTAGTCTACAGATCCTCAAAATTACTAATTGCATTTCTATGTTGTAAGCAAGCTAAAGCAGTCTGATAAATGTGTTACAGTGTGTTCCTTATTTATGTACTTTATAGTCTAGTTTACATAGCCTATAAAGAAACTAAACCATAATGAAAGCTCTTAATTATTAAATAAGCAAATAAATCTGAACATATGTAAGGAGAACAAAACAAATCTTCATAGTACTATACCTTGGAATTAATATTTAAACATAGTTGTAACAGATTCAGTAGAGAGGAAAATTATGAACTTTGGTGCAGGAGGTCAACAGGAAAAATTTAATAGGAAGGATTAACAGTGAACAATTGTAGTTGATAGGCATGGCTGCCAACATTAAAGTTGGTTTTGACAAAATACCATAAATAGAGAAAACCTGACAGCGTTAGCAGGTAGGTTAACAAATTAAAGTTGTTATGTTGTGCCCTTAGGTATTTATGTACTGCAAAGATAGGCAATGACAGTTAAAGTGCTCTGAATAAATCCTTTTATGAAGAAAGATAAAATAGATTGAAGTGATACACAAATTTACACAATTGTTCATTTGTACAGGGGGACAGAGTTCAGTCAGATGGAGAGAAAATAAGGTGGTAACTGGCCATTTTCCCGGGGCAGGCAATGGTGGGGCTTTGCAGCACGGTTTGTTTACAGTCAGCCTGCAAATAGGACTTTAATGCCTTTCAGGCATTGCACATGTATCATAGAATAAAATAAAATATAAAATATTTCTATGAAAGTGAACTGTCACCAGTTCACAAACTTAACTGAACTTCTACGGGGGTATGCAAATTCTTTGTCTATTACCATACAGAAATCCCATTCCAAACAACTCCCTGATAGGCTCTGCTGGAAAAATTTAAGGTTCTGAAATGTAGGGACCTGAAGTAAATGCTTGTATGGTCCTTTTATTTCCTGCTGAAAAACAGGCTCCTTATTTTAAAAGGCTGCTTGCCTAGCTTTTCTGAAAGAATGAACATCACCTTGTTAAGAGTGTCCTGTTATATTATACAGATGAGAAATTATAAATAAATAACTCCAGTGATGCATTTGAGACTGAAAAAAAAAATCCAGTTACCTTTTTCAGAAAATCTATGCGAAAAAACAAGGCTCTACTTGTAACAGTATCTTCAGAAATCATCTTCTCAAAGTCTGTCTCAGTTAAAACACAATTGGTTTTTTTTCCAGAGTGGACAAAGAAAATACATCTCCTACTGCTTATAGTCCATAACTTCAGATCTAACAGTTTTGGAGCAACTATAACAAACAGTCAGACACTGTCAGTCTTGCTGCAACTGCAACTGTTTTGTCATAAATTCATCCCAAAGTAACACTAGGAAGCTAAATTTAATAAATACTGCCCTGTGCTTGAAAAATATCCCCTTCACTTACTTGAAAATCTTTCTCTTCCAGGATCTCTTTCCTCCACCTGACAAGGAAGGCAGCACAGACGTACAAGTGGAAGTGCGAAAAACCCTCAGGTTCAGACTAGGAAAAAAAAAAAAATCATCCTTTCAATACACAGATAATATTTTTGATCACCGTATACCCCAAGTGTATTTTTATGGCATTCACTACTAACTACATGTCAGCTAAATCTCTCTCTTCATATTGCAAAATGTTTGCATTCCATCTATGCCAAGCCTCTTTATAGCTATTATCTGTAACAGGAATTAAGGTGAGGTATGAATCCATTTCTCATATTTAAATTCATTCTTTACAGATATGTTTTCCATTTCTGAAGTTATCCATTGGCTTATATCTGGCATGAAATGCTGTACTACCTGGCTCAACACTGTGGTGTGAACATATGCTTCACCTCCATTATTAAGAGCAAACTTCACAACTATTAGTAGCTTTTTCATTATAAATTCTGCTATAGGAAATTATTAAGCATTTTAAATGCTTAACTTGGTCTATATTTGACTTAATTAGAGATTTTTACTAAAGGAAGAAAATCTACTCATTGTAACACAAATCATTTACAACTCAGATTTGTATTTGGATCTGCAGCATTCTGTTCTACTTCCAAGTCAGCAGATTCAGTCACTTTATAAAATTCCCCCTAGAAATTATGTTTTTACAAGTATATCTAAGAGTTCAGAAAAATTTGTGATCCTACTTTTAAAAGACTTCACAAAGTTTTCTTGTACTACTAAATTAATCTTAGATGTTATTTTCTATACCACTGAGAACTGAAAAAATAATTATGATATTCAATTAGCAATGTGATGACTGTGAACTAATGCTACATAAAATCTCATTAAAATAACATTTAAAAATAATAATTGTAAGATTAAGCTACATAATCTGACAAATGCAGGGATACTTAAATGCTGGTATCTAAATAATTTATAAGATCTAATTGTAGTGCTTTAAAAGTATAGCTTTTTTTATATTATTCTCTACTGGTCATTTCAAAACTACATTTTACTCTTTAGAAGAATACAGTGTTCTGCTCAAGTAACGTGAAGTGAAACAACTTCTTATGTAATACATAACATGATAAAATATCAATTTTACTGCTATTTAACCTAGAAAAGCACAGTATTTAAAACATTCCATGTACCACTTGTAATTTTGCAATAAAGTAACGTCACTGCTACCACAAGTTACAAAATAAAAATATTCTCCTACTACTACTTTTCCTTCTCTTCTACCCTTGACTGACAGAAGTGGACAGTGTACTACAAGGGGTTGGTACAAACACATTAGCAGCTACAGAAATGACAGATCATCCTGTCTACCAAATCAGTAAGAGGCAAGAAAAGAGATAGTGCCAATTATTTGCAGGGAAGTTTTAAGTTATTTAGTTGGAACTGAAAATAGGAATTAGTTAATTTTGAAAATAGTAAAGAAAGATTCTGATTATTAAAATCATGTGATACTTTTCCTACTCTAGGAGAACACTCTACTTGAATAACATAACTTGAATAATATTGTAAAATACCAGAACAGACAAAGCATATGTTAATTCTACATAGACTTCTCTCCAGAGTTTGTCTTAATCAGAAAAAGGAAAGTAAAGTCCAATTTACAATATTAGAGTCTTACAGAATCATGCACTCACTACTATCCTCCTGAAAAGTCTACGTCTTTTACTTTAGTATTGGCATTTCTCTTGGGATGGAAAGTTAACACATATAAAAGCATAAAATGGTACCTCAAGAAGACATACTTGTAAGAAAAGTGCTGCTACCACTTATCATATCAGATACTATTGTGGCAATAATCAAACTAATCAAACACAACCCTAAAAAATGCAGGAAGCTAATTAATTCTAAGAAAGCAAACCTTTTCCTACTTTATTGTGTAAATAAATTTACAGAACATGCAGTATTTTCTTGAACTTAGCCTTTGATAATCTTTTATAACATTTCCATCTCTAAAATGAGAAAAAATACTTTTAAATCTTTAAAATTAAGTATAGAAAAAGTACTTGTGGTCTGTTTTTTTCTCAGCACTGAACTGCAACCGATTTCTCACTTTTAACGTGAATTTTAAAACTGTCTTTTCAAGTAGTAGCCTTTAATCATACATGAAAGGTTTCTATTATTCTGGAATACACAACATAATCTCATAAAAGTGACAGCGTTTCTTCAAATTTGGAAGGCAAACAGGGTAGTAATGCCCAATGAAATTAGACCATGTTTAAGAGTTGAGTCAACAGCCTATACAAGAAAACATCAACACATTTCCTAGAAGCCCACTCTGAAATATGTGCTGTCACTGGTGAAGACTTTCTGGCATTTTAAGAACCAGGTCTGTTCACCATTACCTGGTGAACTATGATCTGTGTTTAGATCTACTTCAAAGAACAGGTAACTGAAGAGCATGGCATCAGCCTGAGCATTTGCAATCAAACAGGAAAGCAGGGAAGAAGAAAAATGATAGTTACAGGATGAAACAAATAAATCTGGACTGAGATTGCTGAACAGATAAAGAAAAGCACAGAAATACTGCTCAGGGTAGATTAAGAAAGAGGAAGACCATTTTTGCAGATGAAGAAGTAGGAAGACTGAATAGTCTGTAGGCAGGAAAATTTCATTTAAAATAAAAATTATTAATCAGGGTATTTTATGTATTGGATTATTTGTTATCTTACCTGCATATAATAAAGGTTTAAATATCTTTAATTACATGACATGAGCAAGGAAGAGGGAACTGAAACAAACTTGGTTTGTTATTAAGATATACTAATCCTCCTTTCTTCTCCTCACTCCTCCAACATTACTGTCGTGGTTTAACCCCAGCTGGAAACCAAGCACCACGCAGCCACTCACTCACTTCCCCCCCACCCAGTGGCATGAGGGAGAAAATCAGGAAAAGAAGTGAACCTCATGGGTTGAGATAAGAATGGTTTAATAGAACAGAAAAGAAGAAACTAATAATATTAATGACAACACTAATAAAATGAC
>JANZLQ010000005.1:17538904-17560660 GCA_026212715.1 Elanus axillaris | reverse complement strand
GCCCCAGCTGTGTCCTGTGCCAACTTCTTGTGCCCCTCCAGCTTTCTCACTGGCTGGGCATGAGAAGCTGAAAAATCTTTGCTTTTAGACTAGACACTAATCAGCAACAACTGAAAACATCAGAGTGTTATCAACATTCTTCTCATACTGAACTCAAAAACATAGCACCCTACCAGCTACTAGGAAGACAAATAAATCTATCCCAGCTGAAACCAGGACAATTACATAAGTTCTTGAAAAGCATAGAGGAGAAGGAGGCAGGATTAAAGAAATCTGCCTGAAAGTAGCATTTTAACTTTTAACGTAAATTTGCAGTAGCTGTTGGCAAAATTGTTTATTTTGTTCTCTTGCTTTGACTCACAAAACAATATTACATAGCTAGTCAAATTAGATCATCAGAGTATTCTTTTTCTGATAATAACCTAAGATTATGATTTTAAGCCCAAGAATTCATTCTATTATCACATAATAAAGAAAATTCTTCCATTACCAGAAAGCCAAGATAAATGGCTTAAAAAAAAATTAAGAGCAAAAAACCCCAGAACTGCAATATTGGAAATTGAAAACATTTTTGAGGAATTGCAGAAAAAAATATCTGGAAGTATATAAGAACCTGTACTTTTTCTAGCGATTTTTCTGTTCAACCTTTTTTCTTCCCGAATACAATTTACTTCAAGTCTTGTAAATTAAAGAAAATAGGTTTAAATATGCAATTCATTAGAGAAAAAATGCATATCCCCCTATAGATTTAAAAATTCATCATGCTTCAGAGATAAGTCTAGGCTACAAAGTATTTCCAATGGATAGTTTTAGACAGTCTTAGAAATTGAGTAAGCCAGCTAATGCATAACTGCCTTTTCTAACACCTGCTACCTATTATACTTTTCCATTTGTAGCTTTTGAAGTTACAAAGTTTGATCTCTAAATGTACAGAAATGCAGACTACAAACTAAAAGCTATTTAAAATCAAATATAAACTATGACCTTGATTTAAATATTTTCACAAAAGATCTCAAGACAGATGTACAACCTTCCAGAAGACTTATTCTGAACATATTACAGACAACTCAGAGCACATTATCTAAGAACCATCTGTCATTATCAATAAAAATCATTTAGATTGTTAACATCACAAAGATCTCATTGCCCTGCAAATGCTGGATCTCCTCTGCAGCTAAAATGAAAGGCATTCTTTATCCTGAACTCCCTAAACATCTTGAATTAGACAATCACTGAAAGAATGCAAATTTTGTTGTATGACTAGACATTATTGTCTAGTCAACAATGAGTCTAACTTGCTTCCCATACCCTGGATAATTCAGCATTTAGGGAGGGTAATATCTCATGGTATTATATTTGTTGATAGAGTAAATATATGATTATATATTTAGAGTCAGAATGATTAAAACTATGAAATTGAGCCAGGCTTAGGTATTAAACCACCACATTTCACACGCAAATAATGGTTCAGACACAAGGACTTCCACACACTTTATGGTTACAGATGAATAAAGCAACTTTAAGCAACTTCATTTTTACTACATTACAAAGAACGGATAGTTTAGCTGTAAAAGGTTTAACTAATTTTTCCAAAATTATCCAAGCAATCTATGGCAGAAAAAGAGAAAGAAGCCAGCACAGGATTGTCATGCAAAGTGGAATGTGTTGGCTGCTCCTCCAAGATTTGCCTTTTCCATCAGCCAAAAGCTCTGACTTCCTAGGCACAGACAATCCACTGTCAAAACTGAGACTCAAGAGTTCCAGTCTCAGAAGAAACCCAGCATGAGCACACCATGGAGAGGTCCATCAGGGTAACTATACTGCCACTAGGAATGACCAACAGCAGATGACTAAGAGTAGAAGAGTGCAAGCAGATAGCAATACCTTCCCAGAACACTGTTCCAACTTTCAATGATTTCATGCTCAGAGATGTCCTTACACAAGCTGTAGAATATGTCTGTTTAAGAGCTGTTAATGGATTTGTCTTTACTTATCTGCCCAAAGCTTTTTGCAACTAAGCTTTTTTGGTAATCACAAAGTCCTGTGCCAAAGAATTCCAAAATGCAAGTGTGTGCTATATAGCATGTCTGTTTTAAAGCCAACACCTGCTAGTTTAATTCAAAGCTGTTCAGTTATTGAATTGAAAGAGAACATGAACAATCACTTCCTATTCACTTTCTTCAGTTCGTCCATCTTTCCTTCGTTTTTGCAGACTAGAATATCTTTTTTGTCTATTCCACCATTCCTCATATACTGGTTCCACCAACTTTGCTCCATCTTCTTAAACGTCCTTTCCTGTACTTTTTTGATTTTGAAGTAAGGTCCAAACTGTATACGGCATGAGGTGCAGAAAGAACATAACTCAGCCGCATAATGATATTTTGTTCTCCTTTCCTTTTTCCCAGTAATTCCTAGCCTTTGATTATTTTTTTTTCTTTTCCTTTCTTGACTGCTTCTGAGCTCATGTTTTGCTCTTGTGTTTGAGTGTAGAAAGCAAAGTTGAAGCCCATGGTTATACTGGTACAGTTAGGATTGTTCCAAACACACACACAGAGTATCACTTTATATTTGTCCATGCAGAATTTCAGCTGTTATTTACTGGCTCATTGTTCACAGCAACATGAAGTTCTGCAACTCCCTGCTGTCAACCTCTCACCTTTACTACTCTCAATAACATGGTGTTGTCAGCAAACTTCACTTGTCTCACTTAACTCCTGTATCCCTTTTCCAATCACTTCAGCAGAAACAGCTAAAGCCTCATCACAAATTTAAAAAGAATTATATGTGATTTCCTTTAACTGTGAAACCTGCCTGCTTATTCCTACTATCTCTTCTCTGTCTCTCAGTTGTTATCCATACAAGGGCATTTCCTTTAATTCCACGGCCATGTTTTTTCTTTCATAACCTTTAGTGAAGAACCTTCGCTGTTTTCAGCAATCTCAATAGGCTACATCAACCTAGTGCACATGTTTACTGGCTTTTAAAGTTTTGCAAGGTGTGATTTCTCACTACAAAAATCATGACAACACTTTCTTAAAATGTCATATTTACTCATGGTGAAAGAATATTATAATTAAGTTCAGACAACAGTGTATTGAAGTCACCTAAATCTTGTCATTCTAAAAGTACTAGAATACTTCAAGAATTGCAGCTATTTTCATTGTACACAGCATCCTACCAACTCATATAGGATCATAAACTTCTCCTGCCTGTCAGTTTTACAGTCTGTTATATAATGAAATTTTAATTATTCTGTGGTGCTAAAAATTTAAATTTTAGTCATGATACATGTTAAAAAGTATTTTACAGTTATACATATATATACACCTATTAAAAACATTTTTTTAATTGAGTTAGCACATTTTAGACTGTCTTCTATCATCACTTTTGTTTCACCATGACTGTTGCCAAGGGGATGATCCTAAAAGCAGTGACTAACAGCACTTGTCTAAGCTGAATCTAATCTGACAATAAATACAGCAAAAAAGTTGGATCATTTATGCTTAAAAAAAAAAACTCAACCCAAAAAACAACCTTACTTATAGGTAAGGCCTATAACTAGCTGTCTCTAATGCAAACACCCATCAATTAATATGAAAACTTATGGGTTGGTGTGATCTTGGCATTAAAAAAAATCTGATCCAAACACATTTCATAGCACTTCAAAATCTGTAATCAAAACTAACATTTTCAGGTCATAACAGCTAGCTACAAGTACCTGGCACAGCCAAAAAACCATGCAAGAATTATGATCTCAAACCTTAGTGCTCATTCTAAGTCCCTTATAGAAGAGCTATTTTTAAAAAAGCCTTTACAAGAACTGTGTTCACATTTCCTGTTTCTGCTAGGAATATTCAAAAAAGTTACTTATCTTACAATGTTCTATTAGATTTGGAAGATTTATGCAGAAAACTAGATGCAGATCAGTTTTCATAACAATTTAGTAGTTGGCTTCTCTGATCCCATCAACAACTTGGCAGCATTTCCAAAAGATGACTTGTGATATAAACGTCTGCTGTGAAATCCCAGCCACTAGGAACACAGACCATTGCTGGAGTTTTTTTGGATCAATGTCTTGCCCTGTTAGAATGCTCCATACGGCATGCAAAATTCATGGTAAGACTATTAATCTATATCAAATATAAATGGATGCTACGGATAATTACTATTTACTTGATTTACCCAGGCTACCATTAATTGTTTAGTTTTAAGAAGCATCTTTCATATAATTTTCCACATTAGCTTGTACTTTGAGAACAGAGTTTAAATTATTGTCCTTTTCACTTGCTAATATGTTCAACTCAAATAGAATAAAAAATAACTAACTTCAAGCGTGTGTTTGACCTTTTGTCCCAGCTTTTCCAGAATAAACTGTGGTGAAAAAAATTCAATGTTTCTCATTTGGTTCACTTAAAGAATTCATCATGAAGTTTTTAAAGAGGTCATCATGACTAGGATATCAAATGGATTATGAGGTACCTTCACATCCAATACTGAAATGTGGTTTTCTTTTATAGGTATTTTTCTCCTCATGGGTGGTGGTTTATTACCTTCACATACAGGGAGAACAATTACATTTTGCAACACTTCCAACATTACTTTGAAAAGAACCTATATATACATGGAGAATTATGCAGTGAAATTATCAGAAAGCTTATTGATTTCTTTTCTGCACTTTACCATGTTAATAAGCCTTTTCTCATCTGCAGTGAAGACTGACAATTAGGTAGTTGTTCTTTGTACTTACTGGAGAAAATATTCCTTAATCTGGTGCTTTGAATTTCTACAAAGCAGAAGGCAAATGACTCTGTTCTGCCTACTAGTTATGGCTAGGCAGAACATGGCAAGAACAGAGATGTGGCAATGTGAACATGATTTCTACCAGTGATAATCAATGACCTCAATTTTAGCTAGCAACAAACAACATAAAGGTCAGGGATGAGATATAAAACCCCAATCTAATATACATATTTTTGGCTCCTCTAGTAGAAAAAAAAAATATTTTCTGCAAGTTTTTCTTCCATGTAAGTTTTTAAGATCAAAAACTCCTAACTTGTTTGGAGATGAGAACAGCAGAACCAGCAGCAAGAACTAATGGAACTACTCCCAGCTGGTTTCAGTGCATTAACAAATAACAGCCACCTAACATTATAAGTCCTCATCAATAACAGTGGATAATTTACACTGTTTAGGTTTTAGAAAGTGGTTGATTACTTACAGCTATATTTTCTTTCATTCACCATAGTTAATGTATGAAGGAACAAAGTATTTCAGTTAGAGCCATTAATATGGTTCCTAATTATCTTACCAAGCTGTGGTGCAGTGTAACGATTTAAGTAGAGAATCTCTATGTAATTAACACTGAACATCACTATGTCCTTTACTTCCTCTAACAGCATGAAATCCAAGAAACACAATGTATTTTGTTTCCTGCATGAGTGTAAAGATGAAGCATAAACTTCCCTACACTCCTTAGTCCTGAGTATTTTCCTTGGGAAAAGGCTTAGGCAGTCAGATCACACAAGCTGTAAGAGGATATGAGAAGATGACACTACCAACAGCCTTTTCAAAAATATACACACGCTTGAAAAGCTAACCCTCTAGTTATTTCCCAGAAAATCCATTTTGCATTTTTAATTTACTCACATGTCCCCCACTTTAATTTAAAATCCCTCTTGCATGGAGAAGTTACGGAAGTACTGACTAAGTTGTTATGGAAAGCCTAGGGAGCAGTAAGATGAGGATAAAAATGTGACAGACTAGTTGCTTCCCCCCCCCCCCCCAGCATAGGTGAAGTTGAAGAAAACACTTTCTAAAAGCTGCAGGCTATTTCTTTTTTTAATAGGTTACATGGCAGATTTGAGTGAAAACCTCCAGACAAAATATTTTCAAAGGCATGTGCATTGGGGATACCAAAATTTAAATCTCATCTTTGTTTCATCTACAGTCAATGACAGAAAGAACATTTATTGCAAAGACTTCTTTAATTTTAAGGTAGGCTTAAAGTTGGGCTTAAATTATTCAGACATGATTGTCCAGCTGGAAATAAATTTGTTTTGAAGTTTCCTTCTAATTAAATCCTATTCATTCTATCTGAAATCACTAATTTAATTTGAACTTAAACATTTAAATTCCTTAAGTAGTGACTTGATGTCAATTAGTTGGCCAAAAATGTGGTGGAAAAAAGCAAAGCTGTGCCACACCAAAATCAAAACTGCTTTTACTCACAGATTTCTACTTAAAGATATGATTTATCTTACAAAGCATAAACTAAGTCCAGATAATCAGTAAAAATATGCTGCAAATGATTTAATTCTGAAGAACTGTGCTGTAAGGCAAAATATTTTAACATAAATGTTAACCTGCTTTAAGCAGACTACTGATTTGAAACCAGGACAGACACCATTGATTAAAAAAGAATATGGCAACTTTCCCACCTTTGAGCAGAACTTCAGCAGATCATGTGAATAAACATCAGATCGTACTTCCTCAATAACCTGCTTTTAGAAGGCAAATGAGCACAAATAAGCAATATGACTAATATTTACTAAACTAATTCCCTATTTCACCTTTTGAATTTCTAAACTATTTACCTCATGTATCATTTTAATTATTTTTGCAGTTCATTCCCAGAGAACCTTGGTGCCGGGAAATTAATTAAAGGGCACAATAGAAGAACTGTCAGCATTGTTTAAATACAATTTCAGCACTGGCCTCATTTGCATGTATCCCTTTATTCTAAACAATGGGTCTGCTGAATTTTTTGTATGAAATTGTTAGTTCATTAAAAAGAGTACAATGATATCCTTTTCTGCAGATACTCATCAGTTATCACATTTTGCTAAAATACATAAACCATGCTCATGACAACCACTAGAGCTTCTAGTCTCTGGATTTCAAAGAAACTGAAATAGTTGTATAAGAGTTGTATAATAGCTTTTTGTGACCATATGACTGCATAACAACATTCCTTGGCCTGCATGCTTTACCTTGCATTCAGCTTCTGTTAAAACTAACACACTAATAATGCCACAGAAACTAAAGTAGGCAGCTGCTGAATGCAGCAGCATCTTCAGTGACTAAAGAGAAGAAAAAGCACACCTGAAAACATTATTCAGCTGTTCTTCAGCTACATCCAACACACAGGCTCTGTAGTCATGATTCTTCAAAACTGCAGGTTTATAAAAGGGCTGATGTCAAAAGCAACGGAAAAGCCAACACCACTACTCATTCCAAGTATCTGAAAATTGCTAGTCCCTCAATATCACAGCTGGAAATGTTAATGCATGTATTTTACTTAGATTTATTAGGTACTTGATAGCTATCACCAGGAGCTTGATCTTGTCTGGATGAGTAAGATAAGCTGCTTCTTACCTAAACAGTTAATAGAAAAGCCTCACCAAGCTAATAAAAAAAATACTCTTCAGACCATTTCTATTCCCATCCACCAACTGGTTAGCACAGAAATAGATTAATAGTGATGATCAGCTTTGCTGAACTCTGGTCAGAATGAGAAACTACATCCACTTTATTAGCTACAGAAAAATATTTCCTGTGAATAACACTATTTTTCTGAAGATGCTAACATGTCAATGGATGCCACAGTCTGCTCAGTACTTATATATCTGACATATAATATCTCTCAGGACACTGAATCAAGGTAAGCTCTTTGATCTGAATCTTCTCAAAATGCTGAAAATCAAAACCCCGTGCACACCAGAACAATCAAGTCAAAGTCTGCACTAATAATCATTCTTCATATCGGATCACTGATTGGAGACAGCAGCATGAAACAAAAGACTTACGTGGGAATGGCAACACTTCGAGTTGTCACAATCTGCTTTATCAAGGTCCTCTGGAGGTTAACTCTGATGCTACTACTCATCTCTTAGAACTGAAAGATCTGTCTTGACCCTGAAAAACCCTGAACAATTATGAGACAGTAATACTCTCATACTTTTCTCCAGCTCAGGTGGATCACACACTATCAATGCTTTCCTAAGCATATAGATTGCAACCACTTTGTTGAGAAGAGCTTCTATGAGAATATCCTACAGCAGTGTGAATGAAGAAAAAAGTGGCAGAAAGTGAGGCAAATTTTAAGATATTACCACCTGCATACAACTTTAGTAATTCTAATATTACCAGTAACACAATAGTGTGGGGTTTTTTTCTGGAAAGCCTGACTCCATCACAGATACAGCACAGCTTAGTAGCTTGAGAAGTCCTTTCTCTACAACAGCTTCTTCCATACTGACAGCCTGAGGTGACCAGCACAGCTTCATGTTTTTCCCATTTGACATGACATCACCAGAGTGTGAAGTTTAAGGTATTCAAATCTCTTACTGCTGTCAATAAACATGGCTTGCTTTTTTCTTTCCACCTGCTTTTGTAAGCATCTCCCCACTAATCCATGTTGACATTTAAAGGGCTGAGTCTTCAGTACCAGTATCCTGACAGACACCAAAGCGAGCAAGAGTGCCCTAATCACTACCTCCACGGACTTAAGCAGCTCAGAATGGGAGGATAGCTTTGATTCAAATAAAAGCTTTCTGGCTGAATTTTTTGGCTGAACACAGAATCCTCAGCTGAAATACACAATTAACATCTAGTATAGTACTTCTGTAAATTCCTTAATCAAGAACTATTGACCAAATAATTTAAAAACACAATTCTAGTCCTACTGAAACAACCTGGGCACTGCATACTGCATTAAATTCCTAAACATCACTTCAAATTTTCAGAAGCCTTTTACAGTTTATTTTATTCAAGCCTTCAAAAGAGTGTCTACTGAAGTTATAAATGACTCACTAGATTTGGGGTTTAGTATTATAAAAGAAAAAAATTATACTCCCATATAATTTTCTTCAAATCTCTTCTATTAAGTTGTAGCAAGCAACAATAAGACAATCATAATCATCCTGCCAGTCTTCAGGATAAATTTTATCAACAAAATTAATGTGAAGGGAACAAATATTTAGCAAAATAACAATTCAGCCTCTAGGAAATTACAACAGAAACCAAAATGTTATCTACAAGTTGTGAACTAAAATAATAGATTTTTCTATTAATAGATGTATCATCAAAATGTAATTTTTTACTGTATCTGTCCTTCAGCTTTATAATATTTTTCAAATTAAACGGATTTTTCCCACATGATTTTGCTTATAGCAATGGAGACTGAAGACTGAACATTTAGGCTTTAAAATCTGACTAGAATATACTCTGAAATGTTGGAAAGAAGGATGTCGAGCTGTGTGTTCAAACAAATTTAAGTCAATGCCAATGTTTTAATACCTCAGATACCATTTAAGCTGCAAATCTAGCTTCTTTTGGCACACAGCTACAAGATTTTTGACACACCTTGCTCATCCCCAGTTACTTCATGTACATCAATATTCCTTGATTCCCAAACACCCTAACTTAATATTGAAATTATAAAGGATGTAGAAAAAATTAAAACTAAATAAAAATTAGTAAACAGATTTACTGCAATTATAGATTTTCTATACCTGAAAAAAACGCATGCACAGATTTTATGATGGCAAATAATGATAATTTAAAACCATTTTGGAAAACTGTTTTCTGTATACATTGTTTTTCAGGGTTGTAAAAACTTACCAGAAAATCTCTGCTATTACAGAATGGCTCTGTGGAAAGATGAAGCTCACCATATACTGACAACGTTTGTAAGCTCATTCTGGTCAAAATGGAAGCAGTACAGTGATATGAGTTGGAAGAAACATGCTCTAACCAACCAATGTGCATTGCAAAATGAGCTGCAAAACAAAGAAAACAGCTCATGCAAAGTTCTACTGAAGATTTACACACTGAAGAGACTCCCAAAGCCATGCAGAAACTGTTTGTCCAGGTGCAAGGACAGAAATACTGGTGTCAAACAATTAACTGATTCCAGAAGTTTTACAATTCTCAAGACTAGCAATGAACTACTGAGGATGGATCCTGGACACCTTTCAAGAATCTGAATTTGCCACAATAACTTTCAGACAGCAAAGACTTTATCATGAACATTTCTAGGGCTGTTTATTTTTCATGTTACCTCAATAAAGTGTGGCTAGTTTTAGAAGGCTGTGAAAAGCCTCTGCATCCCTGCGGTCTTAAACTATAAACCAAATTAATACTCATTTGTGAAAAACTACAAGGTGCTGCTACTATGGAAACAGGCAGGAAGGAAAGGTTGTTATGCACGACTCACTGAGAGTCTACAGTGATCCAAACCACAGAGTTCCATTTCCATCAAGGGTAAAGGATCAGAGACAAAGAGAAATTAAAAAAAAAAAAAAAAAGTCATAGCCCAGTTACAATAAAAGAAACAAAGAATGCATGTGTAATGAAAGTCAGAAAACCCAAAACCTCTTTACCACATCCCTAATTTACATAGCAGGTATTCAGAGATTATGTTAATAATCACACTTCAAACTTTAAGAAATAAAAATATATTGTAATCATACAAACATTCAGTCTGCTTTAAAATATTTAACTTCAAAAAGTTATAAGGTATTATGCAACAAAATGCATTTCAAATTGTATCTTTGGAAATCTCAACAAAATCAAAGTTTTTAGTTATGAAAATGTTTTATTAAAAGGCAGGTGTTGGATTATTTTGAAATAAAACAACAGCACATCACCCCCATAAAAGCAATTTTTCCTGAGATATTTAAATGAAGTTAAAACATACCTAAGAGACAACTTTCTTCTATCCACAATCAAAGCTCTAAAAAAGTATCATTAATGAAAGTTGTTTATACCTTTCAGAAAGGACAGATTGATTTGCTTTCCCACTAACACTGCTTTTCTGCAGGTTTGATAAATTACTATGAACAAATCTAGTTAGAAAGACAAAAACCTGTTTATTAACAAACAAGAAGACTATTAGCACTTAAAGCTTTAATCATGAAAATGCTACAGTTAATTTTGTGGAAAGGTATTTGAGCACAATGTATAAGAATTTTTTTTCAGCTACATGAGAATTTATTAAAGTATAATCAGAAGATAAGAGTTTTTGTTGAGCTGATTTGTATTTAATAATTTATATAAAACTCTCAAACAATCTGTTCTCCGTTTATGGAAAGAAAAGAAAATGGTAGACTTGACATTATCTGGAAATTTTCATCCATAACTTCTGAAAAAGAGAAAAAAAAAAAAAAAAAAAAGGAGTTGAGAGTATTTAAATGAAAAAGCAAGAAAGCACAGGCATTTCAACCGTTATCTCTATTGCCCTATCTACTGGACACCTCCAAAATAAACTATTTATTTCTGCCTAGAATGCAAAAAAACTTCTGCATAGCTTTTTATAACCATCTAGCTTACTCAAGGTATTATTACTATTTCCTAAGTTACTACATAAAACTTGCATTTTCAATACTATTTATTGTTTCATAAAAGTTCCATTAGAAACAAATTCAGAGCAAATATAAGTTGGAGGCACCATTTCCATTTATTACATTTCATAATACCTTTTTCATTCAGAGGTATCAACACAATCTACAGAATTATTGCCATTGCTCTCAAAGACAGATAAAGGACAAAAAAAATCATAGCATAGTGTCTAATTATTGTCATCTATCAAAAACAATGGAATATACATTAAAAGTTATACAATACCGTGTACAGTAATCATATGGATATTTATAGCGATACAGTTTAAGAACATTGTGAAAGATTGTCAGTTTCACATATGTTTTCAGTTTGTGTAGGTTATATTCCTTTTCATAAACAGACACCAGGAGGTCAGGATGATGCCTCCAGAGGAAAAGTGAGATTCCCTTAAGAGCTTCCCTTCAGAACAACTGAGGACACCTAGGACGGAAAGTTCCAGTGACTACAATGAAGACTGGAAGAAAAATTACAGCAAAGCATTGCACCAACCAGAGCCAGAAAGACTGATGAGAGGATCAGGAAGGAAACAGTTTGATGACAGAAAACTTGCAGAGGCCAAAGAGGGCTCTAGGAGGCTTGCTAGGATTCAGAAAATCATTAAGGGCACAGCTACTGCAGTGTTCTGGTTTGGATTGAGGGCATTCTTTTGAAATACATTCTCAGGTGCATTCATATACTGAATCATGGCTTGCATTGTAGAGTTTCTCTCCACAGATCCACTCCTATTGGACTGCACTATTTGCCAGTGCAGACACTCAGAGTTAGAAATCAAACCTGGAAGCAGACTCACCCTACAAAGATGCATTGAATAGACATAAAATTGCCTACAAACTCCTTTTACTTCTGTTCTCTCATAAATACAAAGAATTCTGTGACTAGTAAAGAAAATAATTATTCTAACTTCTGCTTCTTAAAACCCAGTCTCTAACCAATTCGAAAAGCATTTTTGGAATGCTTTCAATTAAAGAGAGGGAGCTGTGTTAACCCACCTCCAAGCTCAGGCCAACCAGAGGTTTTACTGAGTATCCAGGGTCCTGTCAGAGGTAGTACAGGTAGTTAAGAACTATCCTCTTGCACATGAAAGACTTCCTGCAAAGTTTTTGGATCTTCTATTTCCATCATTGCTTACAAGCAAAACAGAGAAAAATAAGTCAGACTGGGAATTTGATGCAATGTTTCCCCATATATTCTCTCTCCGCAGGAAAAGACAATCAGACACAAAGTATTTTAGTTTCAAAAACGTTCAGCCAAACTAAACCACAGAAGAGTCTGCGATTTTATCTCGGCCATCTGCTTCATTTATAAGCAAAGAATGTTCAATATACTACAATAAATTCAAAGCCTTCAATCTGTCTCCTGTCACAAGAAAAACAAGAATGTTGCAGTGCAAAAGATGGGAAAAACTGTGAATTTCCATTATTACCTGAGGTGGCCAAACACCTTTTGACTCCAGACTAAAACATAATATCATGCCCAATTTGTTTATTCTGATATTCAGAACTAGAGAAATAATATAGCCACAGCTCCTATTACCCCTTAAACCCAAAGATTTGTCAGAAGTTGATAAACATTTATCACATAATTCTTAGCACTCTGAAGTCAAATGGACACCACCATCTTTCTTCTAGAAAAGGAAAGCATAGCTAAATCATAATTATTAACACCAGCTCTCTTTCATTATTCACTCTCTGTAAGAAAGCATGGACATGCACAATTGCTAGTCCAACCTCCAGCAGTAATGGTATTCATCAGTAATCTTCTTGTGAGCCTTTACAACAGCCCTGCTACTTGACTTCAATCAGCTGTAAAACTCCTTTATTCTGTTATCACATCAGTGTGAGGGAATGAATGCCAAGGATTGAATGCCCTCTTAAAGGAGCACAGTCATGCTGTTAGAATAGCAATGAGCTTCATCTGACACTGCTCAACACATTCTTTCACACTCCCTCCCTCTTGCAGAGGAATGCATGCATGATAAAAATAAGTATCTGTTGAGTGCGAATGCTAAGAAACATACCTACAGAATAATATATTAAATAAAGCATATGACAGTTTAATAGAAAGAACTGGAAAATGATATAAAGGATGCAGTTAACAGACTTAACTGGCAACAGTTGTGTTCCATTTGTCAGAAGTAAGGGATGAGCAGAATAATTATTCTGCTAGTGAGAAAGATATGCAGAATATCAATACAGAATGTCTCATCTATTAATACTCAATTCTCCTTAAGCTCTTTTTATTTTTGCTGATCCAAGGACATAAACAGACTTGTTCTTGGTCATTTTAATAAAGAGAAGAAAACTTGAGGTCCAGATCAAAAAGCGGGTGATTGTTGATATTCTAAATAGAACCTTTTGGTAGCTCAGCCTGTCTCCTCCCTGTACTGTTTACTGTTGTGCCCATTGTTTTAGCCAAAACAAGGGGTTTAGCCTGATATGAAATCTCTACTAGTATGCCCCCAGAATCTAGACTACCATATTGGCAAAGTTATCGGACAACTCTGGCAGGATACTAAATTGTCATACTGCTTTTAAGGACTCAGAGGTTTTTTTGCTTTTGTTTTTGTACTTTCAGACACATCATTAACACTCCACCATGAAAGTAAAGCTATGCTTTAGCAGGAAGAACAAACAAAAGTGCATGTTTCGAGCTCAAGTATATTGGTAGATTTTCAGTAATAAATATGTTACAAAATCCTTTACAAAAAATTATATTTCAACAGTTAGTGATGATAAATTCCACTGTCTGACCAACTATAAACCAGTGTTTTTCCTCTAGAAAGGTTATCTCTACTAAGTATTTTTAAAAGATTTCAATCAAAACTGATTTTCATAATGATACTGAAAAATTTACACAATCTTGTGAATATAAGATAGAGTGGCTGAAAGGAGGAAAGACATCAGAAAATTTGGCAAAGAAAACGCAGCAACTATCCTAAGAAAACTCACTCTTTTTTAGGACATTCTTTTTTAAATCAACACTAGGCAGCAAGTCCATTCATTCTGTAAATCTTGTACTTTATAATCTCAAAACCAATGTCTTTATGGTTCTGCTTCCTTACATTCACTAAGATATTCTGATTTTTGCCCCTCAGTTAACATTTTTTTATTAAAAAAATAATCTTCCTTGCATGTGAGTTTATTTAAATTCCTGTGCTGTGCTGTTAAGGATGAAGAGAAAGTATGGCTCTGTAGACTGTGAAATGCCTTTGTGTTATTTGACCAGAAGCAGGTTATTTCAATAGTGCACTACACTCTACAGTCCATTTTAGAGCAAACAGGAACACAGTGAAATCTTTCTGCTGTGAAGTATCTGTCAGCATCAACTCCTGCTTGGAGAAGCAGAGAAGAAGCTTTGTGCCCCTTCTCAGGAATAAGGCACTGGTATAGCAAGTGAATGGGGCTTCTGAACACTATTTTGAGAAGATAAACTGACATCTCAGCATACTGTAGATACATTAGAACTTAACGAGTGACTCAACCAATGATGTTTTCTTGAGGAGCTACAATGATCCAGTGATATAAACAGCAACTATTCCAGTAGGAATGTTTTAAATATTTTCTCCTGCACCTCTCAATCATGCCTGTAAAAAGATAAAAACTCAGGATGGAGCTCTACAAAACACCGTCCCCAGTGAAAGTATACATCTAAAATTGCTTCTGCAGTGGTGCTGGACTTTAGTATATAATGTTTTTGTGACACCCTTTCCCAGTAATCTGAGGAAGAGAAGGCATCAACAGAAATCAGTAGAGAGGTGCTTTTCTTTTTTAGTATAGGTGAGAAACAAAAACTTAGCATAACTTGGTCAGCCTTGAATTGGTCAGGCAGTTGGACTAGATGATCATTGTAGGTCCCTTCCAACTGAAATATTCTATTCTATTCTGTTAGACTAATTACATCCTAACAAATAGTTATTAGCACATACAGGCAGAAAAACTGAATCACATCACATTGGAAAGGGGCCAGAAATGATTACTTCTAACAAGGCCAGACAGACATCCCCTGCCTCCTCTCACAACAGCACAATACGGAACTGCCCAACTCCCTATGCCTTGCTTAAGTTTAATTATGTCTAATAAACAATAAAGCTAAATTAGAACAGGATCGTCCTCACAGCCATGGGCACAAGGAAGGAAATGAATGGTAGCTGAGATACCACAAGTCCAAACCCTCCACTAACAGGAGAACAAGAAAGCACTCATAGCTCACTAAATAACATTATTCAAAAGAACTACGCTGTGCCAAATGTAGATTGCAGGAAGACACATGCTTCATGAGCAGAAGACCTCTGAAGGTTGTTAACACGCTGCTTTTACACAACATTAATGAACTCCTGGGCATCAGTTTCAGGATTAAGCATGAGATTAAGCTTGTAGTTAACACCATGTGCTTTAGTACAGGCCTGCATACTTCCACATGTGCTCATCTTTGTACTTCCAAGAACTCTTTCTAAATATGAAGAGTTTTCTGAATCAGGATTTATTTGTATTCCCAAAACCAATGCAGAATAAGGGCAAAATGAAAAAAAAAAAACAAAGAAACCCTGCATTGGTGAGTAAAACTTCTAATGCATATTTAACTCTGGAAAGTCTACTTTTCTACTGATACTATCAGAATTTTTGGAAATGACACTAGGAAAAACCATTTATAGCAAGAAACCGATTAATCTGAAAAAAGCTAAAATACATTAATACATAAGTAGCTTAAATCATACAAATACAAATTCAAACATCTAAAAGACAAACAGACACCCATTGTGTTTTAATATAAAATAAGTAATTGTTAGATTCCTCATTAAAAAGTCTTCTGTGGAAACTAAAATTTACTACAATAAAAGCACCTGCAACATTACTCTGACTGCATAATTTCCTGTTAAAGACCTAGACTTAGCAATTTGATGGAAAACTTAGTAACACAGTATTTGGTTCTTACATAAAGGAACAAACTGGAAGAAAAACAAATTCAGAAAGGTTTTAAATTACTCAAAAAGATAAAAATTTCCTTAATTTCTCTTGATTTTACAATCAGTTCTTTAAGTGATCAAAGCATGTTAACACAACGGTTTTATTTAGAAATGCTAAATACAAGATAACTTATTTCTCCTACACTTTGTTCTCCCCACTCCCTCCCTGCTCCCCTGCTGAAGGAATAACATTAGGTGTTGGTCATGCTGTCAAACAATATAAATGTCTTGTCCATAGTGGAAAGCTATCTTGTTTAAAATGAAAAAAATATTTATCTCCAAATATATGTTTCTGGCATGTAAACCCATATAGGACTGATATCAATGTTTTGTGAAGAATAAAATGCTTCCAATATCTATCTTGCAAGAATGTGGAACTAAATAAAATACAAATAATGAAAAACTGGATTACTGGAAAAATTGGAGGTCAAATCTGATGTTTGTCTGAGACCAGAAAAAGGAAGCACTAAAGACAGAAGTAGATGAACAAAAAGCAGGCTTTGTCTCTGTGAGCAATACTAACACCTGAAAGACATCATCTTGCACTTTGAGTAAGAGTTTATTCACACACAAAGGTCTACCTATCATAATCCCATTACAAAAATACAGTTTTGATGAATAATTATTTACCTAATTAGAGATTTTCTTGGCTTAACTGGAAAACAAAGACATAATTTGCCTATAATACAAATCCCATTTTATGTAAAATAATTGTATTGATTTTTCTCTTGACACTTTGCTTTACTCATTTATTTGTCTGCAAATCAATCAACCTGCTGAACCACACTAAATGAAGAGGCCAGCTCTGCTCATGTTTTTGGAGACCAAATAAGTAGTTAACTATCCCTGCTGGGTTACATTGCCAAGTGCTAGAATAAAATGTATGTGGAAGGAAGTGCATAAAAAAATATATTTGAAAAACAAAGGACAGCACATTTCTGAGTACTGTTTTTAAAACAAAACAAGATTTACGTGGAAAATGCAGGTATTGATATCTAGCAAATCAACATTTTATATTTTTCTATTCAAATATGTAAATTAAGAGAAAGTCTTCATTATCAATACTGTAAGTTAATAAATACTTTGAAGGAAAAAGTGCTATTTAATTTTGCACGTCCACGTTGCATTTCTTGGTACAACTTTAGACCCTAAATGTAACATGAAAGATTCCAACCATGATGTGGGTATGAAAAAACATAGTGCCTTGCAGAAGACAAACATCCCTCTATCACATGGAGTTTCTAAAATTGTTCAAAATAATAAATTTTTCAACCTTTCTGGAGTAATCCTTCTGCTCCTTAGGACAACCTATGGAACTCCTATATGATACATCTGAGAAACTTTGCAAGTGTTCAGTTATTTTGGACAATTTAGCTAAACAACCTTAATTCTGCAGAAGGTATCCAAATGTTACCAACATAGCTTCAGCGTCCCAGTATGGCTACTATCAAAGAAACTCTAGGTTGAATACCTTGTCTTTGACAGTTGTCAACAGTAAGGGAAAACTGAAGGAAGTTAAGCTTTAGGTAACATCTTCCCATCGCCCAGCATCTCAGCACAGAAATTTTGAGCCAGATGTTGGATCTGTTTCAATACCTAATGATGTATTTTTCTATCACAACTTTGCTCAGTGACTTTTTGAATCCCTATAAAACTCAGGACCCAAGAGTCTTGTGGTAAAGTGTTCCACAATAAAACTGTGCTTTGCACAAAGTATCTTCTTAGGCTTGAATCTGACACCTGGTTTTAGATGTGACTAAACCTTTCCCTATGTCATGCATATTTTCTACACCTGTACTATATTCCCCTCTTAACCTTTTTTCCCCAGGCTAAGAAGTCTTCAGAAAAAGCAATTATTAATTTTTACTCATTCTTGACTTCCTCCAACCTCAACTCTGTTCCATATAATGGCAAAATTAGCCTCTCTTATTCTCCATTCTAACATTTTCATAGAAGTATTATGACCTCAAGCTCTTGTTCCTAAGTGGCAACACAGAGTTCATGGTTAATGATTATGTCCAAAAATGTAATTTCTTTTTTCTTACCAAATCTTTCTATGTCATTTTTCACTTATATGAATTGGAATTTCAAGCAGCATTTTCTTGCTGTCACTCTGTCTCAGAAGATCTTTCTGCTTTTCTCGGTTCAAAAGTTCATTTCTATGCTTAGTCTGAAGGAGTTATTAGCAGCTGCAGGCTTTCTAATCCTGTTATTCACCTTATTTTCCTGATCACTTGCGAAGACACTAAATAATGCGATGTTCAAAACTATGTAACATTTACGTAAGGTAAATGCAAATAGCACATGTAGGAAAAATACACACATATCTGCAGTGCTTTCTGTTCATCAGCTTAAAAATTGTATTTTAATCTGCAAACTTTCTACCTGTTATGCTACCAGATAAAACTCTTTTGTTCTGATATGAAATAAAGGACAAACTGTTGTTGTGGTTTAATGCCAGCGAGCAACTAACACCACGCAGCCGCTTACCGCTTCCCCCTTCCCCCCAAGTGGGATGGGGGAGAAAATCGGGGGAAAAAAAAAAAAAGTAAAACTCGTGGGTTGAGATAAGAAAAGTTTAATAGAACAGAAAAGAAGAAAGTAATTATAATGATAACACTAATAAAATGACAACAGTAATACTAAAAGGATTGGAATATACAAATGGTGCACAGAGTAATTGCTCACCACCCGCCAATCGCAATCCAGTAAGTAGCCGAGCCTCGATCCCAACTCCCCCACCACCCAGTTATTTCCTGAATGTGATGTCCCATGGTATGGAACACCTTGTTGGCCAGTTTGGTTAAGCTGCCCTGGCTGTGTCCTGTGCCAACTTCTTGTGCCCCTCCAGCCTTCTCGCTGGCTGGGCATGAGAAGCTGAGAAATCCTTGACTTTAGACTAAACATTACTTAGCAGCAACTGAAAACATCAGAGTGTTATCAACATTCTTCTCTTACTGAACTCAAAACACAGCACTGTACCAGCTACTAGGAAGACACTTAACTCTATCCCAGCTGAAACCAGGACAACTGTTTTATTTCAACTTCATCTACTGTGCATTTGAATGTAACTGAATGACTTTTCTTACGTTTATAATCAACAGGGTAATTTCCTTCACAGTGAAAAAAGGAGAAATACTGTTATATCAAAATAGATTTTTTGAATAATGTTTCCCAGGGGTTTGCACTGTCTCCTCTGAATTGATAACTATTCAACAACTGATTTATGTCAATATTACTATCAAAAAAAGGGTTCACCAAAGATACTCTAACTGCACAGTATCCTGAAACATGTCGACATTTAACCACAAGTGGTAAGTAAGCACCACGCAGCTGCTCACTCACTCCACTCCACCCAGTGGGATGGGGGAGAGAATCAGGAAAAAAAAGTAAAACTCATGGGTTGAGATAAGAACAGTTTAATAGAACAGAAAAGAAGAAACTAATAATGATGATAATAAAATTACAATAAAAAAGACAATAATAATAACAAAATAATTGGAATATACAAAACAAGTCATGCACAATGCAATTACTCACCACTCACTGCCCGATGCCCAGTTACACCCTAACCAGCGATCTACGTCCCCTGGCCAAGTCCCCCCATTTTATATACTGGACATGACGTCCCATGGTATGGAACACCCATTTGGCCAGTTTGGGTCAGCTGCCCTGGCTGTGTCCCCTCCCAACTTCTTGTGCCCCTCCAGCCTTCTCGCTGGTTGTGCACGAGAAGCTGAAAATTCCTTGACTTGAGACTAAACATTACTTAGCAGCAACTGAAAACATCAGAGTGTTACTAACATTCTTCTCATACTGAATCCAAAACATAACACCAGACCAGCTACTAGGAAGGAAATTAACCCAGCCAAAACTAGGACATATGTTCAGTGTTTGGGGTTTTATTTAAACCCTGCAATCTTCTCCCCAACAGTAAAATTTCTGTGCACTTCTCCAATTTCACTTTTAAATAATAAATCACCACAACTATTAATGTTTGCTCTGTGCTCACTGCCTCTGAAGTAATGTCATTCAACAGAAAATAATGACAAAAAAAGTAACTAAGTATATCTAAAGTATACTGGCATAAAATGACACTTACACATGCCTTTTTCTTTCATCTTTTTTTTCCCCTACATTGAAATCCTCTTTTTTTTTCAAATTAAATAGACTGATCAATTAAAAATAAAGCTAATTACAGTTGACTGAATTTCAATATGAAAAAAATATAATAAAAGATGATACCAGACTCGAGGACTTTCAAAGAAGCAGGATAAAAAAAAAAAAAATTTCAAATACCCAGAATAAGTTCTGTTGTACCTAATCTTTAAACAGAATTCTCTCAAACAATGCAATAGCTGCTGTTATTATTTTCTAGTTACTTCCAGATGATAACAAAGTTTTCTGGAGTTCTTACCAAACTCCCTCTTAAAATCTCTATTTTAGTCACTAGAAAAAGTCATAGCCTCACACAAAAATCTGAAGTGGACTTCTTACTTCTTTTCAAAGTATCAGCTATAAGCTTATGAACTATATTTTAATTATAGTTGATGAGCAACTGGCATGATATGGGTTTTCCTGTTCCTTTCTCACAGCCACATATCAGCTTGCCAGTTAAATCTCTCTAAATATTCTCATTTCTAAATCGTATCTCCTTTGACTGTGATCCATGCTTACTTTCTGCTGAGGAAAAGGCATAAAAAGCTTACAAGTTCAAATTCTTAATGGACTTATGAAGAAGAATGTTGTAAGAAGGATTGCTTGGACAGTTTGATTAGATTAACAAAATCAACCACTTTCAACAACATACACTGCCCTTAAAAATACAGGTACTGCAACTATTTTAGTGGATGCTACAGCATTTAAATTCAAAAGCATCAATATCATACCCTTCGAATGCAAATCACCATGGAAAATGAACTGAAATGCTGAATAAGGATGATGGCATTTATAAACACACGCTTCTTGCCAAAAGAGTAAGTTAGCAAAAATGAACTACCTGCATGCTTATTTCTGAAGACGCATTTATATCTTAAAAATGTATATGGAATTTATAACTATTTTACATATATGGAAATTAACACGACAATTCTTGGAAATGTTGAGTTATACGGGAAAAAATTACTCAAGTCACAACTTGCAGTATTTACAGCATAGTCAGCATGGGTTTCTGAAAAGCAGGTCCAGCTTGACTAACCTGATGTCCTTCTATGACCAGGTGACCTAATTAGTGGATGAGGAAAAGGCTGTGGATATTGTTTCCCTGGACTTTAGTAAGGTTTTTGACACCGTATCCCACAGCATTCTCCTGGAGAAACTGTCTGCTCATGGCTTGGATGGGGGTAATCTTCGCTAGGTGAAAAACCTGTCTGTATGGCCAAGCCCAAAGAGTG
>JANZLQ010000005.1:17512254-17530331 GCA_026212715.1 Elanus axillaris | reverse complement strand
CCCACCGGAGGGGGGCGGGGGGAGTGAGCGAACGGCTGCGTGGTCCTTTGTTACCGGCTGGGCTGAAACCACGACATCCATGTACAAAGACAACATTACAAAAAACTTCAAAACATGGAGTTCCACAGCTGCTTTAGGACAATGTAAGCATAGGCTGCTGCTGAAAAGGTAGTTTCACCTTGCTCACCGCCTTGCATGTACTTAACGTGATTTCATTTATGCCAACATAAAGCCTTATGTAGACATGTAAGGAGCCAGGTCATTAAACTCATCTAGGTGAAAACTTACCCAACAGAGAAAAGTTATATCATCTCAAAGCAACAGTGAAATCACAGCAGAGATGGACAGTTCAGCATACCAGGAAACCTCTGACAGCTCATGCATCAGAAAGACATTCACCTTTGCTATTCTAGATGATTCATTGTGGGGCAGAAAAGCATGAGATCAGTGTAAGGAAAGCTGTAATAATGGACAATGGCATATATGGAAGCAAAGGCAGAAATATGTGTCAATGGTCACTTCATTTAGATGTCTCAAGTAGAAAATGTGGACACATATCTTACAATCACTTGCAGGAAAACCCATTTTTGAAAAGCATGTGATAAATTCTCAGTTCCTGACTTCCCAATCTGCATAGGCAAAACACATATGAAGCAGCTACTCTTAATACATGCTTGTTAAAATTATGACTAATAAAAATCACAGAATCTTTTCAGTTGAAAAGGACCTCTTGAGATCATAGAAGACCATCCAGTTTAATCGCCCTGCTAAAGCAGGGTCACCTAAACCATGTTGTCTAGGACAATATCCAGTTGGCTTCTGAATATCTCCAAGAATGGAAACCCCATAAATTAGGCAACTTATGCCAGTGTTTGATGACCTTCACAGGACAAGTGGTTTTTTGTGTTCAGATAGAATTCCATGTGTTTCAATTTGTGCCCATTACCTCTTTTCCTCTCACTGGGCACTGCTGAGAAATTTTACAAATATAAACTTAATTCAGAAACTAAAGGAATACATGGAGACTAGAGATGCTAATTTTAAAACTACCTTTGAAATTACAGAAAATTGTTATGAAAGTCTGATACATACAGAATCTAAAAGATGCACAAAATTAAAGAGCATATGTAGATGTAAGGCAATTTTCCTTTCTTCTTGTGTAGCAACATGATTCTCCTTTCAGACTTTAGTCTTTAAGAACAATATTAATTTTAATAAAGCTTTCTTCCAGAAACACTGACTACTTCAAAGTAGGTAAGAAGCAAAACAAAGTATTTTCTAGACTGTATCTAACATTCTATTACCATACTATAGAGTCATGCATCAAGATCCTGATTAATAAAGCACTTCTGAGCACATGCTTAATTAACTGAATTCATGAGTTGTTCTACTGAAGTCAGTAAGATTACTCACATTCTTTAAGCATAAGAGAAAGTACTTTATATCATCCTCTCTGCATTCACAGCCAACTTCCATTTAGGCACAGAAAAATTACCGTGTATTTCAATAGTACTGAAAGCTGCTTTAAGAACTTGAAGCTAAAAAAATCTGCAGGCTTCCCTATGCATATCACTGAGTTTTGATTTTGTATGGGGTTTGCATATCTAAGTACCTTCCTCATAGAATAGTGTGGCTAAATATCTTTTTCCTTCTTTTATTTTCCACATTGAATCCTCACTGATGCAAATGAAAGCTACCAAAGAAAAATGGGCAAAAATTTGCAATCTGCAAGCATACTTGCAATCCACACTTACTTACATTAAAAACAGTTGATCTAGTGGCCCAGAATTTTACACAATAAAAAAGTCCTTTTGCACATTAGGAAAGGAATTTTAACTCACTTTTTGCAGAAATTCAGAAAGCTTCCATTCTGAGATTAAGATTTCTAAATTTTAATGTCTACAAGCATGCTGTGTACTTAAGCTACATAGATAATGAAGATGTAGTCAATATGTTCAGTAAAGCCTAAAACAGGATTCAGCTGACCAGCCACTCTAAGCTATAACTAATCTCTCTCTAGACTCCTCTGAGTTTATTTACTAGCCCTCCATCAGCTATCACAAAACCTTAGATACCTGACACTGCAATACACATACACACAAACTTACAGTAAGACACCTGTATTTTTGAATTTGTATCTCAAACTGAACCCCACCTCTGCTGTTCAAAGTAAGCCCACAAGTAGGAAGGCCAGAGACTAGGAACCTCAGAGTTCCAGATCCGACAGACCTCTAAACACAGAAATTCCTATGTACTGGCGAGTAATATGCAAACCCATTCAAAGACATGCTAGATGATAACTTTAACTTTTATGGGGAGTCATATTTAAGCATCTCATACAGGCAGCTACTGTCAGTTTTCTAATTGCTAGTGGATGTGCATGTTTCTCGGAGTTCAGGTAAACACCACTATACAGGCATTTACTCCCAAGAAGTAACCCAATACACGTCTGTCATGGTCCCCAACACCTCTGCTATACCACAGAATTCAAGAAGGGATATATAAACTGCCAAGACTGATTCTTCCTGCAAAGACAAGACAGAATGTGACAATAAAGACAGGGCTAAGCAGATGAGATGTATTAAGTGATATGGCTAAGATCCCAATTAGAAAAGGTAAAGGGCTGGCACAGGTATAAAGCTGACTTTATTTGATGGAGGAAGGAAATTAACTTTTTTTTTTTTAGATCCTTGTTGAAACAAAACATACAAGACAGGATGGGGGAAAGTGAGGATCTGAATATGCATAGCACTCTAGGCAAGACTGTAGTCCAGTTCAAAATCAGGACCTGCTTAGTCTTTCACTGGGAATTTGGAAACTCTGTCTCTCAATAAGAAATTGCAAAATATATAGGAACAACTAACAAACTAGACCTGGATGAACAAGAGTACCATTGTATATACATATAATTATAATTCTACAAATAGCATTTGGCTTTCTTCTTTTCTAGGAGAAAACCTGAGAGCTAATATAAATGTGAATGAGTGTATTTTAAGGTCACATTGAAAAGCTGAATTATTGATTAAGAAACCTGGTTCTTCTCTATTGTGCACATAATCCTTATTCACGTTAAAGACTGTACATAAAGTTATATATACTGTTCAAGATAAAGAAATCCAGGTCTTTTTTTGAGTAACATTCTCACCTTCTTTTCTTTGAGTTTTGTGTTATTTCAGATTGCACTTAGCACAAGATAAACAATAAGAGGTCACAGACTTCAGTGCTATACCACTGAAATATAATTGCCTGCCACAATAAAGTCCTAATGAGCACAGCTCTTGTCAATGGGAGGTTGCCTTGGCAACAAAGTTATCCCAGAAGATAACTATCCATGCAGCAGAAGGTGATGACAGTCAGTTGCCTGACCAAGATGCAAAAAGTATAAAAACTTTTCAATTGCTCAAGTCAAAGGGAAGCTTTATGCATCAGGAATCTACTGACATAAGGGAAAATACTGACTTGCTGAACACAAAAGGATCTAGAAACTTCCAAAAAAATGCAGAATTAGAAAAAGGATGTTTTGTTTAAACAGGAACATGTTTAGATTGCTAGTCTTGTCAGTAAAATTTTCTTCGCTTATGTGTTCATGTCTTCCTGTGGTGTCCAAGAACTAAATTTCATTTAAATCACACTTTTAGATTTACTTTTAATGAAAACAATGTGAAAGGGTGCTTTTGAGTTATAGTGAAAGAATGTGAGATGAAGGCTGGGTTCAGTAGACAGCAAGATGGTGAATTCCAGCTCTTTGGTAGGAAGTTTAAAAAAAAAAAATGGTGGCAGAAACAAAGGGAGAGGCATGACCCCAGTACAGGCTCCAGAGGCCACTGATGCTTTTTAATCCAGGAGCTGATTTCTCTGATGGTATATGGCAGGTGGACAAGAATAGTCACTACCAAGTCATACAGTATTTTAACCTTTATTTCCTAAGAACATTAAACTTTCACATTTTATGTCTGGGCAGGAAAGGTTATATCCCACTATGTCTGTCTCCCCTACTCCAGAAACATTTAATCCACTGGCCAGTTTCAATCAAATTGACAAATGCCTAGAAACCTTAAAGACATGATCCTACCCATGTGTTAGTAACTGGGTATTAAATATTCAGATGTCCAGGCACTTTATAACAAGGTCACTAAGCAAGACTCTAAAATTAAGTTGTTGAAAAAGAGAGGAAGTGTCCATGAATTAAAAGGACAAAAATAACAGAATAGGATGTGTGTTGCTCACTAAATTACTAAGTGGTCTTGAAAAAGAATAGTTTGGTTGAGATGAAAAATTATTCAGGATAGCTTTCACTCGTAAAAAATAAAGCTGGCTGCAAAAAGTTGCAGAAAGCTGTCGTGCCACTGAATAATAAAATGGCAAATTAAATTCAGTCTGGATATATACACAAAGGGAAAAACCCTGTAAAGCATACACATCGGACTCTGTCCTTGACATTAACCATTAAGACTGGACTAAACTGGACTAACTACAGTTACCCGAAAGCACTCATATTAAACAAGAGAAAAGGCATGAGAAATTCTAAGTATAGAAATAAATAAAGAAATAGAAACCAACTTAATCTTTCTTCATGAATCTATGGTGTGCTATCTCTTGAAGAAGTTTCTGTTTAGTATATGACAGAAACAAAATTTATCATAAAACTATAAAGACTACAGAGAAGAAATGCAAGCACAAAAAGTACATGAAATGGCTTCTGTAAGTACAGATATTTTCAGCTTGGAAAAGGAGTGATTGCATACAGAGACAGAAAACAGTTTTGAAACAGGTGATGGGGAAAAAGTGAAAAAACTTATCTGACACAATTTCTCATAATCAAAGAAATAAGTGGAAGTGAATTCAAAAGAATCTTTTGTTAAATCAAAGGAGGCGAATTTCTTTTCACACTGCATAAAGAAATTGGAAAAAAATCACTGCCACAGGATGTTTTAAACCATATATTTTAAAACAATTAGATACATATTCAATAATACTCAATAGGCATTTTTGTAAAAAAATGTATAACAGATAAAAGATATAATAAAGCTTCTGAGTAGTAGAAGATGGAAGGGTATATACCTTCCCCACTCTTTTGCTCTCACTCTGAATGTTTGTTGTCCACCTAACCTAACCTGGTTCAAGAATCTTTATGGTCCAAAAGATGCTTTGTATAAAAAAAAAAAAAGAAAAAAGACCAGACCACTGAGACAATGAGAGGTCTTATGCTGCTGCTGAAGAAGAGGGATGAGAACAATTGTCTACTTAATATTATGGGCTCAATATGGAAAAGAGATGTTAGAACTGCCATAAAAAGAAAAATATTCCTGGCCATGGAAAATTAAACCTGCTTTCAGTAGATGTATTGTGATCTCTTGTCTCAGGTGGCTTAAGGCTTTGATTGAAACCAAAGTAGCAATAGTATCTTTCTTGTACAGATGCTCTGGCGTCTGTTGAGAAATGCACTCCTATTTCAACTTTAATTGATTTTATTTTTTTTTAAATAAATACAAATCACAAGACACCTCAACTGAAAAACAGACTTAAATCATTCTGATGTTCAGGGAATCAAAATCTCTGATTGAGTCCATGTAACAATTGGAAACACAGGAAAAAACTATAACTGCATTTTTGATTATTTCTTAAATTTCAGTGACTAATGGCCAGACACATAACATTATTACATGCAACCTCTTCCCCTCCCCCCTTTTCTCTCTCTCTCTCTTTTTTTTTTTTTTCCTGGCAGGAGGTGGTGGTGTTGCAATTTTTGTAACCAAACTTTTATTTTAATATGTTCCTGGAGTTAGAACTCTACTTTTACATTTGGATAAAGAAAAAACCTGTGTTTCTGCAGTGTTTCATGACCTTCAATAAGATTTTTGGGTCCTCAGAACTACTGGAAAATCATACCAATGTTGTTTATTAAAATATAAAATTAGATGTCTACTTTTAAACAAAATCCCCTTGATCAAAAGCTAGTAATGAGCTACATAAATGATACCAAAAAATAAATGGGAAAAAAAGATGACTGTTAGCATATTGGTCAACAGAGTATATGAGGTCCAACTTGAGATACATGACAATAAAAATGAACGCTAAGTCAAAGACAGGGAAAATAAAATTCATCACTCTTTGAAGAAGGAAAGGCTATAAATGGCTGGTCAAGTACATGTGATAAAACTTGATCTAATGAAGACACACTTACATTTTCCAGAAAAATAAGATAATATTTATTTTGAGAAAAGGAAGCATAAGTCTCCTAGATGAAGAAAGATTAAATTTCAAGGAGGGAAAAATATATTTTTCTGGACTCGCTTGCAGGACTTCAGGAAGAGAGGCATAAGCCAGTAGGTTCCACCAGCAATGGGTGCTCTCTATTGAAGTTTGTCTAATATATTCAACCTGAAAAATGAACTATCTACCAAGAACAAAAGTCTTCTTGGGAAAAGACAGCAAATAAGCTGGAAAAGGACAAGAAATCATTCTGGTTTAACACTAGGGTTCAAATCACAGCTCTGCTCTCTCATCTTCTCTCCCTTGCACCTACTGTGGTACTCATCAGCCCCCTCACTGGGCTAATCTGAAGAAAACTAACAGATACTGCCAAGGAGCAGGGGGTAACAGGAACTAGGAAAAAAAAACTATTTCAGCAGTGAGACAGTAAATCAACCACCAGTATTTTCTAATTCTATCAGTGTTATTATTTGCTTTTTCCTATACCTTTTGTAAATCTCTGTAACTGTTTTGCATTTTACATGGTAGGATTATACATTTTAATTTGCATTTATTTTCCATGGTAAGCCTTAAGATATCTTGGTAACACTAAAGTTTTCCTCACACAAGAACAGGGTAAAGCTGTAAAGTAGGACATCAGGGCACTGTAAACAGTACCTATCTCACCTGCCTGTTTTGGTGTAGCCAATGAGTCTGAGTGTGTGTGACCCATTTCAACTACATCAGCCTACTGGTGGGCTGGCAATACAGCAATCAGCTAAATGGTACGAAACACAAAGGCTTCCTGGCAGGAGAAATATTATGCTGTACACTTGAACTCTAAACATTCGCACGACACTTGCCACCTTGTATTTAAAATTGAAAACTAATATACATAGCTGCTATGATTTTTTTCATTCCCCCTTCCCCTGAGCAAGTGTTTAGCTATGGAACTTGCGTCAGTGTCTCTTCTGCAAATTATGTACTAGTACAGTTACTTACACAGAGAAATCACTGCACAAAAAACAGCACAAAAAGGTAATTTATGTAAGCACATCAGAAGGAAAACACTGTAATGGAAAATACATGCTCTCCATTCTACATGAAAAGTAAATAAAATGAAGTACTTACATGCCAGTGAAAATTCTTACCATATTTAAAACAGCAGGCAGTATAACACCATGTTATCTTGTATCAGGATGATTTGATGGCATTGTAAAAGACTTATTTCCACCTCCAAACTGCCCAGAAATCAAACGTAGTTTTGAACTCAATATTTAAGCAGCTTAAAATATTGATAGTTAAAGCTAAACACTGTTTGCTCTAAGTATTGGTATATAACCACTGACTTTCAAGACCTGTATTACCATTTCTAGTAAAGGATGAAATGCTTAGACTGGATGCCATCACTGTAATGGCACTGCTTCCTCCTCCCCTAACAGAGCAGTATGCAGCTACATAAACACAGTGGCTCTTAAAAGTGCTTGTCGTGGTTTAATAAGGACAACAGACACTTTTAAGAAATAAAATAAACCCAGAGAAAACCTCAATGGAAACTTCAATAAAATGTCTTAAACTGAAGCAAGGATACTTTCTGAGGTTTTGATAGTAAACATTTAAAAGATTTTTCTAGAGTAGAACAGTACAAACGCTGAGCATGGAGACATCCCCAACATCTCTAATACAGTATGTTGAATATTTTAAGTCAGAGTTAGAAGCCAACAAAAGTCAGTTTCAAATACACAAAGCAATCTTTAAATTAGTGTCAAAACACCCCTCTGGCAAGGAACAAATAAAAAACTAACTTGCATTTCATAGGTCTATAGAAATATGTTAAACACTTATATATCCTGAATAAATCAGCCATCATGCTATCACGTTTTACCAATCCTTTATGCCAAAAAAGATGACAAAATGTAAGATAAAAGGCAAGAGATAATAAAAAGATAAAACTGAGGTCTTAAGTTACACTATTTTGTTTTGCAGAATCTTTCACACTTGACAAAGTCTATGAACATTCATATTAATCAGTTCTACAGATTTCTATTGTGAAAGAATTTACAAGGTATTTACAGTATTCATCTTTAAAAAAAACAAAAGGCAACAAAAAACCAACAGCAAAGCCCAAATCAAGTGGAAAAGTAGGATAGTTCATTAAAATGCAATTCAGGTTAAAGAATAAACCAAACTAAATATTTATGGCTAAGAAGCTCTCACAACATATCCTTTGTAAGCAAGATACATAATGTCTTTAAATTTTCTACTTTACAAAGTTCTGCTACAGAAGACAGCAATATATTTTAATGGATTTCATAGATAGAGTTGCAGAATACCAGAGTATTTACTGGTGAGAATTTGGGAACCTTTCCAAATTTCCCTTCCCCTCAACTCTTAACTAGCTCAAGTACAGGTATTATATGTTCAATGATACATTTCACAGAGCCTAAAGAATGACTGATGAATCCTAAATTAAACTAGACGGAAAATATGACACCAGCCTGAGTACCTTTATTACCATATGTACTGAGACAGCGGTGGACATCATTTAAATCTCCAGTCCTATTCTCACTGAAGTCAATGGAAGAACCACAACAAAGTTTGAGACAGAATGTGATTCTAACAACTCCAGACAACAACGGTTATCTGTCACACTAGGAAATATATAAGAGCAGACTATTTAAGTGTGCTGTCATTCCTCTGAAAACCCTGCTGCAGTTCATGAGAAAATGGGGCCTGCTCTGAGAATGACCAATCTGGAATCTAAACTGGACGTGGCAAAATTTTTATCTTTCCACTGCAAACAGAGGAAAACATGCAGCTCAGCAAGACCAGGCATTATTTCAGCTTTGATGGGGGGAGAGGAAGACAAAGGAGACAAAACACTTTTTTTCTGTGAAAACATCATCAACAGGATCCTCTCTCTCAAGAGAGGCCACTGTTCTCTAATCCTTGGGAGGGGAAGGAAGCCATCCACCATCACTCTGGATTTCTGCAGGAAACGGGGGAGCCAGAATGCACCCGCGGTGCAGATATGAAGGAATTCGACAGTCCCACCTGTCTTCCCATTCCTTCCACATGAAGGAATCTGACTGTCCCACCTATCCTGACCCTCCTGTGCAGTTCCCAAATAATGCCGCACACTGGGCCTCAACAGCTGCCTGTAAACAGTGCCTTGCAAAACGCCCATCCTTTCCCGAGAGCTGTAAGGTAGGTAAAGTCTGAGCAAAGGCATCACATCAGCAGTGTCAGGATGCCTGCAGTCCCTGCTGTGACTAATATTACATTGCAACATGATTAGTTCACCTTCTCTCTGAACTTATACTGCAGTTAAAGGTATTTCTGTTTACAGTAGTTGGAGAATATGAGGGGGGAAAAGTCAGTACATGCACATCCTAAGTAGCCACTAAAATGGCAGAAGGCATAGGTGTGGAAATCTAAGGAGAATCCCCATGTTTTCTTACTTTTCTGCTTTAGGATACATGAGGTAGCAAAAGCAAGCCTGATAACAGCATCATCAGCCTTTGAGTACAGTGAGAAAAGCCGTTAATCATCTATGCAGGCTCTTGAAATTATTAGTAGGACTGGTCCTTCCATCTGTACCTGGAAAGCTACATTTCTTTAAAAAGTAAGATCCCCTATTATATTTCTGCCTTTACAAATTATACATGTCTCTTTCAAATCCAACATAACGGGTGCATCCATAGCTAGATCCTCTGAAAAACTTAATTTACCAATGTACCTCTAAATGACATTTTGGCCTATAGCAGGCTTTACAGTTAAAAATATGAATCAGAAGATAAAACTAACCAAACAAATTCAATCTCTAAAGTGTTTTCCATTTGGAAAGCAGCACTGCTGATACAGTTGTAAATGATTAAGTTAGAAATCGTATACAACAGAATAGCTTAGTGTCAAGGTATTTGTGTAAATATCTATAATGTTATTCTTAACACTTTAGCAAAAACTTCGCACAAACTTTACCAGTTCTTGTAGGTTCACTGCATTTATTATCCATACTACCAGGTTGACGAGATCCACATTATAGGTAGAGAAGAAGTTAGGTATAAGCACAACTGAAATCTGATAAACAACTTGTGGAATTGTTCGAGGTTGTTTCAGAAAAAGGGTTGGTAATATAGGTGACTGTCTATATTAAGATATCCTTACTGGTTTTAAATACACTATTCACCAAGAAATGCATACAGAACAGTCTGCTAAATAACAAAACCTAGGAAACAGTACAGATCTGCTGCACCTGCTGAATCAAAACACAGAATTACTCCTTAAGCATGTTTAATATACTAAAATAATCCCACTCTAGGTATAAGAATCCCATTTATGTATTTAAGTATAAGAAACCTCCTTTTAAAAGATACACTTGGAAATCCAAAATAAATATGTAAGTATTACGCTTTTAAATACTACAGAGAGAACTACTGTAATATAGCAGAATTGCTAAAAATCAGAATTAAATAGTCAGAACCAGTTATTATGGATAAAGAACACATTGAAGTGTAACTTGAGAGGTGTCTATGGACTAGCAATGAGAAAGGGTTCCTTTCAGCATGGCAACACTTAGTTTGAGAAAGTAACCACTTGCTTAGTCTTCAAAAGAAATTTCTCAACATTATGATAGAATCATAGCCCACAGATGAGCTCAGAGTGAAGTTTTGGCAAAACCAGCTATTTCTTGGGCACATATGGATGGTTACCTGGATTAAGGAAGAGCTTTCACATGATTTTAGCACATTAATGAGACTAATGATCAAGTACCAAATGCAGTGCTAGAGTTAGCATGGCAAAAAAACCTTCCAGAGTTAGAAATGCTGCAGCAATATCCAAAAATTATTCAAAATGAGAGAAATTAGCTACACTGAAACAATCACTTAGTTTATCAGAAAGATCTTATAAAGAATAAATGTTTTCTACTGCAAGAAAATGCCAGGTAATAACAGATATTAAAATGAGTAACAGATGTTATAATGAGACAAAGCAGGTGAAGGACCCCACATGGAACAATAGTTAAATTCAATTCAGGAATTTGTTGAAGATGAACAACCAAATAAAACCTGCAAGGATACCACCTCTTAGGCTAGATTAACAGTAGAAGTGATAGATCTCTCATTTCTTAACATTTTCTTATCAGATTTTGGATATCACTCTACAAAACGCACTTCACTGAAACAACTTACTGGACTCATTAAATGAATAGCAAGCAATTCTTAACCTGCTGGATAGTTTATCTAAGTGGACATTCTGGCACTAAGGTGTATTAAACTAACTAAACATTGCTACATAACAAGTAGATGGAAGTCACTGATATTTAAAGATGTTACATCTCTTTATGAGCCAAATTATGAGTTACATATTTACTAAACTAATTCAGTTGAAAATCATATGGAATTTAAAATATTTTTATTTTTTCTTCCTTTTTCCATTAACTTCAACAACAAAGACAGTAAATAAGGATATAGTGTTTAAATACATAGTAAAAAATTGCAACCAGAAGGTACTGGAACATCAAGTAAGAGAACTAAGAACAAGTAAACAGTTTCTCTCTGATATCAATTCCTTCACTTGACAGTCAGGCAAGAAATTACTGAGGAAAAATAATTACCTCAACTAGAGGTCAGTAACATAAGGAGTTTTGTCTGGACAAACAATAAGACAGAAGACATGACAGAAGGATGAAAGCTGAGAACTGGAGACTGGAAGCTAGTATTGGATTGAGTAGTTAAGCAGACGGGCAGAAGGAACCTGGAACTCAGAACTGATGGAGGGCATTGATTAAACACAATTCAATGTTTTGGTTCTCTGAAGATACAGAAGGGAATATTGACATTAACCTATGCTTTGAGTGAGCTCATTTTAGTACTATAAACTATCATGACATCAAGTGCTTGGTTTTGAAGGGCAAGAAGACTGAAGACATTAAATGTTTCTAAGTGGTAATGATCACTGAAGGCTTTTACACTTACTATGATGCTTCTCAGATGACACTAAAACAAAAGGTTCAAGAAAAAAACACACACAAACATACTGGCGTGTCCAAAAAACATTATCAGAGTTATGGAGGTTTAAAAAAGTACTTACTTGGTATGTGTCCCATAACCTGATGGTACATCGTAAAGGGACTTCCCTCATCAGTAAGTTATTCATCCAACGGAAAGCAAATTGCAAGTATTTCACCTCATGCTGATCCAAGTGCCTATGAACTTGTTCTGAAGACAGAATAAACAGACATTTTACTGCAACTTTTCTGAAGTCCTCAAGTATCAAATACACTGAAAAAAATAAAATAATCCTCCAATTAAAAAATAAAAATAAATAAAATGCAAAAAATAAATAAGTTGCAAATAAAATATAGCAGTGCATGCAAACACTTACAACTGAATGAAAATCCCCAAAACAGAAATGACTAGTTAAACAGTATGCTGGATTTATTTTTCTGCCTCTAGATGGCTTAAACAACTGGTCTCAGTTGTGCTACCTACAAAAAGATTAGGGTCAGAACTCTACAATATACCACAAAAAAATATACAAAATTATAAAAGTGAAATGATTAGGTACATATACCCTCACTAATTTCTTAGGCTAGAAATTATTTGGGGTAAGACTACAAAAAAAAAGGCATGTAAATAACATAATGGCTTCCAAAAATATTGTTGGTAATAAAAAGAGGACAACATTAAATTAACAAGGCAAAGAAATATAAGGAAAGTACATGTAAAGGTTGCATCTAACTGAGACAAAAAAGTGAGATTAATGGGTAGGAAACACAGTAAGCAAATTTAAGTAATTTGCAGCTTAAATAATTTCTTGGTATAACAAATAAATACAAATAAAACCCAGTACGTATCAATGGTTTCTAAAGCAGTACTCATACATGCTGTGTTTATCGTAACATGTTTACTGTTTGACAGCTGTGATAATCACTTGTGCAGGTTATGAGCTAATAGAACTAATCTACTACATGGCTTTTATATATTTAGTAGAATTTACTCCAAAAAGGATCTTAGACATTCTGTTAAGAGGTTTTAGCTAACAGGCTCAAGTATGACATTGGCATGGTGTAAATAACAAATACTGCAGAAATGCTAATGTCTTATTTTGGATACACATATTAGAAGAAGTCTTTGTTAAAGCCTAAATAAGATATTCCTACTGTCTTTCTTTATACAAACACATTCTTGGAAGATTTTGCTACCCAGATCACCTTTCATCCACACTCACAGAGGTGTATCATCAGCTAAAACAATGACTACATGCTGATCCTACAGATTTTACATTTCTCAGAAAGATCTAAAAAGGCACTAAAATTCTAAATGAACAAAAGAAATAATCCAAAGAGTATGTTAGCACTGTTAGGAAACATTATAGGAAACATTACTTAAAGATTAAGGTAACAGATGTTAAATTACACTAAATTACAATAGAGACTGAAGTTGTTCAAATCATATTTTTTTTTCCTCAATATGTATTTTCTGGCTATATGAAAGTGTCAGCCAATATGATACAGTTGTTTCAAAATGGAAGCAAGAAGTAGACATTTTTTTAGATTTTAAGAACAATCAACAGTGAGCTTTCTTAAAAATAAGATCAGTCACAACACATTACACCAAAGGTCCACATATGACAACATCCCATCTCCAGTGGTGTCTGAAAACAAATATCCATGGAAATGTATAAAGCACAGGTATTTCTCCATGGCACTTCCAGCCTATACCCATCTGTGGCTAAAGCACTCTTCAGCAGACCTGGTATCTATATTCCTAAAGTCATATCCTTCTGTAATATAAATATACACAAATATATAAAACCATATGTACATCTTAAAATTATCTGTTACCGCTCCTGGGAACTTTTAAAAGTTGTATCTACATATAAAGACATGTCAATCTTTAAATTATTAATTTCATTTCTAGGTATAACACTAACCAGCTAAGTAGATACTTCTGCTATAAAATAGACTGAACAGCTACTATTGGATGTGAAGAGGTAGAGAATGACGGTGGAGAGGTAATGATGTTGTGCCCTTTTAAGTGATCTCATCCAGTCTTGGATAATCCCTCTCCTTCTCTGTCATTATGTGTTAAGGAAAAGTACTACAGCATTACCACTGTATATTATGACTACATAGTTGATACCTCTAAAATTACATGAGAATTCTGTGATGGATTTTCCACTACCTGTAATAGTGTCAGCTTTCCAGTCTCAAAACCCTGTGACTAATCTTCCTTCCTCTACAAACCTAGTATCCTCCCATCACCTTCATACCCTTCTTTCCCAGGCTTTCTGCAAAAATCAACAGCTGCCTCAGCTGGAAGAGAGACAACAGTCAATATCAAGGCTAGTTCTGAGCATAAAGTGAGCAATGTCTGCAAGTGCAATGACTACCTAGCCAGCACTCCAACCACAACAGTTAACTGTGGGCCTTACTCTGCAGCCCTTACTCAGCAGCACTGCTAATCTGGGTCACTTTTTTTTTTTTGTTAATTATCAACAAATGAGCTTTATAAAAGTCATGGTATTCTGCACAGTGGAGACTCTTCTCCCTCTGTAAAGTGCTGATGAAACAAGTCCTCAACTTGAAAAGTTATTTGAAGCAGAAGACAGATGTGGTAACTACATATGTTCTGTAACCTTAGAGAAATAGTCTTAAAAATGAAACAAGACAGTTTATATGTAGAAGTCTACATTCTGAAGACAGTATAAGATTCAGAAGCCTCTATATTTTAATTTTCCACACAGAGGCCTTGCATGCCTCTAACTTCTAAACACTTAGGTTAGAATAGAATAGAACAGAGCAGTTGGAAGGGGCCTACAACAATCATCCAGTCCAACTGCCTGACCACTTTGACCAGGGTTGGCCAAAAGCTAAAGCATGTTGTTAAGGGCATTGCCCAAATGCCTCAAACACTGACAGGCATGGGTCATCAACCATCTCCCCAGGAAGCCTGTTCAAGTGTTTGACCACCCTCCTGGTAAAGAAATGCTTCCTAATGTCCAGTCTGAACCTCCGCTGGTGCAGCTTTCAACCATTCCCACGTGTCCTATCACTGAATCCCAGGGAAAATAGCTCAGCAACTCCCTCTCCACTTCCCCTCCTCAGGAGGCTGTAGAGAGCAATGAGGTCAGCCCTCAGCCTCCTTTTCTCCAAACTAGACAAGCCCAAAGTCCTCAGCCACTCCTCACAGGACGTTCCTTCCAGCCCTTTCACCATCTTTGTTGCCATCCTCTGGACACATTCAAGTACCTTAACCACCTTCTTAAATCGTGGGGCCCAGAACTTCACACGGTACTCAAGGTGAGGCCACACCAACGCTGAATACAGTGGGACAATCACCTCTTTTGACCAGCTGGTTATACTGTGTTTGATGCACCAGAGGACAGGGTTTGCCCTCTTGGCTGCCAGAGCACACCAATGACTCCTATTGAGCCTGCTGCTGACCAGCACCCCAGATCCCTTTCTGCAGGGCTGCTCTCCAGCCACCCCTCTCCCAGTTTATACTTGTGTCCAACTTTACTCCATCCCAGATGCAGAATCTGGTGTTTGTTCTTGTTAAATTTTCAAATGTCAAACAAATCATTGATGATTGCCCAATGCTCCAATCCATCTAGATCCCTCCTCCTGGTTTGGTATCATCATCAAACCTGATAATGATGCATTCAACTCTTGCATGCAGATCACTGACAAAAATATTGAACAGAACTGGCCCTAGAAGTGGACCCTGAAGGACACCGCTGGTGACTGGTCACCAGCCAGATGGAGCCCCATTCACTAAACCATTTGAGCTCTGTCCTTCAGCCAGAAGGCTGCTTCTTGCTCCAGCATAACATTACTAGGTCAATTATTCAGGACAAATACAGAATTACTGTAGTGTGTCTGCCTTTCCTCTAGGCAAATCTAGCTGCAAGTTAAATATACTGAATTGAGGTACTATGTTAACATTTATTTTTTAAATGTCACATTTAGATACCTATATTGCAGACTATTAGAATTAGATAATCCAATACACATCAAGCAGGATGCAAAAAAAAGTTTTATTTCTACCAGATGTTACCAACTCAGAAACATTTTTGCTTTTCACACAGCAGAAACACATTTCATTTGGTTGCTTGCAGCCATTGAATATAAGTAATGAAGAACAATAAATTGTGCCAGTTGTGATATTTCAACTACAGGTGTTAATAGGTATAGTGAATTTCTTGAATGTTGCTTTCTAGTCTAACAAGTTGAAAAATAGGTAACAAAACTCAGTGCTTTTTATACAACTAATGCAAGACTAGAACAGAAGATGCATTAAGTAAAAAAGCTAATTCTTCCTACTTTGTAAGTAATCATAAGTAGATGCTTTTTTTGCTGATAAAGGTAATTTGGACAGTCATAATCTAAATTTAAATTTTCCATTTCAATTAAAATAAGTACATGTGTGCAATGAAAAAGCAAGATATATAGTTACTGTCAGCTTTCAGACTTCCAAGTATTTCATAAAAAATACATCTACTACATTTTCTGATAGTAAAATTATTTTAGTTTTTAAAAAAAGATAGTTCTTACATGAAAATTCAAAAGAAAGAAGAATTATATTTAATAAGTTTCCCAATACTTTCAATAAATCTATATATGTTTTGATGTGCAAGTCTTCTGATTAAAGAATAAAATACATTATACAGATGCATTCCAAAGTAGCATACTGCCAAAACCATGTATTTTGAACATAAAAAGCATTTATAACTATTTATAATTTTAATAAATATACTTATTGGATATATTCGTTTGAATGGTCACATTTAGCCACATTAAAAAGATGCTTCTCATGGTAGAAGGACCTATTTACATAAAATATATGCAATTAATGTCAGCTTCTTATGCTGTTTTACTGATTTCAGAATTGAAGTTGTATGTGATGACAGAATCACAAACTAAAGCAACATTTAAGGACAGAAAAACCTGTACTAAAGCATGACTCAACTGCTGTCCTGACTGGGGGATACTGTTAGAATGAGTCCATAGGCAAGTTACACATAAGCAAAGAGGAACCGCTTCTTATGCATGAACTGCCAAATTACAGTGGCACAGTATGGTGCCACTATATCCATCTGTATAAGTTATTACTTCAGAACATTAGCCTTTTGGTGTTGCCCTTTACTTTAAGATTCCTACCAACCCTAGCAATCTTTTCTGATGTTTGAACTTGGACCTAGTTTTGACATTTTTTTTAATTATTTAAAGTTCATTTTTTTTTACTTGCATTTCATACCCTGGGCACTTCATTTTTAACTCCATTTAATCAATAATTCATTGTAAATATAAAAAGCACTAAGTGTTAAAAAGTATCTGAAAAGCAGTTAAGCTAAGGATTGCTGATGAATAGGCCTTTTAGTTCCACAAAAGGAAGAAAAGTGCGTATTTCTCAAGAACAGCCACACAGTTCTTGAAAAGTGTACGCAGGCTACAACAGCAACTCCTCTGGTACCAGTCCAAAATGAATAGTAAAATAACCAGCCAACCTTTGCCACAGAGGCTTGCTGGCAATGCCATTTACACGTAGTGATGTTTGTGCATTGCTCCTTAACGTATGAATACATGCTATAGAAATATGGTAGTGCTCTTGTTTTCCATAGAATGATAGAATCATTTAAGTTGGAAAGGACCTTTAAGATCACCGATTCCAACCAATAACCTAACACTGCCAAGTCCACCATTAAACCATGTCCCTCAGTGCCACATCTACACATCTTTTAAATATTTCCAGGGTTGGTGACTCAAACACCACCCTAGGCAGCCTGTTCAAATAATTGACAACCCTTTCTGTGAAGAAATTTTTCCTAATATCCAATGACTTGGACAGCTTTGAACCACATGAATAGGGGGTACATTG
>JANZLQ010000005.1:17475369-17488532 GCA_026212715.1 Elanus axillaris | reverse complement strand
CCCACAACTTTTTTTCCTTCTTAAAAATGTTATCACAGAGGCGTTACCACTATCGCTGATTGGCTCAGCCTTGGCTGACGGTGGGTCCATCTTAGAGCCAGCTGGCATTGACTCTGTTGGACATGGGGGAAGCTTCCAGCAACTTCTCACAGGAGCCACCCCTGTAAACACCGCCCCCCCCCAGCCGCTACCAAAACTTCGCCACAGAAACCCAATACAACAGGACTTCGACATTTCTAAAACTTATATTTCTGACTGGCATTAGCATCTGTTTACACAGAAACTGGAGCATGACTGCAGTACTGTCTTTCAGTATCAGCTATATAATGTTAGTGGAAACTCTGCAGACTGCTTTGGAGACAGTTATATCATATATCACATTTTCCCTGAAGGCACTACATTTGTGGTGCTATGTTCAGCTGATGAAGGTGGGATGAAAGACTACTTTCTCCATTTAGCTAAGCTTACCAGAAGCACCAGGCTGATGCATACCCAGGAAACCTAGAAAAGCTATCATTGCATTTGCACAGGTAGTCCCTGCAGTACCATGATACAGAAACTTGACCCATGCATGAAAGCACATATGCAATAGACGTATGTTTCACATGACAAGAGACAGATAACAGATGCAGACACTTACAGGACATATTCCTTGCATCTGTCTATCTTGGCCAACAAACCCATATTCTCAGACAACAGATCTGCAGTTTATCATAACCCTAAACTAGCTACCCAAACAAACTGCAGACATGATCAAGAACCTTGTCTTGCAGGAGTTTAATGAAAAGGTACAAAGAAAGCTATCTTCAAGCTATTTTTCCTTAAAAATAAACCTTTGGAAGGTTCTGTGAAGAATTTTCAGAACAGCTAGTGTCAGTTATTTCTGCCCATACTTCTCAACATCTGAGCTCCATATTCATGTTATTTATCTGTTCCTGCAGACCTCTGAAAGGCTTTCCAAGAAGCATTCCATCCACCCATAACTCAGACCTGAGGCACACGTTAGCAACAACTTTCCAGCACTCAGGAGTGATAAAGAACTTTGCAGGATTCCCTTTGTAGATCATAAATCTTAGCTATTTCTATGGCTGCTTAAATAGCAATATATACCTCAGTATATTCCAGTCCCCAGAAATAAAATTATCTCCCTTTTATTCTAAAAATTCCCAGGCCCTGATAAATAATGATATTAATATTTTATTGCTATTTTTAATACATCTGGTTAGGTCATTATGTAATGCATGTATTTCCCCTTTAGTTATTTTATTACCATTATACTTGAACTTAAAATTAAGAACTATACTCTATTTTATGTATGCACATTACATGTTCAGGTGGCATAGATCAGCGTGAACTTTTCACTAGAACATCTCCTGTTTTGAGGAAAGTGTCATAAAGGATGATTTACTAATAAAAAAAGCTAATTACAATGGATATATGGGAATGTCTACTTAAGTAAGTGGAAAAAATACTTGTGGGATAAGTTTGAGTTTTCCCATATGCACAGCCATTATTTCTACAGGTGAAAATGCAAAAATACTTATGTGTCATCTACAATTTAGAAGTGTTCTAAAGACAACCAGCTCTATCATGAGCATGATAGATTAACAGCTGAAACACTTTATCTTTTGATTGTTCAACTTGAAATGTAAGACAAAATAGTTCTGGAAATTGACCAGGTATAAAGAAAACTTAGGAATACATGATTCTTATACACAATAGGAATGCACCAAAATACTGTACTATAGATAAAAAATGTGAAATTACCAACTAATGCATTGAAAATAATCAAGAATGGTGGTCTTATTTAGCTGTATTTTGCACATGGCCACACATACCCTCAGAAACATATTTTTATAAATCAGCATTATTGCATCTTGCAAGAATACAGGCTGGAGACAAACTGGCTATTAAGTAGTTCTGTGGAAAAGGACCTGGAAGTCTCAACAGACAGCACACTGTACACTGTGGTATGCCCTGGCAGCAAAGGGAGCCAGCAGCCTCCTGTCTCAGTAGATCAAGGGATGTGATTATCCCCACTCAGCACTCATTGTGGAATCACTGAGGTTGGCAGGGACCTCTGGACACCATCAAAGTCCAACCCATGCCCAAAGCAGGACCACCTGGAGCAAGCTGCTCAAGGCCATGTGCAGTCAGGTTTTGAACTCCAAAGACCAAGACTCCACAACCTCTCTAACTAAACAGTTCCAGAGTTCAATCACCTTTACTGTAATGTTTAAAAATAATTTCTTGTATTTCAAGACCACATCTAGAATACCACATCCAGTTTTTGGGACCCTAACACAAGAAAAACATGAATAAACTGGGTAAAGGCAAAAGGTCACCAAGACGCTCAGAGGTATGGAGTACATGCCCTGTGAGACACTGAGGGAACTGAGTTTCTTCAGCCTGAAGAAGAGAGGGCTTCAGAGGCACCCAATAGCAGCTTGCTAAAACCTATGTTATCAGGAAGACAGCTCAGTTTTTAATAGTGGTACATAGTGGGAGGATAAGAGACAAGCAGCATAAACAAGAAGTGTTCCATCTGGCTATAGAAAGAAACTTTTTCAATATGAGGACAATAAAGCATTGGACTAAGTTAACCCCCTGACAATGTGCAGTCTCCATCCTTGGAGGTTTCAAGACCCAACTGGACAAAGCCATGAGCAACTAGATCTGACCTTAGAGCTGACCCTACTTTGAGCAGGAGGTTGGACTACATGACCTGTAGAGGCCCCCTCCTACCAGAATTATCCCATGTTCTTATGATTTTAGTAGTTCTTATTTGTTTTTCTGAAATAAATATGAAAATTTTCTTTCTGGGACAAAAGCTAAAGAAAAAATTTGCAGCACATAGTCATGAAACACTGAAAAGGAAAGCCATTACAGCATGTCATCATCCAAAATTGACTGCTATAAAACAGTACATAGAGCTACAGATTACAAGATTAACTGACGTCTTGGAGACAAAATTATATTAAAAAATCTCCAGATTTCTATTTAAATCAATTTTTTAAAAATTTAAATCAAATTGTGATGACACATATGTACAGTCACTTAGGTGCCTATAACGAGAGAGAACAAACTAAGAAGATGCAAAGTAATCTGAGAACACAATACAGATTAAACTACCGTGCAATATCAAATATTAACTACTGGAAGAGTTCTGCAAAACTCTCTAACTGGAGCCAACGACATACTTTCATAGAAGCTCCCAGATCACCAAAAAACAGTACAAGTGAATCTGCTAAAGCAACAGATGATTTGACCAAGTTTTTTATTTCCCCTCTAGGCTAAGAACTGTAAGCATATCAGGAAGCGATTGTCATGCTGCTCAATGCCAACACTGTCTTTTATTCCATAGGTCCCTGTGGTTCAAAGATGTGCTGTTACATTAAAAATACATAGAGTCACATTAGATAAAGAAGAAAGAGGGGTAAGATGACTGAGGAAAGGAGAAATAACAGATACTGTGTGTAGTAAAACTCAATCAAGAAATACATTTTTCTTAATAACACCTTTGACAATTCTGGAATCAAAAAAATGAAACTGTCAGGATGGGCTGGAAAAATAAATGAGTTTTCTGTTAAGAATAGTAAAGGGACACAAATACAACCATTCTTCCATTACACTTATGCATTGGAAAGACAAACACAGAAAAAATAATGTATGTAGCTTGTATTAGTAAAAAAATTTCACAACAGGACCCTAATTGTTACAAAAGTACACTCTTTAAACTTACCCAATACTGGTAGGCCAACATCAAATGGAAGCCAAAATTGATGAATAAATTAACAGAAATATTCTGCAGAGATTTTTAGATTGCAGTTGTCACACATGTCACATTCCTCCTCTTTAAAATTTAGTGCAGTTTATTCAGACATCTCAGATGAAGTATCAGTAGTCATAGATTAAGTCTCTTATGACATATTTTCACAGGAAAAAGGAAGTGTAATAGCACTAATCTAGTTTGGGATTCTCCTCTGGTTTTGTGGTTTTATGTTGTCTGGTTTTGCGGCTTTGTAAGATATAAGCAGTTTTTCCTAGCTGGCTGTAAAGACATTCCATTATCTATAGTAGATAACATGGAAAATACTAAGGGAGTAGTAAGAACTAATTTAGTGATTATTTCCAAGAAACAAATCAGCAGCAACTGTTTTGATAAGTAGAGACTAAAGCAGGTCATCTAGACTACTGCATATTGGCAATCAGCTTGGTAAATTGAGAATCTGCAGCCATTAAAGTAAATCTATGTCTTGGCTGTCATGATCCTGCCTTGGTCCTACTGTGTAGTTCTACTCATTTCTTTGCTACGGTACCTATTCAAGGTGTTCACTCGTTAAACCAAGCAGTGTTTTTTTGTTCTCTGTTGTCAGGTGGTTAAGCTCTGTGAATGAGCTTACAACATGTAGCATTCAGCAAGGCATAGACAGGAAGGAACATTCAGGTGCAGGGAGGAGCACAGAATTATTCTAAGTTGATGTAAATCAGCTTATGCAATTTAGGACGTGATTTGATCTTAAGTTTAACAATTCCAGGTCCTACTTCACCCATCCCCATCTAGTTCTTGCCCTCTGCCAGTGAATCTGGTGATCGTGCATCCAGAATGCAAGTCAGTTAGAATCATAAAATCATGCAATGGTTTGGGTTGGAAGGGACCTTTAAAGATCACCTAGTTCAACACCCCACCATGGGCAGGGACATCTTTCCCTAGATCTGATTGCTTAAACCCACATCAAACCTGACCTAGAACACTTCCAGGGATGGAGAATCCATAGCTTCTCTAGGCTCCCTCATCATAAAAAGTTTATTCCTTATGTCCAATCTAAATCTACTTTCTTTCAGTTTAAAACCATTGCCCCTTGTCCTGTCACTACAGGCCCTGGTAAAAAGTCTCTCTCTATCTTTCTTATAAGTCCCCTTTAAGTACCATAAGGTCACAACAAGGTCTCCCTGGAGCCTTCTCTTCTCCAGGCTGAACAACTCCAACTCTCTCAGCCTGCCATCATAGGAGAGGTTCTCTAGCCCTCTGATCATCTTCGTGGCCCTCCTCCAGACTCACTCTAATAGGTCCATGTCCTTCTTGCATTGGGAGCCCCAGAGCTGAACACAGCACTCCAGGTGGGGTCTCACCAGAGCAGAGGGGCAGAATCAACTCCTTTGAACTGCTGGCCACGCTTCTTTTGATGCAGCCCAGGATACGACTGGCTTTCTGGGCTGCAAACACACACATTGCTGGCTCATATCCAATTTTTTGTCCACCAGTATCCGCAAGGCCTTCTCCACAGGGCTGCTTTCAATCCCCTAGACTGTACCAATACTGGTGATTGCCCTGACCCAGGTGCAGGACCTTGCACTCGGCCTTGTTGAACTTCATGAGGTTTGCATGGGCCCACTCTTCAAGGCTGTCAAGGTCCATCTGAACGGCACCCCTTCAGGAAAACAATCTTTATTCTCTGCAGTTTTTTGTCCTTTTCCTTCCAATGACCTAACTTCTTGTTGGGTTTTTTTTTCCCCAACCAGCTCAACCTGCAACTATATGACCATTCTATCTGACAAGTGAAGTGGTATCAACACAGAAGGAAACCAAAACAGGAGAATGGGAGAAAAAAAACCAAGCAGCAGCACTCTGCAGTTGCACTGAATTAACTGTAACATCATTAGTCACACCACTAGCATAATCTATCAAGCCTGCTTTTGATAGATGAGTGTATCCTTGAATACATCCAATTGATAACCATTCTGTTTATATAAGAGCTTAAATTTTCATTGAAGTTTAATTCCATTACAATTAGTTTCAATATTTTGCTTATCAGTACTTGATGGTTTTGTATAAAAACAGAATTTTAAGTAGAAATTATGTAATCTCTGAACTTCCTTTTGTAGAAAAAAACAGAGCAGCAAACCTGTGTCAGAAGATGTTACAGAAACAGTTAAAACAGTTGGAGGGCTTGCATTTTTTTACCTGGCTTTCTTCCTTTCAAGTAGATTTCAAGTTTCCACTTTTTTTCTTGGCAAGTTTTCACATATTTTTTATATGTGGTGAAATATTTTAAAATGTAGTAGTTCTGAGGGATTGAAATAAGGAAACCAGATTTTTTTTTTTTTACAGGAATCAACATGAGAAGATACCTGTGCTTTTCAATAATACTACGCAAAACATTGAGCTACTACTCATTTGACCTTTAACCAAGAGAAGTACACTTAAAATATCTTCAAAGAAGCTAAAGACTTCGGTTTGTTAACTCAATTTTATAACAATTTTGTCAAAAATGAACTCTGTTACAAGTCTAAATTCACAATACGCCTTAGCCAATGAAACATTCATATTCAAATAGAAGTCATAAGCAAGAATATGTTAAAGAACTTTTAAAAATACTAAGTCCATAAGGAAAGAAATAACTGTCAAATACTATAAAATAAAGAATCTGGAAAACATTAATTTAGTTTCATTGAGAAGTACAGCTTCAAGTCCTAGGAATTTTTATGGTTATTCACACTTTATGATGATTTATTAATGATTGGAGGATAGCCATTTTCCACACACACAAATTCAGTCTTCAGGGTCTTTGCTACATTAAAACCACTTGGAGAAACAAACCCTCCAGTTTTCAAGCATTTGTCCAAAGCATTTCAAAACAAAAGTTACATGGGATCTATCAAAAGGATAGAATCTAATAAGTACAGTAAAAGCACTTGTCCATCACCTCATCTTTTATGGGAATGCTAGGAATAAATTAACCAAAGTTTTGCTATCCCTGTAACAATTTCTGTTGTCACTAAAACAATACTGAAACAATTTCACATAAAAGATCCTCTACACTATACAAGCAGTTCATTTGAAAGCAGGGAATAATCAGAAAGAGAAGGCATGAGCATTAAAAAAATAAAGCAGCAGCAATCTGCTAACTATTTGTAACTGTAATTGATTTTCTAATCAGCTCACTGAAAGCAGCAAATGAACCCTGACTGCAAACATCTGCCTACCAAACAGCGCTAAAAACAATTCTTTGCCAGTGCAAAACAGAAATCATCACCTTTCAGAAACTTTCAGATTTCTAGCAAAGGTCAATTTTGGTCCCATCGTAACCCAGGAATTCACAATGACTTATTCTAGTGCATATATTCTGAGTTTACAAAAACAGATTATTTTTACTTTCTAGCAAGACTCAAAATGTTTATCCCAAATGACACAGATCTGAAAAATAGGTATTAGATAAATATTATTTAATGCCTATTGCAACACAATTTAATTCAGGTAACTTTTTTTAAACTGAAAAGTCCAAAGTTTCTACTTTATGGTGCATCAGCATTACAGCACAAATTCTTTTGGTACACTAAATATCAGATACATATTTCGGACTCCCATTTAATCTATGGTAGATCATATGGATTCCTCCCTCACCTAAATGCAAGATGTTCAGCTACATATTTACTGTTTCTTGTAGATCCTTCTAATCTTCATAAACTTATATGCCGATGAACACGAACACGTACACACAAAACCCACCACTCTTAGTCTGCAACTTGCTGCATTTAACAGAAAATTGTGCCCACATTTATAGCTTCTCCACACAGAAAAAAATTCAAACACTCAGTGAAGTAGCATAAGTATCAAGTTTTAAATGGATGTTTTAAACATATGAATATAATTGCAGGAACTATTAAGACAGCAATTGTTTATAGGTTGCTATATTAATGACTTAAAAATGAGTAAGCAAGCCAGCTTTTCATCACCTCAGTGAGACCATTTTACTTGGGAGACTTGAACTAATATTTTCCATGCTTGGTGACTGAGGTGGACAACATGCCTCTAGAATTGGAGATTTCAGCTCTGCTCTAGAACATCATACTACAATGAAACCTGGCAGACATTTTGATGAAAGAAGTGGCACAAATTTTTTTTTCCTTTCCTTTCTTAATACTATGCCAAACTTGCAGCAGATTTCCCAATGGGAAAACCTACTTCTCCCATTTTTCACAGAGGTACTGTTTCTCAACAACCTTAGAAGTAGTTCAAAGCCATGACATTAATCAGTTAACTCCACTGCTTACAGACAGGAAAAATCAATTTACCTGAATGCCATCAAGCAGCTTGCTCATGCACCAGTAACTGTCAGCTTCTATGTTCTGCAGCACTTCTTCAGGCAGACTGGAAACATCAAAATTTTCTACCACTTCTTCTTCTGTTTCAGGAAAAGAGAAAGACAAGTCAATGAAGTGCACAGAATAAATAAAGCAAGGGTGAGGAAAATAATTGAAAACAAAGACAACCACCACTAGTCAAACTTCAACGTACATTTACTTTAACAGGGACTAAATGAATCACTTACTGCTCAACTGTGTCATCTAATGGATTTACATGTTAATGAATACTTAATTTCTTGCAGACTGTGAAAATCTCAAATCATGCCTGGTTAACCAGAGTTAATACATAATAAATTACTTCATTCTAAACATTTCACACCTGAAAAAGGATCATCAGAAACACTTTGAGAGCCCTCAAGCTATGTATGAACAATCTCTGCAGAACATGTCTGTATTTGCATCATGCAAAAAAAAAGTCTTGACAGAAGAAAACAACCTGAAAAATACTTTTTAGAAAACCAGTGAAATTTATTCAGAAAGCTGACCACAGCTTTTCAAGGAGGATTTGTTTTTCAGGCAAGCATTTAGAATCAGAATACAAATCAGACAAAAGCAAACAGATGATTCCTAACCCCCATCCCAAAAAACACCCCTGATTCTCAATACTGGAAAAGCACACAACTCCAACGATGCCTAACGCACGGAAACTGAGTCTATCACACAAATGTGTTAAAAGAAATTCACATTTCACTATGAACTGAAATTTTATCACCTAAGCCACATTGTTTTCTTTTTTTAAACCATGGCATCTGAATTAATCCATTTTGAAAAGAACACAGAAAGTGCTGCCTCGCCAGTTACCGCCCAAAGCTCCCATACAGCCACAGAAGAGAGTTTAACAGGACCTCGGAATGCTCCAAGTAAATGCTGTAGCTACTGTCTTGCAGCAGCTCAGTGTCTTACTGGATCAAGATGAGAATCAAAGCAGCATCCTTCCCAGCCCTGGTTTCTTCCCATGGAGGGGGAGTTGCAGAAGAGAGAGGTGTTTGATTCTACTTAAACAGAGCATGATATACCAAAGAAGGAATTTCCTCCATTACACAACTGCAAGGTAGTATAGAATAAACAGTAAGAGAAAACCAAGAACATGTAGTATCTTAAAACTCCTCTATTATCTGTCTCATAGCTTTGCAGTATGTCATTACAGAAGACGAAGTACATCTTTAGATTGTCACATTTGATCATGCTACCTTAAAGCACTTATTTGTCAATTGGTAATAAGCATGAACATTGCACATTATAAAATAATTTCAACATACCAGTGATTTTACCACTATTCTAGTAGACACTGGTAGCAAGGTGTTACCAAAACATTCTTGTTTGCACTGGGTGTATATATGTGGGTGTGCATCTTCTGAGGGATCATTGGGTTTGGATTGTGAAATATTAACAGCTGTTGGACAAGAAGATTAGGTCATGCTACTAAAACATTACTTAAGATCTTGGGAAACTTGCTAAGTAAAACAGGGGATTGCAGCAGAGACTCTGTAAAATCAAAGCACACAATGATCTCAGAAGTGGCAGGACTGTAAACAATGCACCAGTAGTCACTTACTGGTTATTAAAGGAATGCCACATTTGCATTGGAGTACAGTTTTAAAAACACAGTTTCTAAAAGAGGAACAAACAAGCATCCAAGATATTTTAAGTACCCTATATAATAAACTCAGATATAACACTGCCTTGCAGAACAATGAAGAAAAATTGAGTAGCAGACTGCAACAGCAGATGTTTTTTAATAGCAGATCCTTTTGTGAGGAGGAAGAAACTTCTTATCCAATGTCAGCAGCATATTCCTCCCAGCCAAAAGGACAGACCCCCCCCCACCAGCAATCAGTATCACACTCCTCTCCCAGCAACGGACAGCAAATTTTCACAATGCTTTGTGGAAAACGTGGGCAACATTGGCAGTAAATGTGAGGTAACACTCCTCTCCAACATCTTTCTGTTCAGTCCCCACCACTTTCTCTATTAGACTCCCCTCATTAAAGACAGCTTCTCAAACAAACTTGGGTTCATTTCACTTTTTAAATACAACCTTTCAGAAAAAGCATGTTAAGAGAAAAGCCTAGCATATTGTAAAAGCTTTTTCATGATAAAGATGCTTGACTACAATGGAGATAACAAGAAAGGATTGAAGGCAAGAAGACCAACATCAAGGAAAAAACCAAAACACGTAGAAATGAAGAAATATAACTCAGATTAGACAAGTAGCTAAGGTGATGTACATTTGGCACAATTAATTAAAATTGAAATGGCAGCTTCACAGCTCAAAAAGAAGACAACAGAAAGGTTCCCCCAAGACTAGAAGAAGTAGCAGATTATTATTGTCAACATGGTCTTTATTAAGTCCACTAACAGAAAAATTACTAAGAGTACTCACAAGACTTAGAGAAAGACTGAAATTTACTAGACTTCACATGGACAAAAAAAAGTCAATTTAAGATGATGTTTCATATGAACATGTGGGGAAAAAAAATAATCAGCATTAAGTATCTATCTACGTCCAACCAATGTGCCTTGAGATTTTAAAGCAAATGAGAAACCCCCACAATTTTCAGTAGAGAAGCCTTTTTTAACAGTTCAGACATGAAAATTAAAGATGAATATTCCTATTAATTTAGAAGAGAAAGACTTTTCCAGACAGAAGAGAAGATGAATGATATATCTTTACAGCAGGAACCAATTTTTTAGTATAGCGTACACATTAACTCACAAAAATGTCTTACAGTTCTAGAGTTTATGTTTATTACATATTCATAAACCAGTGTCCCAGTGGAAAAAAAAAGTCTAGTTAGTATTTTTAATTTTCATTTTAGTATTTTAAACAGCAAAAAAAAAGGAATAACCTATTCTCTTCTCTGCCTTACTATCTACAGAAAAAACAACAAAGGAATCAGAGTTCCTTATATGTATATAAAACACAAACATATATTGAACTTTATCCCTCTTGAAAGAAGCAGTCTTCAGAGGCCCTCCTTCACAAAACACTTGCTGAAAGAATGAGATTACAACTACTTAGTGTGTTCCTTTGCAGATTTCCTGCCTTTGAGCACCTTCTCTTTTCATGATACTGCTATAACATTTCTGAACAGCAAAGAAGTTATAAACCATACAGCACACCACAGTAACTCTTCTGCAGGTGGACATGAAAAGATAACAAATGAGAAAGAGAAGATAAAAAGTCTCTCATCTTTCTTATCTTACCTGTTTTTTGTCCTTCTCTTTCAAAATCTACCATTTCATGCTATATTCTCATATCAGAATTTAAACCAGCAAAAAAGCTGAAGATACATCTAACCATGGAAGGTGGGCATCTTCACCTCCCTTCACAGCCAACACAGAAAAACTAGTAGTGACAGCATATTAGCTCTCTCGTTCTGAAGTAGAAATCTAAAATAAATCAGATTAATTACATCCAAAGAAAATCCTATTTCTCAATATTAGCTATAAGTTGAACTTAAAAAGCATTGCCTCAGAATGCAGACCAGTCAAATAAAGCATTTATTCTTTCAAATGAAACTAATTTTTAATGATACAGACATTTAGTTGGCTTATTAATGTTTTAACGTTAGCTTTTTATCTTGAAATGGTGTCGTGGCACTCAGAATCAGGCAAAACTCAGATGAATTCACTGGAGTGGGAAGGTAGGGGACAAAATGGATGGAAGTATAAGAAAGATCCACTGCTGAAGTCCAAAACAGACTGTAAGATCATCAATAAGTTATGACTGTTCTTTACATATACCCAATATAAAAATAATACACAGAAACATTAGAAAGGTTAATTCTCTAAATATCCTGAAATTGTTCTTTTTTTAGCACTAATTTGTGTAAATATATTTCTCATCTAATATATAAAAAAGTATTACTGTACACTTCAAGTCCAAATTATATTGCTTTTGTAGAGGTTCAAGGAAATAATTCTGACTGTACATGCACAGGTACTTGTCTATACAAAGTTTACTTTGCTGTAATTTACTTTGTTGTAATCTGCTTTAGGTCTATCTGAAGATACAGCATCTAACCTAAAAGTTACCAGCTAAGTACACAAAACTATACACATATGATTGCATGCAGAGGTGCACAGCAGTATTTCCACATCCAGGTCTTGCCTATTCCACTTCAAACTCAGTTTTCAAAAAGCCTTATAAAACAGCTATTCAGTCATGGCTACACTAAGGCAATGTTTTTCTAAGGAGCTCAGGACATAATAGAGCATTTAAATGTAAATTATTTCAGTAACAATTACCTAATTAAATACGTACATAGCCACATCAGTATCTCTCATTGAAAAAATCCTAATTACATATTTATCTGATAGAAATAGCTTTTGAGCTGTTAAGGATTAATCACCCAAGTAGAAACTTTCCTTTGTAATACTGCAGTCGCAAAGGTAAAATTAAAAAAAAAAACAAAAAAAACCAAACCTCAATCAGCTCATCAGTCCAGGCTTAGGTAAACATGACCTTATTGCATTTCAAATATTCCCCTATTACCAGTTATGTTCTCACACAGACAATGTATTCTTGACTTGTCTGGTTTAACACTGTTAATTTTACACTTGTTTTCCATTGATCTGCTACAATTTCCTTAAGATACAATAAGAACAAAGATAAATATGTTTATACACCAGCACAAGAATGATGTTTTAAACATTAATCATTTTACTTCAGTAATATTAATTCTCTAAATAATTTTACTACACATGAGGAATTATATAACCTCCTTTGACCTGGAGAACAAGGTAAAACACCATCTCTAAAAACACTACAAGCCTGATTACGTTGGCCTAATTTTTATGCTCATCAAAAATTAATATATGACCCTGCAAATACTCTTAATTTGATCTATCACAAAAGAGTAACTACTTCGTATAGCTATTCTAATTCCAGATTTTGCATAACAGTAATCAGTAAATCACTGACAGACCTCCTTTAGTGGGCCTACATGCTTGCCAGTAAGAATTTTCTACTCAGGCTTTTTCTAGACTATATTTTAATGGCAATTCCCACC
>JANZLQ010000005.1:17452930-17472940 GCA_026212715.1 Elanus axillaris | reverse complement strand
GGCAGGGACACCTTCCACTAGACCAGGTTGCTCAAAGCCCCATCCAACCCAGCCTTGAACACTTCCAGGGATGGGGCTTCCACAGCTTTTCTGGGCAACCTGTCCCAGTGCCTCACCACCCTCACAGTGGAGAATTTCTTTCTTACATCTAACCTAAATCTACCCTCTTTCAGATTAAAGCCATTACCCCTTATCGTATCACTACCTGCCCTTGTAAAACGTCCCTCTCCAGCTTTCTTGTAGGCCTCCCCGCAGGTGCCAGAAGGCTGCTGTAAAGTCTCTCCTTCCTAAGTGAATAAATTTTTTTTAAAGTATTGTTTTTTATCAAAACTACTGTGCTATAAAAGCATTAAATATTTTCCGTTTCTATGAAATAAGGCAACTGACCATATAGAAGAAAAATTGTTTTGCAAAAGTACTCTTTTTTCATTTTTTTGTTATTGTGCTTAATTACTTAATTTTTCACCTCCACTTTGTAATTTGTTTCCCATAGCTTAAAGTAGACATTAAAAATCTCAGATATCCCAAATTAAAAATAAGCAAAAAAATCCCCATGCTGATAAAAAAAACAGTTACTTTTTGATTCCTACGATTTAAAAAGGTTTGCATTTAAACTAAAAGCAGTCTATCCAAATTAAAAAGTTACAGGATACAAACTTCTGAAAATTGTATTGGAATTGGTTCGAAATCTTAAAAACATTATTAACTAAGCATATTTCTCATTTAAAATAAGACAAAAAAGCTGTTTACAACTATGTTTAAAGCACTGATCTACCTAATTTTAAAACCTTCTCTTAGCTCTTGAGATGCTAATGATCTATCTGTGCAATAGTATTTGAAAGTTACATTCCTGACATTCATACAGCATGTTACCATTTGTTAAGCAATTCTTTCTCTTTCAGCTTTTCTTCCTGTAAGTTACTTATAATAAACACACAAAGTTGTGATATTTGGACACCAAAAGTCATTAAAGTAATTTCCCAGTCTGTTGGAAAGCATGCTTGAGAAGATTTAGATCTGCACCTTTGTGCTGCTTCACTATACAAAGACCATTAATTATAACTAAATGGAGACCGTAGAGAGGGTAAAACGAATGCATGAGCCAGAACTAAAATATGCTGTTCCTTTTGGAATACATCTCTCCCATAGTTATATTAATTGTAATTAACCTTCTCTTTCTTCACAAGTCTTTCATTTTTACACCTGCAGAAATCTTTTGGTTTCTCTTCAATTTCATTTTACTGCTTCTACCATTATCAAGATCTTGTTTTCCATTTATTCCCATGAGTCAACACTTCCAGTCTGTAGTTTCAAATCAAATCTTTCAGTAACTTCTCATTACTTCCTCACAGTACAAGTCTATTAGTTTCTTAATTGCCTTCAAAAATGAGACAATATAAACCACAAAAGGTATTTGAAACTTAAAAGAAATGCACTATTTTTAAGGTAACAGTCATATCATCAAATTCATTTAATTTTTAAAACTCTGGGAGTGTGCATTAAGCATTATGAAATAACACATCTTGTTTAGACAGGGGCATTTTAAAACTCTGAAATATACATACAGATGCCACACAAACTTTAAAAATAGATAATTAAAATCAACATCAGTAATCATATTTATATACCTAAACACACCATCTTATGCACTAAAACAGGATTTTCCTTCACAGAATTTTTTTATATACATGAGGAATAAAAATCCTTTTTCCTCAAGTACTCTTTACCATACCTCAGAGAAAATAAAAACAAACAAGAGCAAGAAGTAAATACTTGAATAATATAAAAAGACTACGATTTAACAAACAAATCAGTTAGCTGAAAACCTTAAATATTTAAAATCAATAGAAAAGACTAATTCTGACTTATTTGATTACTAATGACAAGCTCAAAACTTTTGTTTTTTCTTATGAAAATGTAAAATAATACTTAATATAGAGTACAGTTAGATACTAGGCCAGAAGAAAATCCGTATTAAGCCCTAAACTACCTGAGGCACTTGAAGTAGAACACAAGCAAGACCGTGGATCTCCATCTGAAGAACAGTACAGAATCACAGAATGGTTTTGGTTGGAAGGGACCTTAAAGATCATCTAGTTCCAACCCCCCTGCCATAGGCAGAGACAACTTCCACTAGACCAGGTTGCTTAAAGCCCCATCCAACCTGGCCTTGAACACTTCCAGGGATGGGGCATCCACAACCTCTCTGGGCAACCTGTTCCAGTGCATCACCACCTGGCACAGTAAACATTGCTTTAAAAGAAAAAAAAAAAGTAAAAGTATGACTACAAAATACACTAAATTACAGTAAAGCAAAGTAAAAGTAAAGCAAAGCAAAGTAAAGTAAAATAAAATAGAAATCACATAGCCAATGGAGCAATTGTTATCACCTCACAGACTTTCTTGGAGGCAACAGAAATGTGTAGTGGTAGTAGTAAAGGGATGTGGAATAAAGTTTCAGGAAGAACTGACAGCTGAGATAATTGGCAGTCTAAGAAGCAATTCAGCTCACCAGCAGAACTAGAAGACAAACTAGTATAATTATGCTACTTCAGCATTTTTATAACTCATGTGTTTAATCACAATATAAAATTAAATTAATTAAACTTAAAGGTCCTAGTAAAACACAGACAGTAGCATGCTGAATAACAGACTGGATGAATCTCTCTGGGAGCTGAAACCATATAGCCAGAAAAAAGCAAGGCAGGGTTTGTAAGATGAACATGTATCTTGTCACACCAACTGATTTATTAGGGAGAAGAACACAAGACAAGTTTACAGACAAAAAAGCTGCTTTCACAGTCTGTAAAGAGGTATTAACACATTACAGAAACATTAATTTAATTTTGTTAAAACCTTTGATAAGTTCCATTTGACCTCAGAAATTTCTTACTAATTTAGAGATTTGTTCTATACATCTCTTATAGCAACAATTCAAAAGAATTTCTCCAATTCTGTCCATAAGACAGGGTCCGGAAAGTTTATTCACAGGAAACATCTAAGCACAGAATCCACACAGCTCCCCTGCTAGGGGGTGACATTTCACAGGTTCCCTTTACACCTATGTGAGACTTTTTGACTCTTTGATAGGCTTCCCGGTACTGATATGATTGAAGAAATTAATACTAACTTTCAAGTCTGTATCTGGCTATTCCTCTAAAATGTAAAACCACAACTGCCATCTACAAGATTTAACTTCCTTGGTTTATAAACTCCTTTCCATACTTCATTTTGATTTTGCTTTTCAAAAAAGTCTTCACACCGCAGCTTTACTATGAACAGTAACTGGAGGCTGGGCCATACATTGCAATACATTGATGAGTATTCTCAGCATACTCTTCTTTCATATGATACTGAAGCATGCAGACAAAGATTAACAAAAAAAAAAAAACAACACAAAATCTCAAACCCCACATGCAGATCCCTCCACTCACAATAATGTGGAGACAAGAACAGAGAGCAGGAAGCTGTAAAAGCTTAAGAAAATATAATCCAGGTACTTTTACCATAACAGCAATAAGAAATTTTTGTTTAAGAACAAAATATTATGTTAGGAAGGGTCGGAAGATGAAGGTAATCTTATGCCTACAGATACAATTGATTCAAAAAAAGTGTATGAAATGTCAATTTTAGTTACTATCTTCTGTTAACAAAGAAAAAGATCAAAGCTTTTCATTTAATTCTGTTTAACAAGAAAACCAGTCATATACAGCTGCATCTTTAAGATAAAAAAAATGTATTCAAATGGTCGTACCTGGAAGTAATTCTTACCAGTCATCAGAAAGAGTTAGGTCTGATAAATCCTCTGTCTGATACTTATTTTAATCTTTCAGATAGCAGGTGTTTGCTTCTTCAATAGTTGCTCCTATAGCTTTTCTCAGTAACTGATCTTACTTAAAAGGATCCCTTTAGACACTTGTTTTTAAAGCTTGTCAGCCAAACACAGATCAAGAATACAGCAACTGTTGCTTACTACACTTTCAATTAAAATATTGCAGTATGCTAATTAGATCTATCACTGCTTTGAAATACTTATTTAGGTAGGTTAAAGTGACAGCTTTGGGACTCAGAGCACATTGACGTAGTATGTAGATGCCACTCTGAAAAAGGAAGAGCATTTTCTAACATAAGTCCAAATGACTCAGATATTTTCTTCTTAAGTACATAGAAGTCCTTTCCTTTTATTCAAAAATGTACAAAAATAATACTGACATTAAAAAAAAGGAAAAAAAAAAGAAAGTTTGGGGGTGGTTGTTTTTTTATAAACACACATTTACATTTTTCACCTCTCTTCTGAAGAAAGGGAAAGTTCCCTTTTAACACAAGTTTTCATGTGAACATGTATTCATAACAAATCATTTACCTTTTTAAATTTGAAATACCTGAGTAACTTCTAATGTAGTCTTAGTAAAAATACACCACTTTCCATTTTGTCTAACTTTTCTAATCCTCTTATTACCATATTTAATTTGACTCAGAACAACAAAAGTGAGGAATAGCTTTTAAAAGAGGTGAAAGCATCTTTCCTTTTACATGTCTTTATTTACAAAAATTGGATCAAATTTTATCAGATAAAAAAAATCAGGAACATTACACTGAAGAACTGTTCTTAGAAAAATACATCATTTCAGTTTGGTTTAGGACATTATGAAATTAGTACAAGCACAAAGGAATAAGGAAAATACTTTCCAAAGTAAAAAGAAAAACAACTTAAAAAATACATATTTCTCTTATTTATCAGTTAGAAGCTCATGAAAAAGAATGTTAAACCAAACTGTCATCTTGAATTATATTGTGATAATTTGCATAATCTGCATTGATATGTTGAATATATAAGTTCAGAACTATAAAACTCACACAGCATTATCTGAAAATTGTTTGAATAATCAAAAAATACCAATATGTAGACTGTAAATAGTAACATTACGAAGCAATGCAGTGATCCTATTAAGTTTTAGTAAATTCTACTTTACTCTTTGAAAACAGAAAGCAAACTGTTTCAAATTAGATGCAAACAGTGACAGAGAAGCTTCATAAAACTCTAGGTGGACACAACTGTGACAGCTGCTCTTTCTCCCCTATCATCCAAACTTGAATTTAGGTTCACAATGCAACAGAGAAGTTCATTTTGAAACTGAAGTATTATTACTTTATTATTTTTCAAAAGGTTGTGGGTTTTGGTTTCTTTTCCTTCTGTGTATTTTGTAACTTAAAACACAGTGTTTGTTTCACGAGCTGAATTCTGACAGCCTTGGTAACTCTACTAACATACAAAATAGCACATATTTTAAGTTTTACAACAACATGACAAGAGACTCCCTGTTAAAGACTGTTGTTGTTGTTGTTGCAAAGGCATCTTTCATATAAACTTTATGTACTGTTGGTTTTTTTTCATTCAGTATTGACATTCAAGAATCTATGCTTTAGTTATGTGGATTGCCCTTTCACTGGAATACAATTCAATAGCTTAAATAAAGTCTGAAAGACTAACACACCTTAAAATTTCAGGATTAGGGGTTTTTGGTTTCTGTTTTTTAAACAGAAACTTGTAAGACACTATGAGCAATGAATTCTACTACTCAAAATGTTAATTTTCTCTCAAAGAACTAAAAATAACAGACGATTAAGCAGTTCGATCTACTTACTGGGATAATCTTAATATCTCTTTTTCACTTCTGAGACAGCAATTGTTAACTGCAGACAGAGAATTCTAACTTTAATTAGGCTTATTCTACTTCAAATAGATAGGAACCTTTTTTAAAATGTATCCACAAAAAGTTTTTAGGTAAAATATGATAATTTTTCTTTGACAGACAGTGAAGCTGAGGGTACATCCTACTTCTTCAACTAACACACCCTCATGAGTTAAATATTCAGCATCATTACTACTATACATCTATAATCACACTAAATAAGATGTTTTATCACAGCCTACACTTTATTCAAACATGCAGTATATACTAGTCCATAAGAATAGGAATTTTGATTTTGCAATTTGTGTGGTTAACCAAATGGATTTCAAGAACTTAATTTTGTTTCAATGGAGGTCATGAAGATGACTGGAGGTATTTTCTCCATCCCATCAGTATGATATGACTGTGAACACTTTGGCTATAAAGATCTATGGAATTACTTTAAAAAAAATAAGATTATAGAAAACATGACAGAAGTAACATTAAAAACAATTCTACATATGATAACCAAAGCTTAGGCTTTGCCACCTTGCAGGGGACTTTTCAGGGGGACTAAAAAAAAGTCTATGTTGCAATTTTTTAAATTTTTTTTATGAGCCTTGAAGTTGAAACTGGTAAGTAGAAAACTTATATTCATTGTGCTTAGTTATCACAATTACTGATAAAAACTTGTTCTGTCAGTATCAAATCTTTCTCCAAGAAGTCTATTGGATGCAACCATGCACCCAACATTTCAGATGAACTGTTACAATTAGCTCCAAAATCTGACAGTATATTGAAGAGTGAAATCAAAATTGAAACAGAGTTAGAAAAGGATTGATTCTGTAAAAAGAGTATTGTCTATTATAATAAATCATGGCCATTCAAGACAGTACTAGAAAGTAAAAATACTAAAAAAGCAGGTTGCCATACCCTATATCTGTCTGTTGAGATGATTTTATGAGTACTCCCTAACATGCTAAGCAAAAAAAAAAAAAAGTGGAATTCAAAGACTTAACATGATTATGAAGTTTAATAATACAGCTAAAGCAGTCTAATAGCTGCCTGGCATTAAACAGAGATTTTGCCTCTCCCTTCTCCCCTAACATGCTCCTATCCCCCCATCAGCACTGATGTTCATCTCTGATCCTCGAGATGAGAGCAGAAAGTTAAATTACTCATTTTATTATGGTTCTAGTTTCCTGCCAGTTTAACTGAACTGATCCACTGTGCCAGAGAAAAGCCAATGCTGACCAAAGAGAGAAGACAGGAATGCATGTTTGGGGCTGGAAAAAAAAGCTACCCAATTTTGACAGCAGCAAGCTCTGATTTAGCTGTGTGATCTAAGTACATGGCAAGCAAACCCTTTTCTGTCCAACTAAACCTGATTGGAAATACTCAAATATGCAGCTCCACTGTTAAGTTTAAAGAGCACTGAAATGAAGCTAGAATAGGCAGAGTACATTGATCTCTTGAAACAGCAAATGGGATCTGGAAGAAGATGAATTCTACAGCACATAAGTATGTAGTTCACATAGTTCCAAGCCCTTACTGGGAATCAAATATATTAATAAGTATACGTGGCAATATACTATTACCCAACTACACCAAACAGTTACCTGTAGATGTGTGCTCAGCTGCTCATTATTAACACCTTCTCAAGTTTACTATACTCCAAGAAATGCCAGTAGCACTAATTGGATTGGTACAGTTAGATAAAAATCCACTGATTAAATAAGTAAATCACCTCAATTTGACCAAAGCAGAGTAAGAGAGAGCTCATGTAGACAGATTCACTCATATATTTGATATCAAATGCCACCACTGACTTCCAGTAGGTTAACCAACTTTGGAAAAACAGTAGAGAATAAACTTTATCACTAGCAAGCCACACACAAAGTGCATACCTGGGTAAAGTTCAACTACAGTCATTAGGGCTTTTACTATTTTAACTACACGAAAAAATAGTTCTTAAATGAAACAGTTATATAACCCTTAAGCCAGAACAAAGTGCTCACTATAGGATTAGTCTAACTGCAACTAAAAAAATTAATATTCCAACAAGTCATGCTGAAAGATAATATTAATTTGTCCAGGTAAATAATTAAAATGAATCTCCAAACACAAAACCAACATGATCAAAAAATTAAAAGAAATTTATAGTTCATTGGCCCTTTAATCAATCCCATCCATTCCAGGTCCTGCAGAAATATCTGCCCTCCTTCATGCTCTCTCATTCCCTAACCCTTCCTAAACGATGCATAAGATGTCCTCTTAATACTATCCACATTTTCCTCACAGTCCTGTTTGCAGTGCCTCCAAATATGCTGCTTTATTAACCAACCCTTGACACAGCAGTATATTATAGCAAGCACTGCTAGCTGACAAACAATTCAAACAATTCATTGCTAGTTGTTCTCACATGAATTCTCCTCCTTGATTAAAGTGAATAGAAGGATGTAAAATAGTAAAATTTCTTTGCCCAATTAGGCCTGAAAAACCTACATTGTATATTAATAAGAAAATTGCTCAGACATTGTGAATGATTCATTTTTCTTAAGTGAGACATACATAAAAACAAATGAACAATTTAAAAATACAATCTAGCCAAGTGACTCAAAAGCGTGCCAAGGGTTTTTCTTAAAGCACTAAAATTTATGTCTATATTTTTATCTTCTTTGATGCAATGTCATTTACCTGGACGAACTTTGGGATTTTTTCCACTACAACTGAAAAATACTTAAATGATTAGGGGGGAAAAAAAAAAAACAACAAAAACAATAACCAACCTTCTGCATTACAGAATTACATGTATTTTAAAGTGATTACAAATTCTCAGGCTACACTGCTTCTTCACAAAGATCAATTATAACAGGTCTATAAACATCAGAGTATAAAAATTGCAGTGACTTAAAAATAGGGCAATCGGTACTTTCTGCATGAAAAGAATGGTTGAATTCCAACTGAGGAATCTGATAGGTGATATAAAACAGAAGATATAAGGAGGAAATGAGACCTATAAAAGCATCTCAGGAAGCTCCTAAATAAAGCAGAACAAGCCAAATCATAAGAAACAAATAGGATAAAACACAACTTAGCTCCACAAAGCCTATTTAATAATGAGTTAGGAAACACCCTGATAGAATTCTCTTTCAGCACCTACCATTTCTAGCTGCTTTCCCACTGCAGTCAAAATCAGTGCTGCCACACAGCACAGAAGACTGGTACAGAAGTACCAAGTCCTCAGCACCATAGACAGGCACAACATAGGTCTCTGCCTACTCATGGACCTTCTTTACCTTTTCCATGGTACAAAGCAGGAATCATCAATGTGTAAAACCAAATTCAACTGCTGTTTATCTTACTCATCACAGTCCTCCCTCTCTTCAGCTACTCTGCAACATTTTCAAAATACTTCCACTGGACAACAGACTGGTGCATCAACAGGGTGAGAGTGAGGGAACATATTCCTAGAAATTGAAAAAGTGAAGGGCAATTATCTCAAAGCAAGCTAAGATAATGCTGAAGAATTTCTGTGTCACGTTATAGTTACATATATATGTGTGTGCAAATAAGAACTTTCATAATATGTGAAAGCCGAGTGCTTCAAAGAGAATTGACAGGCAAGTCAGAAGTTTCAGATCACTGAGAGGCTTGTGTATGTTGCAGATGTTTTACAGAGGAATGTGTATAATGTTTTCTGGACTTATGTATAAGATGGAATTTGGTTTTCAGTATTTTCAAGACTAATTCAAAAAAGTTTTGTGTAAGCTTTCTTCATTCCTTGCCCACGCAAGTCACACAGATAACAATATTCCATTGAATTATGAAAGAATATTACATACAGTATTGTTCATGTTTATGAGAATTTCAGTCAACTTTACTGATGTCGTATTACTCTAAAAAGTCACAGAAATTATTAAGAAGCAGCACTGAAATATTCCTTTGTACATGGAAACTACTTTACTGGTGATTTGCACTAAGGAGAAAAAATTTAATGTGATCAGATGGAACTTGTGGCACTGAATTTTCATAGGACAGAAGAGTGATTTAAATTATTTTGAATAGTTTTTCATGCAAGTTTTACAATTACTTTAAAAAATGAGGAAATATTTTCTTAAATACTTTTAAAACTTGCAACAAAATGTTAAAATGTCAGTTATGGTTCACATCAGTGCTTTTATGCTAATTTAATTTGTGTAAGTTTCATAAATCATTTCAAACAAATATGTAAATAAGAACATTTTAATATAGTATTGTTCAAAAACATGTATTTATTTAAACAAAGAAAAGCATCAAAACAGTATTAGTTTGTTATAAAGTGTAACGTCAAAATTATCAGAAAAGTTCAAAAGCATATAACAACTGCAAATAAAATGTTTTCATCTCTCAAACTGAAGAAATCCCTCATATTCCTGAGCACTCTGTCCTGGGAATTTTTCCAGTATTTCTTCCCTGGTAAACCAGAATACAGCAAGGATGTCATTCTCCAACAACTTCAAGGGCCTGGAAGAGGAAGAAGCATCCAGTTATCCAGTTACAGCTCCTTGTTTAACTTCCATTTTATCAAAACAATTTCTCATTCCTTCAGTATCACTCAGTCTCTTCTAAGCAGAATGACTACAAATATGTTACATCTTTTCCACTTTATCTCATCAAAACCCCAATGCATAAGCCCTATTCATAATTCTCCAAAGACTAGTGAATTGGTGGAACTAAGTAAGAAAGGTCTAGGTGCTTAGATAGCAGGACTAATTATCTCAGATTAATATACATACTGCAGCAATCAAGGTTTCAGCTTGGTCTTGTAAAGGAAATAATGCATGCTGAACAAAATTTACTTTCTAACCCTGCAAGTATGGGAAGAAATCTTCTAACAGCTCTCTGGAGTCAGTGGGTTAATACTCTTTGCTCTCTAGCTTACTGCCTCACCTTTCAGAAATTCAGTTTTACGTATGTTCTAAACAGATTTAGTTACTGCATAAAAATTACAACTCTCCCGCAAAAAAAACGCAAACCCTCTACTAAATTGACAACTTTTTCATATTTTATAAATAAACACTGAGGAATTACCTCAGATACAGCTGTGATGCAATTCTCTGAAATATTACTCCAATTATACTATGAAAATAACAATTTTAGATACAGCATTCAACAAACTACAGAAAAACAAATTTAATAGTTTTAGATTTAATTATTTGCAGCAGATAAGCTGAAAAGGAAGGAAAAATGGCAATAACCAGCATAAAATCTCCTTTTAAGGACAGGAAGACTTCTTGTGCCATGAGAGGGAATGGAAAAAAAGGTAAGCAAGGGACCTATAGACAGAATATGGCATTTCTAGGACTAAAGAACCTTTATGTTCTCATAGTAACACTGGTGTGGGACTAAATGCCATCCCAATCCCATTGGGATTTGGGCCTGGATTAATCATTCCAAAAAGTCATGGCAGTATCAATTTTAAAAACACTAGGTAACAGAAGTTGCATTTAATGCCTTCTACAAAAGGATTTAAGATCACAAGAAAAATACTTACAAGGGTAAGACCTCTCCTTCCAAAGTTTTCAGTTCATGAGTTCTTGTAAGCATCCTCAAATTGTCTCAAGCTCCTCTGTTGCAAGAAGATTGCAGACAATATCCCAATCACCAATTCCAGCCTTCAGCAGCCTCATTTTTCTTGACATTCTTTATCCAACATGAAATGATGAAGTGCTACGATAGTGTTCATTTTCTGCCCTTGACTTCCTACTAAGTCCTAATTTTCTCTTGATCCAACACTGGCAGGGGTCTTAAAGTGATTTCAAACAGCCATTCCACTTAGCAATGGCTTGACATGCATCCTTATTGCAATAGTGTTTCTCTTGAGCTTTCATATCTCTGGACGGTGAATAAATCCAGGTCTTCTCTGTGGTTCTAGATATACACACAAGGCCCAGTGAATTACTGAAATGCAGATGTAGTACTGAAGTGTCAGTTGTAATGAAGTGTAGCCGAGTCCATGAGGAAGAAAAGGCAAGCAACTATGCAGCACAACTTAATAGCTGGAGACAACATAGATCAACAGGTACTCAGAGCAACAAGAAGGTGTAAAAAGAGAGCAACACGTGGAGCAACTTGAAAGAGGACTTGCAATCCAGTGTAAAATTTCCTTTTCCACATTAAATCAGTGAACAACGAGCAGTCATATGCTATACCTTATCTTATTAAGAAAAACACCTCTGGAATTGCATCCACATGTATGAGATTAATTTAAACACAAACTAATATGCTATAAAGACACAGAGCTTTCAGAAAAACTGCCCTGACAGTAATTAGCATTTGTTCAGACAACGTACATTTTAACACTGTTATGTCACGTAGCAGGTTAAAAGTAAGCACAAAATATTTTTCCCATACCACTAGTGTTTGAAATACCAAAGAAGCTGTTATATTACAGCAGAATAAGCTTACAGATCTGTAGCATTTTTCATGGGGAAAAAAAGGGGGCAGTATATACCCCCTCTGAAATGTCTTTAATTGAGCTTGTGCCTATCCTGGCTTTGTTTAACAACCAAGTTTTATCTTGCTGAAAATTTTACAGTATTCTGCTTTTATTGGAGAGTGGGGAACTAATGAAACATTACTAAATTATACTTTCATCATACACAGCTGGAAAGGTAGAAAGAATGCTCTCAACATTTAACATACTCAATTCCTACATTCAATCATTTAACCTATTCTAACTGTGTGAACCTACATGCTAAAATTAGGTACATTAATCCATACTAAACCATCAAAACATCTATGACTTTGGTCCTTATAAAAAGACCCACAAATGTACTTTTTGGCATTCAGATTTGAAAGAAAAAAATGTTACTAGGCAAGTAAATTATCACTTCCATACATGTCATTTGTATCTTCAAAAGTTCTTTAACAACACTTCTCCAAATGGTTGCTGGATGTCTTTAGCAGAGCAGAAAGACTCCCATGACTAGAATAAATATGTCACACACTTGTTATGCAGGATTAAGAGCTCTCTTAGTTGTCATAAAGCTAAAATAAACATGGCTTTCCTCCCACCAGAATATTTGACAAAACTGCAACTGTGTGTAAACATTATCAACATATACCATCAGATGATCAAACCAGCACAGATCTATTATTAATGTCATTGGTAATAATAGGAATTTATTATTAATCTTTAATATTCCTTTAGGACTTTTTTTTAATTACAGAAAGAAACTAAAATAAAAGGCATTATCACTTTCAATGCCATGAATCAGGACCCAAGTGACTCAGAACTGCAACACAAAGGTTTCAGTTAACTTGAGAAAAATACAAAGATCAATAGTTAAAAGAAAGTATAAGTAAAGCATTTTGAAGTACAAACCAATATTCACTTAAAATCAGAGCAAGAAAGAAGATCTACAGTAAAAATCTAAGGTAAATACAGAATATTACTAGAGTACATATTAAATACACTAATAGCTTAATCATTTTGGCTAGGAAACCTCTGCAGTTCTGCATTTATTTCTGTCTAAATTACTTAAGCACAATTCATAGTCTGAGTTTTGAATCCTATATTTCAATTACAAATCTTGGGATTTTTGAGGTACTTCATAAATTTAATATCCCCATTTCAAGTTTAAGTAAAATGCACACTCTTACTCATTCAAACTTGAACGCATCACTCAGTGTAACTTGAATATATTAGAAAGACTCAAATCAAAAAGCTATTTAAAGACAAATCTTAGAAAGTTTTTATGTCAATGGAAGAAAAAACTGCTGGCAGCACTTAGCCAGGACCACTACTATATTGAAGAAAACACCTTCATTTCAGTATTTTTCTTATTACATAGATATTAGCCTTTAAATGAGCATTCAGAACACAGTTTTCTGAGTTTCATACATGTTCAGTGGCAAACTCTTCTATGGTTGTTAGTTTCTGAGTTTTGTCTTTTTCGCTGGACACTTACTGGAACAGCTATGCTTTCTGATATAAAAATACCGACAAGCTGGCAAATACATTAACAATCACCAGGGTCTTCAAATGTAAGTTGGTGGTAAAGACAAACTTATTTACCATATTAATTAAATGGTCTATTTAACATGGAATATCAATTCTCTAATCACATCTCATTTGAACTTCTTATTTCAATTAACAACCCTAAAGTCTGCTAGAGACCCTACTGTTCTAGGATCATTAAGAACATTTTCATTATCAGTCAAATGAGGGAGTAAAAGGCAGAAACTGCAAGTACTCTCAGGAGTAGGCCTCTACCCTACTTAAGAGATGATTAGGGAGAAAGCAGCAGTGGATCTCATTAGTTGCTTAGCAATGAAATGTCCCCCTATGAAACAAGAAATTAAAAAGCAACAGAGGTGTTGCCATGCAAATGAGTAAATGGATAGTCTATCATCTACTCAAGGGTAATCTGTCCTTCATTAAATCTAATCAATCTGGCTTAAGAAACCAATGGGTATCTCGCATAGAGAAGGTAGGAAGAATCCAGTACATACAGCCTCACTGAAGTAGCCAGACAATGTCTTGCACAAGTTTACATGTAAGCGTTGTGTATTTTCATTGTATGTGTGTATAACAAATAGAAATACAAGAAAAAGTTTTAATTCAAGCCAGATGAACATTGTCATTTATACTATTTAACCCAACCTTTTATACCCAGTTATACCCAAATTATTAATGAGTTATTATTAATGTTTATACATATTAAGAGTATGGCTAAAGACTTATATACTGATCTATAAATTTAAGATATGTATTATGTTCTAGTAAGAGATGAGCATTTAACCACTATCAGAGTTCACCAAATAAAACAGTTTTCAAAAAGTATACTCACATATAAGGCCACAAACTCAACAGAAATACAGCTGTTTATACTACTAATGTTGCTAGTATTGTAAGCCCCAGAAGAGCAGAGTTCTTAACCAGAGAAATTTGATTACAGTTGCCTTAATTTTCTGACCCTAATTCCACATTGCCTTTCTTTCACAGATCCAGTTTAATCGGTTCACTCTACTTTAATTTCCCCACTACTCATTTAAAAGGTTTCCTTGTTTCACAGTTGGTTTTTTTTGTTTTGGTGTGGGGTTTTTTGTCATCAACGTCTGGTTTTGCTTTGGTTTTTTTAAACAACTGCCTCCCTTCATACGTACAATTTGAAATTTTCACAAAAAATGTGAATTAGAAGAGAAAAAGGGAGAATAAAATCAGCTATGAAGAAAACAAGCATCAGGAGCAGTGAACACTTCTTAACTGGAAATCAAGATGAAAGCAATCCTAGATTGTGCTTATTTCCCCTGCTTTCAGATCTGACAAACGAGAACACTGTCTGCAACTTCTACAGAAGGTTATGTTTGGCTTTTTTTTTGTTGGAGAGGAGGTTGTTTGGAATAAAAACCAGAAAGATTCCTGAACTGCACTAACTACTTACACAAATCTGACTGCTGCTCAGTATATATTTTAAAAGAACTATACAGATTTATAATAACAATAATTTATCATAAAATTCATGTATCGAATTAAGCTTTGATTAGCTCATCCAAATCGCTACTCAGATTGAAATGAAGATGCTATTCCAAAACTAGTACCAATTCATAATTCAGTATTAAAGACAAATCTTACCTATATATTCACAAATGAAGACTACAAAAAAAGGAGTAACAAGATCATTTATGCCCTGAACATATCCACTGGCTGGATGACGTATTGCCCAGATAAACAAAATTCTTTCAAAGATCTGAAAAAGAATTAAAGAGACTATCAGATAATTTATCAATGATGAGCACATTTTAAACAAGACACTGGAAAATTATACAAGGACAAATTTAATTATCATAGAGTTACTAGTATAAAAACATGCATACAAACACATAAATGAACACTGGTATTCAGAATTAACTTCCAGTGTCAAGTAAGCTTCCCAGTTCTTCAAAAGGAAGTATTTCCGGGGTATTAGCACATGTTAAAACCAACCTAGCATATAATTCAGTTACTGTAGTTACAAAGTAGCACTTATTCACTGGATCTTTTCCAGTAAAGCTAAAATTCCTCTTTCCTCAAGAGACAGAAATACTAAATCATCTTCCCATGATTTTCCACCACTTTGAAAGAAGTATTTTATCAATATAGGATGCTATTTATTCCTAAATAACAGAAAGAAGTACTTTGTATAGCTTAGATTTTTAATAACATGCCCATAAAAAGAGATTCCATAATTGTTAGCTTGCCTAATACTGCAGTGTGGGGTTTTAGACTTCAGAAGCATGTATACCGGTTAATAAAAAAATCTGAAAAAAAATCAGGAAATGTAGAAATAAGGCAACTGCCTGCTGTATCGCATAACCTCACCCCCTCAACTCTGTAAATTGTATCTTGCTTAGGATCTGCAAAAGCTCCTGAGCTCACATATCTGATTATGGGAAGGACAGCGTGAGAAGAGTATGGAGCAGGGAAATCACAGAACTTCTCTGACACAATTCAGGTCTGTGACAAGGTGTATTTCCTCTCCATTATCTGCTTCTGAACATGCTACATGTCTTTAAAATGCTGCAAATAAGCAGCAGAGTGAAAGCTTCTACATGCTTTGTCCTAATTACAGGTGCTCAATCAGGTATAACCTTTGAAGAAAAAAAGGTTTGCTCTCTCCCTGGAAGGTCTGCCCAAGAAACCAGAATGCAGAGGCAGGTAACTGGAACAGAGAAAGGAGAGCTCAACCAAAGGACTGTGTTGCTCTTAGCATTGGGCCTCAATACTAATAAAAAATTAGAGACTTTGTAAGGATCCCAAGGAGACTGCATAGTTTGCTGCAACCCCAGAAGTCAATGAATGCTCAGGCTTCAAGAAAGCCTGTAAAAGACCTGCCCTGAAAGGATGCAGTATGGAGAGTGAGTTTAGTTTATGAAGTCTGTATTACTTCTATTCATTCTTGCTTCAAGTTTTTGCTGGATTAAGAAGTTGACTATTCTAATTGCATTCTAAATAAAATACTATTTAGTTTAAAAGCCCTCTTGCAGTCATTTTCAAGTAAGGAAAGGTGTATGTATATATGACTTGCATCTGGGTGCTTGAAAGTCCCATCACAGGCTTCTATCAGCTACCTGAAGCTGAAAAAGATTTGCACTTTTCACTTTGAAAATAAGTCCCAAATACCAACACCTACCTTTCTCCCACAGGCTTTCTTTTGAGAATCAAATTTCCTTGATCTCCAGGTTTTATGTTTCCCTGGCATGCTGAAAATCCACAGAACAAAGGAGATGGCCACCAACAGTATATATGAAAAGCTTTGGTGGGCAATGAAATACAAGCCTTAACACAGCTTGTGCCTCATTCATTACAGCTACAATTAAGATTCAGGTTTTGCTCAGTGTGATTTCAGTTTTGGGGAAAAGATTAGGCAGAAAGGGAGGTAATCATTTAGCACATTCTCCATAAAAGCTTCTTGTTTTCACTAGCCAAGATGCTTATTCCTTTAGCTATAAATTCTTCTTGGTGCTAGTCCTGTCACCTCATGTTTTTCAATATGCACTGCATATTTAAACTGAAAAAATACCAACCTCTGCCCATAAAGCAATAACCAGTGGGGTTTCATTGTCTATCAACAACTGTATAAAGACCTTAAGTTCTGCCTTTTACAGTTTGCTTTTACATTTTACATAATTATACCTTTATGAAATTACAGAAAACTCAAATCTGTCTAGGCTGGTTAGCTCACCGCCATCCTCCCTGTTTCTGTCAGTTGCCATTTCTAGTTTCAGTAACATTCGTTTTTCAGTCTTATCAGTGTTATTCTTCTGCGTTTCACTTCAAATAAATGACATGTTTAACATACTGCAAATACAAATAATTTTCTTGAAAACAAGTTATCAGGCAGAGGTGACTAGAAAAACCTATCTAAATACCAATCGCTGAATGTAGAATAGTGTTACACACTAAGCTAAAAAAAAAAAACTCCCAGTGTGATGGAGTTACAAAATATGCACAGTGAGAAACAAACAAAAAAATATTCAGTAATTCAGTAAGTAACAGCTATCAAAATACCCCAAAAATTCGAAAAATAGTGCTTTTTTTTCATGAAGCCACGTCTCAAGTCAAACAACCCCTAAATTTTTACCACCAACCTTTTCTTTCCTCAGAACCTAATAATAAACTTAGTTTGCACTGCAAATTGAGATGCCTATGGATTTCAAAGCATTTTTTAAATCCAGTTATTAAAACTAAGGGGGAGGGTTGGGTTTTTGGTTTGGGTTTGTTTGGTTTCTTTTTTATTACTACTGAGCAGGAAGGATCACTCAGTGATTGACACATCAGCTTTAATATCCCCAAACGCATCTAATCAGAAATTCAACAAATACACATTGAAATAGTGTTTTCGATTTCCTACCCATTTTCATAAAGTTTCATTTACTGTTTTGAATTCAAAAAAATGAGCACTGAAAACCTGAAAGGCAGACTGATTTAAAGTATCTCTGCAGCACTCATCACTGTGTTCAAATAGGGCTCATTAAAAAGGTCACTTTCCCAAAAGATTTCCTTCTTGATTTCCAAACCAGCAACAAAACTGGAATTACTTTTCTACAAGGAACCACTACATCTCATGAGATGTCATTACCAAACAATTACACTCTTCTGAATTTAACTCTCATTCATGATAACAGTAAGAACTATTCATATACATAAAGAAAAGAATACATTAGCTTAAATGCAGATTTTTAATTTTTTGTGGGTTTTGCCACCTTGGAGGAACTCCAAAAACTCCCAAACCTTTAATCATGAAAACTTTTGAGAATTTGCTTCTTGTTTTCCAAGTAAGGGGAGGGGGGAGAAGAGACAGAGACAAATTTATAAACTATTTTTAAATTGTGTTGTTTCTTTGAAATTACTTCTCCCATATTATGCAAGCATAGACAGGAAATGCACAGCTATTTACTATTCATTTCAACACAACTCAGTTAAACATAAAGCAGAAATCGGTAATAAATTACATACTACTCCACAGCAACTAATCAAATTTATTAAACCTAAACTTACAGTCATTAGTCTTTAAAATAAACTTGACTGAACTAAATGGGGAAGACCTCCAACTCCTCTCTCCTTCTTTTTGAAGGCCACTATTTATTTATTCCCAGTCCTCTATGTCCTTGCTGCAACACTACCTTCCCCCCACTCAGGATCCACACAACTGCCATAAAAAAATAAACACTTTAAACTGATTTTAAAAGGAACATACAATAACGAAGTTATTTCCACACATCAGACTCAAAACACCTTTTTTCTAAACTGAAACATTACAGAAACCAAATTCCAAGTTCAGGTAAAAAATTAAAACAGCTTCATTAACCCTAATGAAAAGCTCAGATACCATGAAGAAGAACAAAAACTTTGGAATAGTAACATTTGGAAATTGAAATCAGAAGACATTGTGAGATTTACACATGTTATGTTTCTCGTCTTTTGACTAGCATTTTTCTCCAGCTTTGTCACCTACCTTCACCTCATTCTAAGTGACATTATTCGTAGTAGCAGTATCATTATTCTAAGTCTCTGGAGCATCAAAAGTTAGTATGTACAAAAACATCATAATATCCACAGTAACAGTCTTGTACACAATGCCACCCTTTGAAAGCTGTCTTTCACCCATACTCGGATTCCCTTCTCTTCTTTATAGCTCTTGCCATCTTGCCTTAAAAAAGGGGAACTGACTGTTGCTCACCTGGGACCAGCGATGTCTTCCTCCTCCCTAGAAGTGATTCAGCTCTGGGTAAATGTGAGGCCTGTCTGCACTGAGCCTTTGGGATTAGGAAGGGATCCCCTGTGATGATAAGGGATTAGGCTGGGCTGATTTACAGCTCCAAAAACCCAGAAAGGTTGAGGAAGAAACAAGGGAGAAGTCTGATGTTATGACCCTTCCAGCATTATTTGCATTAGTCTTTGTAAGATGACATCGAACAAGCTGGGCTTGGCTCTCTTGGGTTAGACCGAGAGCAAAGGCAAAGATATATGCAAGCCCACCCTCCCAGTAGCCTACACATCCAGTCAGATCAGTGGAGCTCTAAAAACATCTAACACATGAAGATGCTGCGACTCTGTCAAGTTCAGGATACTGATAGATCAGTAAAAATTAGATCAGATCTCTGTCACTTCTTTATAACTCAAATACTTCTTAGATTTCCCCTTATCCCACTGACTGTTGCTATCCACCTTTTCACATTCTTATTCTTCTGTACCTCAAGACCACTCACTCCCAGCTAATAGACTATTATTAAAATACATCTTTGTTTTACATCTTTTTTTTTTTTTTTTTTTAATTCTCCTGTCCTGACCACTCATTTTGACAGCACA
>JANZLQ010000005.1:17433906-17452830 GCA_026212715.1 Elanus axillaris | reverse complement strand
TTCACTTATTAAACTGCCCTTATCTTGACCCACGAGCCTGTTGTTATACTTTCTCCCCCCTGTCCAGCTGAGGAGGGAGAGTGATAGAGAGGCTTTGGTGGGCACCTGGAATCCAGCCAGGGTCAACCCATCACATAAGTGTTAATCAGCAGTCACATCTCACTCCTCCAAGCTTTCTATTATTTTTCCATCCATTTTGTTACTATTCACTAAGGAAAAAAAAAAGTGTTGGAGTAGGAAAGATGGATGGGATAAGGTATGGACAGGGATTGGGGGGGGGGTCATTGTGGGTTTTTTTTCTTTTTCTTTCTTTTTTAAACAAGAAAGCAGCAGCAGTCTAGTTGTACAATGCCTTGATCACAGTAATGAGAAGTATGTCCATCTACTTTATTTGGCTCAGTTATGTTTGTTACATGGCTCAAGTCACTAAACATTCAAAATAAAGAAATGTAAGTATGATCAGTAAGCAGCATTATTGGGTTGTATTGAACAGACTAATTTAAGGAGCTGTATACATGAAATAGAATTATTAGCATTGGAAGATAATTTAATGTCACTTGCAAGAGCAATCACAGTTTCTAAGAAGTGTGGATTTAAAATATGTTTGTTTTAAGGCAGTGTTTATGATGCACATATCCAATGAAGCATTAGAAAAACATACCTTTGGACAAGTTTAACAAATAACTAGAAATGAAAACAATGCTAATTTTATTAAAAAAAATTGAAAATGAGATCTCAATAAATCACTTAAAATTAATATGTTACCTAAGCAATGTCGTTATCTGCCAAAAAACAATTAAAGCAAAAAAAAAAGACCTAAATAATTTCACATTTAATGATCCCAAAAAATTAACTAAAACTGCATTCCAGACTCAAACTTTACCAAACAATATTTGCTACTGAAGTTGTATTGACATACTGGATTTTACTTAGCAAGAAGTTACCTAGACACAGTATTTCCTTTTTATTTTAATTACTCCCAAGCAATAATTGTTTTATTCTGGGAGAATCTGCTAGTTCTGAAGTTGACTGTCAGCATTTTTATTAAACCAGCCTATTTTCAGATTAATATAATTCAGCTATTATAAAAAAAAAATTCAGCTGTGACTACTTGTAAAAAATACGGCACTGCTATCTTTTTCACATAAATATACTCTCCAAATTCCAAAATAAACTCTTTAGCTCTAAGTTAATCATTCAACCAAAAAGGGATTGTAACTATCCTGTAAGTCTAATTCTTTTCAATATCTTATTATAGGATGCTTTTCCCAACACACTAAATATATATAGCAAAAATACAAATTTCAAATGTTGGAAAGCCTTGAACATATCTAATTATCAAATTTATTCTAACATTTCTAACTGTATTATGGAAAAAGCAGATATCATGGTAAATACAAAGTTGTTTTCCCACAAACTATTATCAAGTATGCATCTAGTCTAAAGAAATGTATTACATATCTCTTTAGAGCAGATACATATCTTGTCTCATGTATAATCAAATAAACAAAAGACAAAACTAGCCCAAGATCCTACAAGTTTCTATTTCTATCTGACAATCTCATAGTTTTACTAAATTACACTTTACTTCAAAATATTCTCCATGAGAATATTTTGTTTCTTAGTAGCATTTTTATTAAGCTACTTGACTGCTCATCCAAATAATTTAGTTAAAAGAAAAGGCATTAAATACATTCTACAGAAGAAGTTTACCTGGAATGTCTATTTTAAAGTTGTTTTACAATTGTTCAGCTAATTTAGAAAGAAATACACCATCTAGCAGTCTTTTTCAAAAAACTGTTTTGTACTTTGCAGTCTTCCTTTAAAAACAAGAATATACATAGATTCTTACACCAGACAAGTTAAACGGCTTCTAATTTCTCCTTCACTAAAACATGGGGGGGGGCGGGGGAAGGGCAAAATACCTATCATCATTCTTGGTTATTCTCACCCAAACTAAGAATGACAAAAACACAGTTGTACATCTGAACCACAGTTATATTAATGAGACACAGATGATGTTCATTAAAACCTTAACAACAGTTTAATCATACAATGCAAGAAAGTAAAAACGCATCCGAAAAATACCACCACTTCACGTTGAATGCAAATACATCTTTAGAATAATTTAAGAGACTATTGCTGATACAGTACAAGAATTTCCTTCCTCTTAGAATTATTTGAGCATTCTTCTTTCTGTAGTAATTTTTTCCATGAAATACTATTCACCTCCAATTTCATTTATTGGCTCATTTCTAGCTACAACACTGACACTGATCTTAAGTCATTTCTTTAATGGTTTACTTCTTGCTGGCATTGTTTCCCCTTCTTGTCCCTTTAGTTTTCTTACTTTACTCTTTGATTCACCCCTAGAAAAGCCTAAGTAAAACACAACTGTGTAGAAAGCAGATGCAAAGCAGTATTTTTATACCATTTTCTTTTAAAAACAGTAACAGGTTATTTTTTCAAACTAATTTCTCCAACATGTGTGGAGGAGCACTTCCATTACATAAGTAATTGCAAGAGCAGAAAAACAAGTGAAAGCTAGTTCTACATTTAACTTCTTCTACCATCTAATGAACTATCAGAAGATGTTCTATGTGGCTTTATAATGATACTAATAGAAACTACATGGAAGTACATTTGAAGGTCTAACTAGAATCATTAGAAAGGAGAAGAAATTGAAGGATTAAAAGAAATACTTGAAAGAGGATGATTCACACCATCTATACTATTTATGACCTATATACTTTACTAAGAAAAGTCCACATGGGATTCAATTGCCCAACAATATAGACCAATTGTTCTATATTTACTATGGTAGTAAAAGAATAAAATAGTGTACATGACATAAAACTTACAAAGCAGCAAAATCAAATAAGTAACACAAACCAGTCATGCTATGAATTCACAATAAGAGAATTTCCCAAACGGAAGACACTGTCATAAGAACTTCCAGACCATGACTGATTTTGACAAATACATGGAACCATGGGAACTATGCTCTAGATTACTTCAAAAACGCATTATTAACAAAATATATAAAAAGCAAAAAAAGTAAAAAAAAACCTCAAAGGCACAAGACAGAAGAGAAAAAACAACAGATTCAATGCAGGAGATTAACATGATGCCTTTCTTTTTAGTACTTATATTTACATTGGTATTCTTAGCCTATACTTGTATATCCTCATTTTTTTGATTTTTTGGACTTTTTAAAGCTAGTTCTGAAGTCACAATAGCAAGTGTTGTCAATTTAATTATTAACCAATGCTGATATTAGATTCATCAATAAAATTATAAAAAAAAAAATCTTTAGATAGCATTCTTACCTCCGTTACTTTGGGCTGAAGTCTTAAAACTTCAGGACTCATGCGTGGGATATCTATATGGATCTAATTAGACAGAAAGAAGCATACTGTAAAAGGAACCAAGAGTACACTTCTTAAACACCACAATACTTAAAACAATCCTATGGGTCTACAGTATTATGTGTAATCCCATTGTATCACTATTTTTGGAGTAATATCAATTTACTGTATTTCAAAACATACAGCCAAATCTTTAAGTCATTCTTAATCTATGAATGAGGAAGGGGGGGGGGAATATATATATGTATATACATTTTGTCTCCACTTTTTAGGATCCTTGTATCACATTTTGATTGTTTGCAAATTATATTCATGTTGGCAATACTCATTAACTCAGGGTAATCATGAGTAAATACATGCTACTACTCCTGTAAAGTCATATTCAATTGACACTGTTACATATACTTCTTGCTGCTAAAGATCAAGCTTGAAGCTGAAAGACCGACCTCAGCTTCTTCTGTCCTGAGGCAGGCAAAACTAGTATTGCTTATTCTATACTTAGTGATACAAATTATTCATTTTAATACAGAACTTGAAGAAAAGTTACCTGCCTACCTGGGTGGGCAAAAAAGTCTGACATGCCTATGTTTATTGCACATCATACACCATTTAACCTTCTTAAGCAGAAGTATGGAGCCAGTAAGAAACAGTCACCATTATACTTTCCCTGTCTATCCTCGCTCATTTAAAGGAGGGTCTGAGCAGGAGATGAAAGATTTTAAAACCCTGGTGTTCTTAAATGGAAAACCATGGCAGCATCACATGGCATGACTAAAGCTGACATTAAAAGAAATCCACTATTTCAAATTTCAGGCCAAAATATTTCATATTTTTGCTTCTAAACTGTAGGAAAATAATTAATTAGAGCTGCCTATCAACTAAGATTAAAGAAATAGAGAAAAACAGTAGCAAACTTCAAAAATAATCTCTAAGTTCTTTAGCATATGACCTGTAGGTAAAAGTCACTGCAATAGGCATTCTACCTGTCTATAGGTATCCTGGTGACTTTCATCATTTCTGGAATCATAGTATTGTTCAACAAATGCAAAATACTCTTTGCGTTTTCTTTGTAAAGTGCTTTCTCTTCGGTCCATGTTTGCAGGAAGATAGCCCTGGAAAAAAACCAAACAGTGAAATGAAGAGGAATTACTCTTTGCCTTACAAAAAGCACTGCTGCCATTTAATTACATGTAATAGGAAAGCTAACCAATTGTTGTAGTGCCATGCTGTCCTACATGGGTTCCAACTGATACAAAAGTTCAGATACAAAACACCTTACTAAAATCAGCTTTTTTCTTTTTTTAAGAAAAAGTTTCAAATTTTTCTAGCTTTAAAAAGCAATTTCTCATGAAGAATTCTAAGATGTTGTTTGCCTTATGGAAAGAAAAGATGAATTAAATAAGTTTTATTTGTTTCACTGTTTCAGATGAGAAAAAAAATAATGTCAAGCTTTCGTTTCATCTCAAGACATTATTAAAAGTTTAATCACAGAAAAAGACTCAACAGCACCAGTGACTGGGCTCTTAGCTGTACGAGCTCTAGCTGTACATTTCTTTAGTCGTTTCCCAAAAGCAATTTATAAATATTATCTTATTTTGCATAAAGTATGGACACACTATGGAAGTCGTGTCAGATATGCAGGATTATACCTTGTTGCATTAAAGTACAAAATACATCTGAATGGTACTTTACTGAAATTGCATATATCTAAAAATCCTAATCTTCCCCCACCCCCGTCATAAAAAAAATAATCCATTCTCATTTTCTTCTTTTGTCCAGTTTGATCCCCGTTTCTGTCATGTTAGCCTCCTTTCCATTTAAAAAAATACAAGCTCAGGTTACTATTTCAGCATTTTACAAAAGGAAGCATCATGAACATTATTAAGTGTTCAGTTTATATATAAAGTACACAGCATTATTCATGTAACTGGCTACCAAAAAGCTTCCTGAATATTCAGAAATAGTTAATGCTTTCTTGTAAGCAGCTTGATTTCAAACAATGAACACCAACATCCCATAACATTGCAAAAAAGAAAGCTAGTTTTGTTTTACATACATGGCAGTCTTGAAAAAATATTTTGGATAAGGATCATTCTAAAGATAGATGGCTTTGAAAGAGATCTGGACATCCAAGGCAATATAAGAAAAATCTAATTATCGTATTATTCACTAGTCAAGTCAAATTAAAATATTACTTGCCATTATTACAAAAGCTCTCCTTTCACAGTAACAGCTATCACCACAATAATGGTAATTAGTAAAACAGTGAAATTTGTCAGATTTAAGTTTCCCTAACAAAAATAATCCTCGTAACATCAAAAAAATCCTATACGAGAAGCGCAGCATGTATTTGCACTTATACAATGAGCCATAGCCACTGCAAGTAACTAATAAAATGCTGTGCATTTAACTACAAAATCAACTTTCTTATTCAGCTCTAAATACTACAGGCAAAAATGGAAGCGGTAAACCTAGAGTGCTAAAATTGCTAATTATACAAGAAAATTGAACACTCTAAGAGTAAGTTCCATTATAGGAACAATAGGCTCATTACTCTCCTGCAACAATCCAACATCACGTCCTATTGCTATAACTTCTGGTTTGCTCAACATTTAGGGAAAAATAAAAAATACACATATTACATTCCAGATACCAAGAGGTACTTGCTTTGGTGAAAGTGGATCTTTTCAAGATGTACTGACCTGTGTTTGGTTCCAGGTACTTTAAATCGCACCAGGTTAACTTTTGCCTCAAGACTCAGTCTGACATTTAATATCCTGTCCCAGTGTTTTGTATTAAGTTAAATATTGAATTCTGCCTCCCATTTATTCTCAACAGTTGGTTGTGTTTTTTGCTGTAGGATATCTTAGTTCAATTACAAAAGAATTCATTTGTGAGATCAAATGTGATTGTTTGAAGGATACCAATATTTTCTCAGCAAATCTTTTTGCCATTGTTCAGTTTCAAAGACTGAAGTAATCTTTCAATTGGACATGTCTTGTTTCCTGTTCACTTTACAAATTAGGGGCTTTATTTAAAAGTTGGAAAGGCTTGCAACTTACCATCATGGAATAAATTGGTGGAGAGTTTAATCCCATTATTCATTAATTTCCTCCAAAGGCTTTTTCAATCATATCTTTAGTTTTGTTATTTGTAAGAGAAGTGAGCCTGAACAGTTCCGCATGCTGTTTAGGTACAGTATACCTAACATTTTTGCTGTATTTTAAAAATAAATTATGTAACTTTTTTATATACTGTTACCAATAGATGTGCATAACATCAAGAGCCCCTGAGCATTATACTGATTTTCATATGCTTTCCCGTTGAAAAACTGTATTCATCAAACACATTAACATTATTAACCTTCTATGTAATAAATGTCTCAACTGTTTAATTTTTTACTCATATTTTAAAACTACCAACTTCAATGCTGATTTTACAAACAAGACAATCACCTTCTGCCACAGATACTACCAATTGTACTCAGTTCCCCAAATAAGTCATATTTGGGGATTTTTAAGTAAGACTTCTAAATAATTCCAAAACACATCCAGCCTTTAATTTAGCTCTAAACTATGATTTGGTTTCTTTGCTTTTCTGGTATTTTTTGGGGGGCTGCAACTGATCTTTAACCAAAACAGTTTTGCCTTTGTACACTTATTTCCCCAATAGCTCCCAGTGCACCTTATAGCACAAAAGGTTATCACACTACCCCCGCTTACCTGGGATGTACATTAGCAGTAGATAACATGTTTAAACAACTAACATGACTTAAAAATGAATTACCATTAAAGAAAAGCATCGTGGAGTTTATGACCACAAATACTCAAAGCACTTTTTCTTCCCCACTTTGGAAAGAAGATGAAACAAGCTGCTGCCTTACAGTATAGAAAAGTAACGATTACTAAATGACTCGTCTTTGGGTTTCAAAAATGTATTAATTGAGGACCACTTATTTACTAAGAAATCATAATAAAAGTTACATAAAAAAGCTGAGAACTTTTGAAATATTGCTATTTGGTGGCAGAAAAAAAACCCCACACCACACTTTCAGAAGTGTCTTACACACACACACAAAAAAAATCCACTTAGTTCTTAAAGTAAAAACAAAATAACATCAAGACAGTTCCTTTGCAGATGTATGGCAAGATAGCCGAAGATAACAACTGAACTGGAATGGATCCTGAACTGGAGTGGTTGAAACAAAAGAACAAGGGAACGCTACACTTAGGAATTTCTCTATTCTTGGGAATCTCAGGGACACTAAACTAAAATCAACTTACGGAATGAAATTGAAGTTCATGGAAAGCCTATGATCTTACTTGAAAGTAAGAAGGTGACTGCACTTAACTTTTGCGTAATTCCAATTCTCTAAACCTCAGTGTCAGTCCTCTGAGTCAGAACTTAACCTATTCTTATGCTTTAGCTTACTGTGTTTTGAAGTCAATTTTGAGTTAGCCATAATTTTTTTTTACTGTGATTGTTTTAAAACAGGCATCCTAAACTTCAAGAAAAAAAAAAAAAGAAATGCTCTTTCATTAGCAATCTCTCAGACAACTTTGGAAACAGAACTACAGTAAATTGTACACTGCATGTTTAATTACAGCAGGCTATTTGAATATCCACCATTAAGAGGCTACATCTGCATTTAGCATCAGAAAGAACCAAACTGCAAATTTAGTAGAACTCATCAGCAAGAAAGACTCTTTCAGTCACTGGAAATCAGTCTCAATCTGAAGTAAATACTTCGCATTCTCCAATGAATTATTCTATAAAAAGCAAAGCTATTTAAGTCTACTCTGAAAAATTCAGTAATGTTAAACTTGTGTGTATAACTCAGAATTTTAAAGAGTTCTTAAATGCATGAAGATTTGCTGATAAAGTGTCTCTCATAGCCTCTGGAGTGTAGACAGCATGAGATTTTTGCTTCTTTTTAATACAAACATCTTCACATGCTCTTCTCCCACCCATGGAAAGAGAAAAAACAGCTAAAATGCACAACCATTTGCCATTGCAAGTATTATACCTGAGAAGACTGACATGAAAAATACTCCTATGAGGAATACATTGTATTTTTGCAGAAGAACCTTTTTAAATATAGTACAAAACACCAAGATTAATAAAATCCAGTTCTGTAACACCAAACCCAGTGAATCCCAGATTCCCACAAGCTTGTCTCTGATGCCTGACAGTTAACCTACTCCCAAGCTACTGCTGTTGCAAAGTCCTCTGACCACCAGGCAAAGTTCAGAGACCTCAGCCAGCCAAAAATTCACACTACAAAAAAGTGATTAGCTTTTTAATTAGCTTGTCTCCCTGAACTGACTCACAAGTCTGACATCAGGACAGCCAATGCCGCAAGGTAACTGACCACAGCAATTCAGATTTGTTCATCTTAAACCACTATAGAAAAATCAGCCAAAAAACCTGTATGATCCTATCACAGTTTTTCCTCTGTACAGCATTAATCCTTTCTTGTAGTTACTTTAATGTGAAGGCAAAGTGAAGCCTTTCATAGGATGCTGATAGGCTTCATTTCTTCTACTGTGTGCCTATTTTCAAGAAAACTGTAAGAATGTACTTTTCTTTGAACTCTTCACCATTCCATCAAAATTGGTTGAAAGAGACCACTGTTATCTTGTAAGCCTTTCTTTCACAGAAAGCCAGGCTGAAAAATAAAGATATACAGCTGACATGATTTACTACTACTTCTCGCTCCCCTCCTTTCAGTTTGGCAAATTAATCTTGAAATAGGGCAAAAGAACAGAACTTTCATTACAATTCAGCAACAAGACACAATGTTTTCAAGTATCACTGATAGATTACAAATCAAGCAAACTTATTTGCAGTGCTTGAAAAAACTGTTATTACTAAATGCAAAGGAAGAAGAAGAATTAAAAAATACAACTTACTGAAAGAAGTTTCCATGCAATTGGACGAACCTGTTTGGGAATGCCAGACCAACTCAATTTCCGTAATTCTTCTATTAAAAGAGAAATATTTCATGAGAACTAAGGAAATTACTATTGATTAATATACACAGATATATTCAAATTAGCATAGTTGTTTACAACAATGATAATGCCCCTAAGAAGAAAAGTCCAATGAAATCAGAATCATATGGAATTCTAACAAATTAATAAAATACTGGATAATTACTACCCATAGGGTTACCTGTGATAATAGGTCCTGAGTGTGATAAGGTAACTTTCTGGAGTATTTTTCAGCATTACTTTTTAAGTATACATGCCTTATTGTACAATATGCTTACACAGATCCTAATTAAAAATGAGATTTGCAGTTACAGAAACAGAATGATACTTTATGTCTCAATGCTGGAATTAAATCTCATGCCATATTCTTGTTCTTTGTGTTGTACTCCTTGTTCTTGAAAGCTGCTTGTCAGATACCATACCCAGCTAAACTGATCTGTGGGACTTGAAATATTTTTTGTGAAAACTGTTTATCATGTGCAAAAAAATTAAAGAAAAATCATGGAAAATGTAAAGACAAAAGATTCTTAACAGTGTCCCTAAGAAACAATATTTTTATATCTACTTGTAGCTCTTTCTCTTTCTTTTTCTTCTTGCTGTGAGTAGAAAATATAGGTCAGAACTGCACAAATTCAAATTATCAGCCCGCTAAAAATACAGAACAACAAAATTCTGCATTTTACTTTGTATATACTTATTCCAATTAATAAAATATATATTTGTATTAACTCCAGTGAATCTATCACATGCATATATTTTCCAAATTCTACACTTCAACAAAGCCCATAAAAACATTCTGTCTATCTACCCACCCCAAGAAAATGAAACACAAGAAAGTAATTAGAATAAGAACTTTCTGAGTGGCTATCACAACTGTCTGACTTTGGCCATTTATAGATGTGTATTCTCTTTATTTTTTGTTAAGACAAGGACTCCTATTACCAACATCTGTCTTCATCCTCCCACCCCCACCCTCCCTCTACGACTCTGAAAGAAACGTGCATCTATAACATCAAGAAATACAAATTATCATGTTAGGTGTGGTATGTTATCATAGAGCAAATTATTTCTAGATACATTCACAACTATTTTTAACCAGGAATGAAAACATAGTTCACTGAAACCAGTACATTATTCAAGAAAAATATAATATATTCCAAGAAAAAGGAATCCAATTTAAAAAGTGTAACAATGCTAAATATTTAACAAAAAAAAAGTATTTCTTAATTAGGAACTGGAGTTTCTTGAAGAAGCACAGACTAAAGCAAACAAAAGCTCCAGTACCCTGGATTTCCTGGATTTTGCAGTATGAAGTTACCTAATCATTAAGATGCCCTATTTTTACTTTAGATACATGATAGCAGAAATGATACTTGTAAAATCCATTTTGTCTTAAAATGAGATAGCATTAAAATGAAGTGAAATAAATCATGGCAAAAAAAAAAAAAAATCCAGCTGGATAAATTCATACTACCATCTCTTTTTCTTACAGAAAATACTGAGAGAGAAAAATTGGCAAGAGGCAGAAATGAAAGAGTGCAATGGTCATAGGTAGATGAGTGGGTTTAGGTTGGTCACTTCAAACCAATCACAACTATTCCAAACAGACATGGGCTTATCAACAATTGTTCAAGTCAGAAAAGCTTTACAGTACTGGATATACACATTCAATAAGTTATGTTTTCCTCCTCACTTTGAGCAACACACTTAGCCAATACAACAGTGGCTGCACAGAGATCTCACTTGGAACAGTGAGGCTATATCACCAAAATCCAAGCAAAACAGTGACCAGATGCTGCATTAGGATCAAACCAGAGCAGAAACCCAGAAAAACTAGACAAAAAAAACAAACACATATTAAAAGAGAAGATGTTAAAAGCCTATCACATCAAATTGAATGTGTCTACCACAAGTCTTGAATTCAGTCTAAAGAAAAAGGATGACTTTCTTACAACATCACTGAAACTGCCTTTCATCTACAAGCTTTAAAATACTATTGTATTTGACAAAAATAAGTTTCATTAATAGCAGGTTTTCTTTTCTACATTTCAAATCCTTGAAAAAGTCAAAACACACTGAGACATAGGAAAAACTGGGGAAAAAAAAAATCTCCTAACATGTTTTTGACTTAAAGTCATGGTTTGTTCTTAGTTTTGTTTTTAAATGAACCCATTTATATCTTTCCTATAGAAGAAATACAAGGACATCTAGGGGACAGACACCTTGTTAAAGCAAGAGCACATAAATAAGTCAAAGTTATTTTCTATCTGTACAAATTAGATTTAGACAAGTATTACTGTGGAAGTGTACCAAAACAGCAGAATACCTAACCATTTAGGAATATCATATTAACATGACTGAAGATAAATTTAGTCATATACCTCAGGCAATCCAAAGACTAGAACACCAAATACTAAAGGAAAAAGTACAAGAACACACCAAATATGCACTGACTTATTTGATTTCCAGCAAACAAGATTCCTCAGCCTCTTATTTCCTTTTACTTGCAGCTTATCCATGTCTCTAACAGTAAGATTAAATATAATAGTTAATAACTACACTCACTGTAACTGACTACATTTTTTTTTCTTTCTTATTTACAGTCCATCCCTATCCATCATGCTGATCATTTACCACAAGTATTCTTTGCACAGAAATTGTAATGACAGTTCTTCCCTTCCCTCTTTACTAATTGGCATAGGCAAACTATTGCCAGCTCTTCAATCTGGGAAAAAAAACATACACTATCAGGCAGAAACAAATTTAAGCTCATTTTACCAATCCCAGCTCCAAAACAAGAAACGCAAGAGAGCTTCAGTCAGGGAAGCCCAAACTGGGAGACTGAGAGGCACTTCAGGTTCAGAGAAGATCTAGATATGGCAAGGCACTGAACTCTTCTTACTTCCCCTTCTCCAAGCACAGAGGTACCTCAGGAGGTGCACCTAATGAGGTACATACAAAACAGTAGTTACAATGATGAAGTTCATTGTTATACCAAGGTTCCTTGATAGTCGCATGACTACAAAACCAAAAGAAACCCTTTTTTGCCTCTAACACTAATTTCCTAACCTCTACTTCCTACTTAGAAATCACTCCTGAGTCCCATCTATACATTTCACCCTCTTCTCCAGACTTTTTCCTTATTCTCCTCATTTGTGGCCCTCATCCCTACATATTTCAGCTGTATCCTTTCTCAAATCATCAACTGAAATTCCACACCTGTCTTCATTGCTAGCCAACAGAAGTCACTGTATAGTTAAGAAAACTTTAAATTATTAACTAAAAAGTGATACCATCTTTAAAACAGAACTGTAGCTTTAAAAAAATATATAAATAATTATTTATAATATTTTCAAAGGAACCTGGTTCCTGTTCATCTCAGAATAATCTCAGATATTGATGCTCTCTTGTTTTCTTATTTATACCAAACTGTAACAATAAATTTAACTACAACTTTTTGCATCATAGATGTTTTAAAATTAACATGTAAGAATGCACATTAGAAAAGAAAAAAAATACATGAAGTCCAAATGTTCATTACTCTTCTATAATCTACAGCCTGTAACAACAACTCCCATCAGAAAAATAAAAATCTATGCAGTTTCACAAAGACAAGCTACTGTAGAGGATCAGTATATCACCAAACTACATTTAAATACACCAGAATTATTAAAGACAACATATATGTTTTAATGCAATTATTCTTGATGTCATGTTACCTCCCTAAGATTGAGCTATTTTCTGTTGTTAACTTACAAACACCAGACCACTGACAGGGCTTCTAAAAATGAAGTCTAGACAGCAAATTTTGCAGGGTTTTTTTCCTATGGTCTTCCTTATTTTAAAGTTAACTTTGAACACAGTTGCCCTGCCTTAAAAACTTCTCACAAGATGATTTTACCTTGAAGTTTTTGTTGAAAGAATGCTTTTATGTCTTAAGTATCAAGTTAATTCTAACCCAAATTTAATTCTAAATTAATTTTTAACTTGGGCAGTTTTGCTGTCATGAAGTTTAGTAACTCTGTTTACCCAATAACTTTTTTAAAAGTTCAAATTTGTTTGCATTTGTAAACAAGATTATTCTTTTATTATATTATTTTTAAAAGATTTGTCCCAGTCTAGAAAAGTATTTTCTTCTGTAACAAATAGACATCAAAAATGTTATAGTAGTTTTCTTTCTATAATATAAAATCCATGTGTTTTTAACCATCAGTTTGAAAGTTACTGAATAGAACTATTGTTTCAGTTGCTTCTCTCTGTATTGTAAAAAAAAACAAGATTTTTTTTTGTCTCACTTCGCAACTTACTTTTCTCTTACTTCGCAATATATTCAAATATATTCCACAGCTTTTTGAGATACATATGAAGGGTATACAGTATATCAAAATCAAGAAAAGCAGTTTTAATATATTAGAGACTAAGCAAAATATAAGCAGCAGCAGCATATGCTTTCAAAAAAACATTAAGCACTCCACAGTACTTCTGCACATTAAATATGCATGGATGGAGGAAGCACGAAAGCATGCTTATACACATAACTCCAAGGAATTTGGTGGTATTCCAATAAATCCCTCCCTTATTCTTCATCTCAAGGAGTTGATAGGAACTGGAAGAATATAGGATGAGTATCAGTAGCATTAGAAAAATATGATACTACTAGAGTTCAGTGTGAACCAAAGTCTCAAGGAAACAATGAAAGCAGAACTTGTACAGGCTATAAACACTGACTAAGAGAGAGGGTGAAGTTTAAATTGAACTACATATCACAGGCTGGCACAATAAATATACTTCATCACGAGTATGCTGTCACTGCAAACACAAGGGATTCAATGGGAAAGAGATATAATAAACAACTGAAATTCTCTGATATTTAATAAGTGACTCCTGAATTTCACTGACACTAAATAAGAAATGGCACCCACGACTGTCCATTCATGATAAAAAACTAGGCTTGGGCACAGAGATTCATTAAGTGCAACGGCAGAGACACTGGCTACTGATACATTGAGGACAGAAAACAAAAAGCAGTTATAAAGTCAAAGAGCTATAGGATGTCATGAACAATAGATTCTAATGGATTCTGAAGAAAGCCCAAGAATACAGATGACAAAAAAAACATGCAAACAGCTCTGCCATGACACACAGCAAGGCTCAACTACAGAACACAGCCAGACAGGAACAGGCTTCATTAAGGACAGTTTCAAAGAGCAGGCAGATGGACACTGTAGTGTCAGTTTTCACTGAAGTGAAAACCAAGAAATAGGATTTTTAATTTTAATTTTTTTTTTTTTTTTTTTTACATCAGGAAAAGATGAAAAACAGCCTGCTACTTCAACGCAGAACAAAAGTCTGAGTACGTTAGTATTTGGAATGGGGTTTTTGGCTCTCAGGGATTGGTTCTTTATGGTGATAGCTTTGAGAGACTAGTTTTTCAGGATGGAGAGAGGGGAGATGGTAAGCAGCAGAACGAAGGACACAGGAATTCCTGAACAGAGAAATTACTGTGAACATGGCATGAAGTGATCATCTTTAGAAGATCTTGATACTTGGCCTTAAATAGACATTTATCCAAGAAGTTCAAGTTAAAGCAAAACCTTTGCATTCCAAAGAACAGAAACAGCCAACTTCATAACATGTCTAAGATCAAGAACAGTGTTGCGAGTAAAAGGCAAATTTATGCTACAGTTTTAGGTCATAGCAACTTTAGCAATTTTCCTAAAGTGATCAGAAGATGGATCCATTAATCTGATTTACATGCAATTCCCATTTTCTAGTCTACAAAGGCAGGCAAGATACTATTCAAATATTACAAGCTCTCAAGAGACTGTCAAAAGCAAGAACTACCACCCAGTCTAATACTATAGGCAGTAAATGACCAGAGCCACCACTGTGTTATGGAGTAGTGGCTCCACAACAGGTCTGGAAGAAGTAGTAAGCCAGTGGTAACAGGATTCTTGATCTACCTGCCCAGGTGTCCACTTGCCAGCCAAGGAAGCCCTCCTCCCCTCAGTCCTCCTGGCAGCTGAAGCAGGTTTGACTTGTATTGTATGGTCTTAACAGGTTTAGTTTATTCTCAGACTCCAGCTGTAATGATCAAGCAGGAGCTGCCCAACAGATACCCCCAGACATGGTGACCCCCTGGTCACATTTCGTACCATTTTATCAAGTACTTAATCTTCTTTTTCCACCACCCATCCACCTCCTTTTCTCTGCCCCAAATTAACAATCAACTCCAATTATTTCTTCCTTTAGTGATACCAGTTTCACTGCAGCTATACCCAAATTTGGTATTTCTGAAATGATTACCTAGGCACTGTTGGTCTTGTAACACTGCACCTTCCAAAGTGGCCACAGTTTCCCCTCCATGCAATGGCACTGTTGGGATATTTCTCACACAATTCCCCCTTTACTACTTGTGAAATCTAGGCACCCCATAGGGTGCCATCTAAAACTTCTGTCAGCTTCTCACACTGTTGTTTATTATGTTCAGCAATTTCTCACATCACCTCCAGTAGTTCTCCACACCCTAGGGAGTTAGCTCAGCCTCCGAGCAGGGCAGTCAGCAGCTTAGATTTTTGCCTGCAGCCCTAACACATCTGCAACAAGTTTCAATTTCACCCATGTTTCCATGTCAAGTAAATCCCCAAGCTATGAAGCACTAAATCATAAGTAACAGTATCACTGGTTATATTGTTCTAAAAGCCAAAAAGTCAGGAATCAGTCAGAACAAGTTAAGGCAAAGCAAGCATGTAATATGAACAACACTAGAAAAATTGTATTTTGTATAGTTCATGAATAAATAAAAGAGAGAATATCTGCCTTAACTAAACATATCTACAAATTATATATGTATTTCTTCTCCTCCGCAGAACATGATTATAAGCTCCAGTCTTGATTTAATAACAAAGAAGGCCCCAAGACTTCAAAAGCAAATGATCTCCAACTCTGCGTCATATTGCTGCACTAGTTGTTATGCAGTATTTATAAACAAGTATGCTTTACCTGGTCTGATCCGTTTGTGTCACTAGTAGTCTGGCTGAAACAGAACTTATTCATCAGTTTGTTACTTCCTTACACAATCATTTTGCTGAAGCTTCGAGTTTTGGCTACTGCTACACGCAAGCACACCTTTTACAAACTATGTAATAGGCATAGTATACGCAGAAAATAGAAAATAAGTTGCAACTCAGAAACTACTTTTATTACTTTGAAGTAACATCAATTGCTCATTCTGAACTGTATACCCCATCGAACTCTCTCTAATTTTTCACCTTACTGGTTTTTTTAACTCTTCCCTTAACCCAAACAGGAATCAACACACAAAATGGGTACTAACCTCTAAAAACAAACCATGTAAAGAGAAGGGGAAAAAACAAAACAAAACAAACAAACAAAAAAACCCACAACAAACAAGCAAGCATAAAACAAGATGCAAATCTACTGTCAGAATCAGAAAAGTGGAGCATACGATTAAAACAGTGACAAATCATCCAGGACAAAAATTCCACTTACTCTTAAGTAACTCATTTAAGGCCAAGAATAGGAACTATGCAAACAAATTGGAATATAGCTTATTCTAGTAAAACTTTCTATCTTGTGATGCAGTTGAGCTTTCCTTCTATGTTCAGGACCAAGCAAAGACTGTTTTGACAAAGCGAATTTAAATTATGACACTATCTCAAATGAAACCTCTGCTTCTAGGCTAAATATAAACAACTACTTGTAGGAGTCACTGAACTAAGCAGTCATTCTTTGATAATTGAAGAGAAAGGAGGAATAATGTTTTATTTCAGCAAGTTTCAAAAGAAATCAGTTTTCATTCCTGATGCTATCCTGCAATGAACATACATTTCCTTTAATTAGGGATAGCTTTGGCTGTCATGTAATTCCAAACAATAATATACATAACCTATGGGACTGGGTTTCAAAGGGCTGATTTTTCTGGAACAAAATCTCAGCATTGGACAGGGAAGTAAAAATATACACCAAGGACAAAACATCTTTGTTTTACAACATAACACTTACTTGAAACAGATCCTCTGACTACTTTTCCATAATGTAGGTTTTGGGAGTATGTCCCTACGTTCTTCCATGCTGAACACAAATTCTTTAATTACTTACATTCATCTACCAGAGCCTTATCCTCTCTGGATATGCTTTTTATACCTGGATTGCCTGCTGGGCCTGCAGAATCTTTGGCAACGTTCCTTCTGCCAACATATTTGAGAGAAAGCATTCAACACTAGTTTTTATGCCTTTTGCAAGATGTTTCTCAAACTCTCTTTTAGAAATGCTTCCATGCATTTAGCCTGACAGGATTTATATTCTGTTGTACTCTTCTTATTTGACACAGAACTTTACCTTTTGGATTGCATTTAATAACTTCCTGTTGTATTTGATAAACTATTCTACTCTGTTGTCATGTCATACAGGGTCCTTCTCAACTTTCTCAAGGCTTTTCTTTCTGGTTTTGCTTTCGTAAGTGGTACAGTAATCACTTTCAGTACAGAAAATGTTAGACAGACAGATGATTGCACATCTGAGAGTTAAGTCAATTTCATCAAAAACCATTAGCCCTAGGTATGTGAAAATTCCATTTCTGCACCAACACTCACTCCTGTCCTATATAACAGTCCTCCAAAATACCAGGATCTCAGACTACTCCAAACATCATATGAAATTCTGGTCCTAACTTTCCACTACAGTGAGCTTAACTAGCATTTTGCCAGTGACAAACAGCACACATTACAACTGAAAGAGGCTATGCAAGAACTCTTACGGAGTGTAGTAGCAAGCTTTCATGATTATCACCCCAGCTGGATACTGTACTACAGGTGGGGTCTCACCAGAGCAGAGTAGAGGGGCAGAATCACCTCCCTCAACCTGCTGGCCATGCTTCTTCTGATGCAGCCCAGGATACTGTTGGCTTTCTAGGCTGCAAGCGCACATTTCCGGCTCACATCCAGCTTTTCATTTACCAGTACCCTCAAGTCCTTCTTGGCAGGGCTACTCTCAATCCACTCATCCCCTAAGCCTGTATTGATACCATGGGGTTTGCCCCAACCCAAGTGCAGGACCTTTCACTTGGCCTTGTTGAACCTCATGAGGTTCACATGGGCTCACTTCTCAAGCTTGTCCAGGTCCCTCTGGATGGCATCCCATCCCTCAGGTGTGTCAACCACACCACTCAGCTTGGTGCTGTCTGCAAACTTGCTGAGGGTGCACTCAATGACACTACGTCTTTGATGAAGATATTAAACACTACTGGTCCCAATACAGACTGCTGCGGAACACCACTCATCACTGATCTCCATCTGGACACTGAGTCATTGACTACCACTCTCTGGATGCGACCATCCAACCAATTCCTCATCCACCAAACAGTCCAACCATCAAATCCATATGCCCCAATTTAAAGAAGGATGTTGCAGGGGACCATGTGAAAGGCCATACAGAAGTCCAGATAGATGACACCACCTCCCTTGCCCACTGATGTAGTCACTCCGTCACAGAAGGCCACTAGGTTAGTCAGGCAAGACTTGCCCTTGGTGAAACCATATTGG
>JANZLQ010000005.1:17414241-17426478 GCA_026212715.1 Elanus axillaris | reverse complement strand
TTTGCTTGCTCGACCGCTTGCTCAATTAATAAAATTCGGAAGTTACCCATATTGGCTTTGGGTTTTGATTATCTCAAATATAACACTAACCCCTTCACATCAGCTGAACTTATGGTCCCACTGTAATGCTCTACATCCAAACCCATTGGGAAACAGAATTAGTACAGAACTCCACTCTTGCTGAAGGGAACCTACTGCCATGAGTATAACATGGGAGTTTTAAAGACTGTGCTAAGAACACATTTATTTTTGAATGGTGTTCCGATCGATAGTTTTAACCTAGAATGCTCTCTGTGAACTTCAGCACAAAAATAAAGTTTTACTCTCTATGCCATGCTGCTACAGTTGATAAACAAAAGTCAGATAAGAGATCCTTGATTTATAGGCAAGTATTTTGTGAAAGAAGTCCAGAACCTTGTAAACAGGGCTCTTCTGTGTAGTCCACAATGTTCCATATCCATTCGTTGAGTCAAACCTGAATAGCAAAGCTCCTGACCAAAAAAAAAAAAAAAAAAAAAAAAAAAAAGCAAAGATTTAGGGTACAGGATCTTTTTTTGAGAACTGAGAAAAAGGGGAAGACTATTGTTAATAGAATCTGCAGCTGTTCAGCCTTAGGGGTTTTTTTCCCCCCAATAAAAACTTAATTCAATGATAGGAGGTGTTTACAACGTGGAACATGAAGGAGTCTTTGCTCAAGTCAAAATTAACAAATCCTTGCTAAAAGAGAACAATGCAAATCTACATTTTTTTCCTACTTGAAGGTATTGATTCCAACTACAGTTCTTCTGTAAGGCCTTTGATACAATCCCCCACAACATTATTCCCACTAAATTCGAGACATATGGGTTTGATGGGTGGACTGTTAGATAGGCAAGTAATTTGCTGAATGGCCAGGTCCAAAGAATTACAGTCAAGGTCTCAATTCTGAGTGGAAATCAGTAACAAGTGGTGTCCATCAAGGGTCCACACTGGGACCAATACTATTTAATAACTTCATCAGTTAAATGGACAGCAGCAACGAGTGCGCCCTCAGTAAATTTCAGATGACCCCAAGTCAGTTGATTCACTAGAGGGATGGGATGGCATCCAGAGGGACCCTGATAGGCTTGAGGAGTGCATGCAGGCAAACCTCATGAAGTTCAAGATGGCCAAGTGTAAAGTCCTGCACCTGGGTCAGGGCAATCCCCAGTATCAGCACAGGTTGGGGGATGAGTAGACTGAGAGCAGTCCCAAATTACTAAAGTAATTATTTTAACTGGTATTTTGAATACTAGGAAATAGGGGTGTAACAGCAGAACTGAAAAAATGCGAAACACTGAAAATCTGAGAACAAAGAAGGTACAGAAAACAGAGGAAAAACTAGAAGAAAATAAAAAGTTTACTAAAAAAAAACTTTTTAAAGACTAGTCCAATACAGAGCAAACCAGGTAAAAATGTCAACACTTATCATGTAATGCAATGATTACTTTGTCAGTCAAATATCTTTACAAAAGAAGATAAATACACCCACCAGAGAAAAACTACACAAAATGCTCTCAAAATTGTTTCAAGAACCTACCATCACCTAGTTACAATTAAAAATAATAAATTAATACCTTTAAATTGAAATATCCCACTAAAACAGTAGTCAGAATAAATGCTGATTATTACCTGAAACCACAAGTTATGAGACCAAGCCATATAAAATAGGAAGACAAAATACTAATCCTGCAAAAATAACAATTAATATAAGGAATAATTTATGGATATTTAGCACTGATTTCTTTCAAAAGATGTTTTCTAATTAAATAAAAAAAAAAAAAAAGGTGTTCCAAAGCCTACTGGTAGAGTACTGACCTTTTTTTATTAGTCTTGTTTATTAGCCAAAAAGGCAAGGATGTTTTGCAGATAAGCTAACTAGAACAGAAGAAGAATAAGAGAGGACACCTTTTGGCAATAATAGTTTGAAAAGACAGATAGAACTATTGGCATGTCACATGAAGCAGCAGTAGGACATGTTCACTTTATACTGTACATGAACAAACTGGAAGAATAAGCACTAATATGATCAACTACAGATAATTCAAAACTGCAAGGGGCAATAAAAATATAATTGATATGGATGGACTAGGAACATAGAGAGAAAACACTATGCAGTTCAGTGCAGATAAATTAATGAAGCTGGGAACCAAATAAATCACACTGATTTCAATTAATACATTTTGTAAAGTTACTGAAAATTTTCTGTAACATCACTTTAGCAAACAGTTTTAAAGGACATAACAGATTGCTGTTACAGACTACTATGTTTATGAACCATAAATAAAAGACAATTACTATGTTTAATCAGATTTAATATACATCTAGAATGTATAAACAACTGTAAGCACAAATTGGAAAATCCTACTTTTCAAATTGCTGCAACAATATGGGTGACCACTGTGGTAGAAAAAAAAGACACATCTAATAAGTTTTATTTCTAAATTGCGCTGTTAGAGAACCACCCTAGAATTCTTTTATTATAGTACACAGAGGCAACCAGTTATTGTTATGAGATGATCTGAGATTACACAATTTGTAATTCCTGTAAAATTATGGAATTATTTTTTTCTATCAGATTAATCAAAGGTTCAGCTGTTCTTTATATGTTCTGTAAAGACTTCACAACATTACCTACTACTTCTGTAGCAAAGGCCTGGCTAAGAGACAACACCCCACTCAGCAGCTTGTGGTGTTCTCTGTAAAGGTTTTCTTTTTAGAGATTGTTAGAATGAATAAGAGAAATAGTTGAGTTTAAAAAAAAGTGCAATGAAACAGAGCTTTTCAAGGTGAATATAGGGTACAGCAATATGAGTAAATTTAAGATAGGAATGCTTTACCGTTTCCATGGGTGCTTTTACAGGGCATTCTATTATTTTTACCAAGGTAGTATGCCAGAACTTCAATACGTTATTTTGTTCAACTTAGAATACGTTGTGACTAAGTAGAAAGAAAAGTCACCTTAACACACAGAACAACTTTAAATCTTAAGAAATTACCTGTTTTGACTTCAAAACATTTCATAATGTGCTGTGTTGCATAATAGCAGCATTACAATGTTATGAAGCTTTATTAAATCAAGAGAACACAGTATACCAAGCCTACTGTTGGTTGTTCTTCAATTTAAACATACATGTTTCTGACATCCAGTTACATACTCATTAGCTACATGTGTGTAAAAAAAAGCAGAAAATTAGTTGAAGATAAAGAGGGAGTTAAGAAAGTGCTTTAATAGCCTATTCTTTAAACTGATATTAACAAAACCCATCATATATCTGCTATGCTGAGGTTAAAAGTATGAGATAACTTGTTCATTGTTATAGGTCAGGTTGATTTTATCAACATAGTTTGCTTACATTGTGTATGCACAGTAAACAGCTCCCTGAAACATTGTACAAGACTATTTAAAAACACAAGTCCAACAAATTTAATAGAATTAAAACTTAAATTGGAAACAAGACAGACATAATAGTACTGTCCCTCTCAAATATGTAAAGAGCAGTCTGTTGATAGAAAGAGAAATTTCTTCTCAGATACTCTCCCTAAGCTGCTTTGTTATAGTCCCATCCCCTTGCCGCCTCTTAAAGAGACCAATTATTTGCAGAAGATTCTGCAAGCACAAAGTCCATCTTCATTCAGTAACACAAGGTCCATTACAAGGAAAGACAAGGCCTAAAATGAAGTAAATCTACATCAAATTGACTGCAAGGCAAGCATAAGCACAGGCTGATTGCACAAAACAACTAGCATAAATTGTTCTCTCTGAATAAACTGGCGTGCAGTAACAGGAGTAGGAGGCTACACAGACACATAGACCCTACAGTCTACTCTGCTGCTGTCTACTAAACACAGCTATACTTCTTTCTCCAGTCCTATTCTGCTTCCTCAATTTGCACCCAGTATACCTCAATATGATCTAACTGACAGTGGTCAATCCTCAAGTCCCTCTCCAACCAAAACTATTTCTAACAGGCTCCTTCTACCAGCCCACATTTCTTGCCATAACATGGTTCAGCTTGTTTAGCAGCTTTCATTCTGTAATTTTAACTTTATAAGATTATCTCTCCATTCTTTGTGTTATATTACTGCTTGAAGGTATATTGTCAGGACTCTTGAATACTTCTCTCCTGCAGCACAAATCATATACCCAGAAGTAACATTTCTATAGGAACTGGTTTTTTTTTTCCATAGAGCTAACTACTCTTGACATCCAACTCACATAACGCTTTCCCCATTTATAATAGATGTAATAATGGCATAGCAACAGTCAAATAAAAAGTGCCAAATGGAAATAAGGTATATTATTTGCATCTGTTTATCATGCAAACAACAAAAATGCCTGCAGGACAGAGAAGTAAAGTGTGTTAGGAGGGCTTAAGGGAAGACTCAGAACAACTACAGCGACAATTATAAATTACAAGACTGAGTTTATTAGTTCAGCTCTACAAAATATTAAATAATAATTAAGGGCACTTTTGAGCCATGGAAATAACTCTTATTTATGAATAAAGACCCTAAGTAACCTAGAAATATTAATTCTTTTACATACTGAGAATTCTGGGGTGGGTTTTTTTCTTCCTTTCCTAGTTCATGTTCTCAGATTGTGCCTCACTCTAATAACTAATTGTGTGTATAAGCATCTGCTGGATAAAACTGAACACAGAAACTTTGAGAGTGACTCTGTCATGATATATTTATGTAATATTTACCAGTGGATTCATATCCAGACAGCAGTCTATACCTGGTATATTATTTTGCTCAGTGTATAATTTGATGGGGTCGATAGAAATATGTGGGTTCTACAACTACACAGTACCCAACCTATGGACAAAACCCAAGTCAAAAATCTACTAGTGGACTTCAATGGCTAAAATAATCTTCACTTACAAATTTATAGCATAATCCATCTTTTTGAGAGTTTTCTTGTGAAAGAACATGGTCTTGCACAACCTCTAGTTGACATACAAGACTAATATTGCATTTTACACTGTCTTCATAGGATAATGATTATTCAAGTGTGACTGAAAGACTAAAAACACAAAGTAATAAAAATGGCCTTGAAATCCTATGTTGATTTCTCACATTATGACAAAAGAAAAGCCTCAAGTTGAAAATGCACGACATTGTTTCAGATCCACAGATTAACTTATTTTCATATTGCTTTGAAAGGATTCATCACATAATCTTTCATCAATATGCAAAACTGTATCAAGAAAAAGTCAACAGAAATACTTTACTTACAAGCTAGTACTACTTCCAAGCAAAACCAACACTACTAGATGCAGAAATGAACAGAAATATTTGCTAAAATGTCTCCAAGACAACTACTCTCCAATTCATCATGACAAACAAAACCCAACTATTGCAGATCTAACACAATACAAAGACCCACACATACCACAACATCACACACACACACAAAGAGAATGAGCCAGCTGCAACAGAATAGCTACCTATGCCTTCATTACTCACTACAAATCTTAGGTTGGAGCCTGTTAACAAGTTCTACCTCAGTCCATTTACAGTATTACTCTGAAGAAAACAAACAAACAAACCACCACACACAATAACAAAAAAACAAAACCACTACGGTCAACCCACAACAGTTTGCTAGGCTACTACTGTCACTATCAATCAAGAATCCTTTTTAAACATAGTCTTCATTGTAACAGGGAGCTAAGCCAAACATGTCCCAAAAACGCATACACACATGCACACACCAGATTCTGATGAACTGTACATGTGGTCATACGCATATGTGTTTGCATATGTATATATGCACACACACCCTTTCCCTAATACATACGTATAATATAGTCCAAGCTCTACCATCACATATGACCTACTCCCAACAGCTTCATGATCATCAAGAGTTTGCATGTCATCAATAAAGAGTTCATTTCTTTCACTAAGAAATTGCTGTAAATAATACACGATTTATTCAGAAATGCTACTGGATATATCCCAGATGCAGAAGTCAAAATTTTTGTAACAAAAAAAAAAAAATCAAAACTGGACTTCTAATTCACACAACTTCAAATTCTGTACTCATCACAGCAGTGATGTTCTACAGCAAGAGAAAGGACAAGCTTCCAATAAAAAGACATAGAAAAGGCATTATTTAGTGAGATCTGTAGGAAAGAATGTTGAGAGATTATTAGATTTTTTCACATTTTAATAATATCAAGAGCAATATATTCAAATTTCATATTCCTATGTATATTTCTGTGTAAGATTTAGAAAGTTCAATAGGGAAAAAAACAAACAAGTTTTTTAAATAACACTGACTAAACTCTCACCACAGTCAGGGTGACTGCATTCCTGACAAGATTGGAAATTTTCTTTCACTCCCTTCCAAAGTATCTTACTTGAATCCCTAAATTGCATCTACTGGGAAAGTATTCTCATCTAATTAGACAGCAAAAGTGAAATGCATACGTTTAAATTAAACTTTGTCTTCCCTCTGACTTTATAACCTTACGTAACAAAGATTTCTACCATTACAACATTCTTAAAAGTTATGAGTTTTCATGTCTGTCACAATCACATAGCTCACAACATCTGTTAGATCAAAGAGAGAAAAAGTGATAATTGATTACCATTTTCAAGCTTACACAAAATATGTAATGTTTTGACAGAGTTTATTCACAGTTGGCATTTTCTAAGAATGTCCCGTAACTCACTGAAGTGTTAAGTCTCATCTAGCTAGTATTGTTTCTGTAGTTCTACTTTGATAGCATCTATCTCACAATAAGACACAGTGCAAAAAGAAAAAAAGCCACAACTTGGACTACATTATATCGAAAAAGTCTCATAACTACAAGGCAGGAAAGCATAAATTCAAGAACTGCAAACATGCAGTTTCTACTTCCTTACATAAGGGTTTCCTGTAGATATCTTCCAGAATGGTTTAACTAAAAGTCATTTTATCAATTATTTTGACAAAAACGCCCACTTACAACTAACCAGCCAAGTTCTCCAAATGTAGTGTACTATTTCTTCTCACTCTAGATTTTCACTTGGGATACAAAGCTATTGGATTCTGTGATACCCTCTCAGCACTTGTATTTACTATTCGGCAGTTAAAATCCAGGGCACAAAGGGAACAGCCAAGTTATCTGTCAACACGTTTGTTTTCACCTTAACGTGTAGTCAGCATTCACAGATGACACACAGAACTACTCTATCAGTCTGTGAACATGAAGAATGCTCACTGAGTAGACAAGCAGTAATACTTCCACATCTCATTATTTTTCACAGTCGTTATTTCTAAGCGTGAGAATCATTCTTGTACTGCATGCTGTTTCACTATCAGGTATTAACACTAAGCACAGCTAATTACACTTTGGTTTTTCTCTAGAGATTAGTCCAGTAGGAAGAAATAATGTGAGAAAGAAAAGAACAAGAAGCCATCTAACACCCTAAGTATTAGTAGGTTGTATGCAAACTGCATATTACAAGCACGAATACTACAAGCATTCAATTTTATTCTTTATTTTGCAAGATCAGCTCTAAATGTTGAAAAGCTTAGATCCTAACCAAAGCATCAGGCAGAACAGTACAACAAACAGGAAAATTTTATAGATACAGAATAATTTAGAAGTAATTCATAGCTCCTATAAGAAATACTCACCCAGATCTGTATTGGGGCCAGCAAGTAGCTGCTTAAATTTGTCTAATCGGGACGCTTCTCTTTCAGTTAATGCAGAAGTAACTGAGGTATTATAGTCTGCCATTCCACTCACCAAGGGAGGTGTGGAAGTTTGTGGCAGGGACTGTGATCTCTGCATGGAAGGATTTTCACTAGCATTATCTGAAGGGAAAAAGAAGAGTAACAGTTAGCCTCAGCTAGTGCAAAGGCTACTAATAACTTGAATTTAATTTGTAAATTTAAAACAGATTTATGTTTTTGAGAAATGTAAACTCAAGTGCAGCACAAGTTTGGACTTCAAATGACTTGCATTTAGTAGGAGGAGAATTATTCTTCCAAGCAGTATTCCACAATTAAAACACATCAATTAGAGATCATACTAACAGCAAGGCTAATGGATTTCTAAGATCTCTGTGCTACTGAAAGCTGTTTCTTTTCCCCTCACCATTCTAAAAAAAAGACAAAAAAAGAAAAGACTGAGAAATCATTGCAATTGGTTACTTAAAGTTTATACATAAAACACAGACCAGACCATATGAGGATGAACTTCCCAGTCCACATGCGTGGTTTTTTCCAGTTTTTCAAGATACTTTATATAGTAGCATTTTAATAGCAATTTTTCACAATAGTAGGAGTACTATTAATTGCATTCATCGTGGTGCAGTTAACCACTAAAATACATTTGACAGTGCAAGTTCCTTCCAAAACTGAGGATGTATTAAGGCTGAAAACAAAAACGTTTAATTATTCTTCCCTCACCCATGTGTTTCTCTCACACATGCTTTATGGTTTAGTATGGCATGCAGTATCTCCTTCAGATAAATCAATATTGATTAGTAATATTTTCCTGTGGTATTATAAAAAGGATGGGAAGGGGTTAATGTCTTAAATAGCAAATATTATAGCTCTCCTCATTTGATTTTCAAGACCTTTTTCATACCTGATGAACTCGATGTAAGACCTTCACTGACTGATTTAACGAGCCTATTATCACCACATGCAACTGAAGACAGCTCTGCAGATTCTACTTGTTTCTCTTCCTGTAGATGTTCTTCCTGAAATTTATGCTGTTCTTGTAGCTTGCTATGATTCTGAATTACTTTGTGAGCTGTTTCCATGACCACTTCCGTATTTAAGTTTTCAGCTGCTATTGCTAAGAGTTCATCATCATCATCCCCAAGATCCCAAGCATCACTTGTGTTACTTTCAAATTCTTGGAAGGTGCTGACTTTCTTTAGTTTCACCGGAGTTGTAGGTGGCTTTGAACCTGGTTTTATCAAGCTGTTAAATAAATAAAACAGTATTTACAGAACTAGCAATGGAGTAAGCAAAATGCTATGGTTAGGGCCAAAATAAACAGAAGTCCATGCTTAACATTATATAGGTAGCAAATATTTATCTCCCTCCACTCATATTACTGCTACATCCACCCATAATAACATACAGCTGAATATGTCTGAGAACAAAGCGCAGGTAAAAAACTGACTCTTCTTGACTTTGAATAGAAGCTGAACAATCCTTCCTTCCCTTGTCTTAAAAAAAATAAAACAAAAAAAAAAAAACAAACAAATCCCAAAAATAAGATCAAACCCAAAGTCAAATAAAAGGAATAAATACTAGAATAATTTACAAGATAGACAGGACACACAGCAATTTTCTTGCTTTATGAACTTCTGTAGAGATTTCAGGCCTTCCAATGCAATTGCCGCTTAACAACACAGGAGCAGTAATCAAGTAATCAGGTCTACTCCTAAGTGATCATGTCTACTCCTAAGTGATCATAAGCAATTACGTAACACAATTGCTGTCATAAACAAATCAAGTCTCACCTTAAAACTCATTAAATCTGTCATTCCTCCCCATTCAGGCACTCCAGCACAAATTTGCTTCAGAACTTTGCTCTTCTCATAAGCAGGTTACTTCCTCAAGTTACTAGTCTAAGTGTACCCCTAAGCGTACTTTCGTCCCTCTGTGAACACGCAGTATAAGAGAGATGAACCAAGTAACCCTCCCTAGCTTGGCACTTGTTCTCACTTACAGTAATGCAAAGCAATCACACATCCCTTCAGATTTCAGCTAAATAAGGCATAAAGTTGAGAGAGAGTCCCAGTCTGCTCTCAAAAGAAAAACAAAAGTTAATGCCATTAAGTTCATTGCCCTTTCTGACCACCTCTGTCTTTCTGCCTGTGCCAGTTTACCTTTTTTTCTGTTAAGACAAGGCAGCCAGAATTGGAAATCAGAATTCTTGCACAGTCTTCATATAGTGTTAGTCATGTTTATGTTATGCATTACAGGGAATATCTTTCCTAACAGGTGCTACAACATTGACACTTTTGCCAAACTTATCATCATTGTTTAAAATAGCAAGGTCTTTCTCCTCTTCTGTCACCATATCAAGCAATAAGCTTCTACTTTTTGTATCTCTTTATAACTCCACATTTTGAACCAATTGATCCCATTCCTTTTTCTTCAGTCCTCAAGGGCACACATTTCAGTTGCCTTCAACTATGCATCATCTGAAAATTAACTAGCACACGTTTACTTCTTGTGCCACTTCAAACCAGCCCTTGAAAAAAGCTATTAGAAGCATGACATCCTTCCAAGCCAATACTTTTCCTTCTAACATTATCTTTTGCCCTTACCGCTTTGGGCCATTCATTTCATTGGTCATATAGTTTTCCCAAAATTCTCACATACACCAACATTTTAACAGCAATGCTGGTTTCAAAGGAGCTGTGAAATCTACCAACAAGCCAGAAAAAGCTTTGCCCTTGACAAAGCTTAAACCAAACTCCCTTTAAAAAAAGACAATAAAGCAAAGTATCAAAAGCAGAAGCTGTCAGAATGCAGCATTTTCCAAAACACCTCAGCCATAAGGAGATGAAAATCATTCACTTGCATTAGCTGTGGGTTATCAGCATGAAATTTATTTGGTTTCTAAAGATGTTTAACATAATTGTTGCCATTTTCATGTACATTGTGTTCTTGTATCCAATAATCATCATCTAAGGTAATAAACTTTTGAATCACTGTAAAATCTATTCTACCTAGTGTCTTCTCACTCACAAGCAAAATGCCCACCTTTGCCTCAAAATGATATACAGCACAACCTGATTCTTTCCTCTTATAGACAGACAAATAAAGCTAGTCCACCAACAGAGATGCATGCAGGAAAGCTGCTTACACACGAGTTGTAAGATTCATCTGCTAAATTAAGATTAATTTTTACCATACAATTTCCAATTTATAAGGCACTGCAAACAGATAATAAAAGTTGGCAATCCATGCTACTGAAGAACTGAACAGCTCATTCGTTACTCCCAATATGCTAAGTATCAGGAAGTCACAAAAGAGAAGTTTGAACAGAGAAGTCAAGATTATGACAAAAACTGAAAAAGGAAGACTAACAATAAACTTTATAGCTGACAAGGAAGAAAAAAAGGAGATAAGGCAGAGGAGATCCAAATTACCCGGAATTTTTAAATAATTAGGTTAACTTACGTTCCATGCAATAATGGATCAAAAGGCGGATGCTGAGCTCCATATACATGTTGAATACTAAAGGAAAAGAAAGAGTTATTCACAAAAACAATAAAACATTTGGGGGTTTTCTGTGCATTAAGTAAATAGTCTATAATAAACAGAACTGAAATGTTCCAACAGTTCCATTTCAAAGAATCCCACATACCACTAAAAATAACGAAGCTGAAATAGAAGTGTATACTAAAAAGTAACTTAATAAAAATCATAGATTTGCCAAACAGGAACTCTTTTTTGAGGCCTGTACTAACTTAGGCTGACTTATTTTTCTGACCAGGAATTAAAACAAGAAAAAAAGTTAACTCTGCAATAAGTCTACACTGCTTTTAAATTCTTTCTCTCTTCTGATTCATCATTTATCTCTCAAAAAAAAATAAATAAATAATCTCAAAGAAATGTCTGTAAATCTTTAATCTTCTATATACCCTTGTCACCCGAAATCCATCCAGTCAATTCTTAACCATTATTAAAGTACAAGGCTGATAAATTTAAAGAAAAATGCAAAAGATGGCATGTTAGAGAATAAAAGCCATGAGAGTACTAAAAACAAATGCTTTGAAATAAATAAGCTTCCAAAGACAGATTTATTCACTACAATCTCTAACATTACAAAGCAACATGTTACTGTATGAATAATAAAACTCTACAAACTAAAACTTCATTTCCTCCCAGTTTTCAGCAATAAAATTATTTCATAAGCAAAAAAACTCCACAGAAAATACATCAAGATTTACATGTGGCTTCATAATGGGAGCTATTACTTAAAAAACTCTCTGATTGTAAGAAGAGCAAATCATACACAATGTTAACATCCAATGTTAACACTACCGGTTAGTGCTTATGGGTAACTGAGAATGGAAGTTAAGTGAGCAGGATTATTTTGCTGAAATCAGGTAAGTGGTATGAAGTATAGAGTTACTGCTCTATGAGAACCAAGAACACACATCTGTTGCAGGGATCGAGTTAGGGGAGCCCGGAATACAGACACAGTCTCCATAGGAGTATGGTGAATGCTTCCACTTTATTCA
>JANZLQ010000005.1:17398742-17413727 GCA_026212715.1 Elanus axillaris | reverse complement strand
GTTTTTCAACAAGCCAGGATTGTCCGTGAGAACCCACAATATCTTGTGGCCCTGTTGTTCAAGAAATTCCTCAACACACATCATTCTTACAAAAAGAACGCACAAAACCAAATTGCTCTACTGAGAGAACAGTTTAGGGATGGAAGCAGAGAATGGTATTGTTAAATAAACATCTGAACATGTGTTCCCAGCCTGATGGGTCAAAGAGTTAATGTGACTTTGGGGATATATTCCCTGGAAAATTTTAAATGGGAGAATGTGTTCTTAGCTCTTAACAACGAACGATAATGACTGGGTCTGCTGTTCACGCTTCAGGAAAAAAGTTGAGAAATTGTTGCTACCAAGTAAAAACTAAAATATGTCTATATGCCTATAAAGTACAGCCTCCTGCATAGCATTTCAAGCTACCATAACTCGTATCAAGTCACAAAACATCATAACTTGTATTATTGTTAAGAGCCACAAATACGTTCTCCCATTCAAAGTGTTCCAGGGAACACATCCCCAAAACCAGGTTAACTCTTTTGACCACGACATCAGGCTGGAAATGCACGTTCAGACAACTATTTAACAGCTTTTCTGAGACAAGTTATAACTAACGCTGACTGAGACCACCAGCAATCTTCGATCAGGTAATTGGAGGCGCCCAAGGCTGAGACGCTTCCGGCACCGAGCTGACAGGAGACGCCAGGGCGGGACGGAGCCTAGCAGCTCCGAGCAGCGACCCACGGGACACACTCCCCACACAGGGCGCAGGACCCCCGGGGATCCGCTGGACCCCGCGGACGAGGCGGCAGGAACACGGCGGCGAGGACACAAGGAAGCGGAACGCGCTCCGCCGCGGCGGCCGGGACGAGCAGAACGGCTGCCCGCGGCCCCGCACCACCGGGCTGGAGGCTCGCCCCGCCGCCCGGTGCTCCAGCCGGCGGCGGGACGGTCCTGCGGCCGCCGGGCAGAGCCTCCACCCGCGGGCCCCGACCTTCCTGCGGCCCCTCTTACCTGCCCGGCACTTTCGCGCCGCTCCGCTTCCAGAACTGTTTCCTGCCCGCGTCGCTCGCCATGGTGCCGTCACCTCATCCCCCTCCCCGCGGCACGGCTCGCGGCCCCGATCCGCTCCCCCAGGCTTCACTCGCCCCCCTTCGCTTGCTCAGGAACAGGACTGAGTGCCGCCATCTTAGGACCAGGAAACAACCCCGCTCCTCATTCGCCCCCAAGGCGGCCCGAAGGTTTCAGCCAACCAGAAGTGAGAGTGCTGCTGGGTGGGTCAGGCCGGGCCAATCACAGCGAGGGAGTGTTGGGCGGTGGGTGGGGCGGGCCCTTGGGGCAGCCAAGGCGGTGGTGGCTCGGCCCTCCCCTCCTACCATGGAGGTAGTGCCGGGGGCCAGTGCTCGGCCTCGCCCGCGTAGGGAGGCTGGCGCGGGCCGGGTAGAGAGTGGGCGAGAAGGCAGCTGGCAGCGGCGGTGCCTGGCGTCGGGAGCCTTGGCCGGGTCCAGTCGCAGCTGTGTGAACCCAGGCCGAGGCCGCCGGCGCCGGGGAGCCTCTGCCTTCCCGTCCCGTCCCGTCCCGTCCCGTCCCGTCCCTGGCCTTGTCGTGGCGTGTGAGGTACCAGCCTGCAATGGTACAGAGACTCACTCTTGGTTCCTGTCTGCGATTAACTGAAGTATTTCTATAAAGTCAGTTTTTACTTCGTGGTACTCCCGAGTATGATGTTGTCAGGTTTTAATCCTTTCTGATTTAACCATAAAGAGTAATTCAGAGTACTCTTCAGGAGGACATGCAAAACTTGCCATGTCAATGGAAGGAGACATTATTTGAAGATAAGAGGACAAGATTTCAATCAGATTAGGTCCAACACTGTTTTATAAACAAAATACAGCAGATTTTTTTCCACTTTATTTTTTCCCAATTATTTACACAGCTACCCCCGGGGGGGTTGGGGGATGGTGTGTGCTCTAATCTTTCTTGGCTTTAAAGTTCTCCTTAAGATTGGACTCATGCAATCATTGTATTCACTTCATTTATTTGCTTTGAGATGATACAAGATTGAGGGTCTTTATATGTATCTGTAGGGTTCTCTGCAATTCTGATCCAAGGATACATCACTTCTGCAAACAAAATAGGTAAGGTTTTATGTTACTCGTTGGAGCGTGGTATCTAAGAAAACAATGCTGACTTACAGAGTTTTTTGCTGCATCTTAATGCAGGACTAATTTAATATGTCAAATATGTTCAGGGAACATTCTGCCATAATTAACTCAAAAACTAGCATGTAGTACAAAACCTGACCTGCAATGCAACATTTGTTCTTTAGTATGTAATTCATGTGTAAGTTATTTATTAAGAATAAAAAATAATGAAGATTTCTGCCGGCTTTTGGATTTACTTTGGCAGTTACCTTCTAAGTACTGACAAAAATAAAATGTTTCACAGATCTTGCTAGATCACAGTCCATGAGTGAAAGCTGCATATTCCAGTAATTTCAATGCTACTCATAGATAAATATGCTATGGGTAGTATCATCTTCTCTACTTGTGTCCTTTAAATAGGATCCCACTTACAGGTTTGGGACCTGTAAGCTTTTTGTAATGCATCATAACCTTCAGTATCAGCAGCTTTAACAGAATACACAAGAAACATCATGTAATATGGAGTACATCTATTAGCTAAAGTGAAAATGAAACCTGCAAGGTCATGAGTAGAACTTTGCTTGGTTTTTTGCCAGATAAATTTAAATTAGACCTGTTTCTACTAGAATACCAAAATGAGGTACTTTTGGTTGTGACAGTCAAAAAAGTGATAAATCCATAAAAGATACATTCTATCATTAGCATTAATATGGATGTTGAAACTATATTTACGTTCTTTTTATTTGCTCATTGTTCGTATTTCTCAAAGGGAAACTTGATTAGATTTCAGCCTGGATAGCCATCTGTCATCCTTGTAACAGTTGACCTGAATCCTGAAGTAACGCCATTTAACTTCTGTGTCAGTCTGCTGCAGCCATGTGGAACTTCTGGTTCATTTTAGAAGTGGAGGTTTTACTGAATTACATAATGAAGTCAGTAGAAATTTAACTATTACGTCGTTTTCATTATATTCAGTATATGTTACATTGTGCTTAAGTTTTTAGCATGGTGCAGAATTTTATACTGGAAATAACTGTTGCATTCATTGTTCATGTGAACAAGTGTGACCTGCAAATGGGGCTACCTTTTTATCAAAAAGGACTGGAAGCACACAGTCACAGAATCTCTGTCTGCTGCTGTGGGGAGCTGCTGCCAGTTTAGACCCTTGGGCTGAAGTCATCCAGAGGTGGACTGGGCCCTCTCTGTTGTTGACTCTCAAGAAGGCAAAGGCATTATTTTAATTCCCTTTCTATTCACTTTCATATTTTTTCCTTACTCTGTATTTTATTTTATCCCTGACAGAAACCTGTGTTGCCAAGGTTCTAGAGTGGGAAGGGATTTGGAAGGAGGAATCTTTCAAGACCCCAGCAGGTAATCTAGGTACAATTCTTTGTGCCCATCACGTAAGGTGATCTGACCACAAAGAGTGTGTCCTTGAAAAGGACTTATAAAGTGGTATTAATAGAGTATCATAAGAAGGTTATTTCACAGCTATACAGTACTTGGAAGGAGAAGGGGTCTGAACAGGTACTTTAGCAGTGTTCCTGCTTAACTTTTTTGGTTACAGAAATGTAACGTGGGTGGCTGAGGGCGTACACAGATTCCACTGTCAACCTCTTTACTGAGTTTGGGAAGGAGATCTGCCAGTGTTCAGGTGCTGTCATTCAAGGAGTAGAACAACACTCCAGTCACCACTGGGACTCACCTACTGCAGCTGATTAGCATAGTCTTCAAACACTCCCAAGAATCTAAATAAGCACTTGGGAAATTGGTTAATGTTGAGTTGCGCTTGCCTGTAGTTGCACTGCTTCGAACATCCAAACTATATTTTAAAGTCTGTACAGCTACATTAACTAAGCTCTGCCCTACTAGGATTGCAGTATAAACTTGCAGTAATACTTCAGTTACCACTTGCATGGGAATTTTTGTTACTTCAGAGCAAGAAAAAATACTAAAAGGCACACTGCAGCATTTGTTTTGTTTCATGCAAAGTTGTATGCAAGAATTTATAGTTCGAAAGAGGTCTGTTGCCAGCATGGGCAAATAATGTATTAAGCCAATGAGAGGTTTGTGGACTTTTTTCTTTTGTTTCCTCCTCATTTCCTCCTCTTTCTCCTCTGCTTTTATTTTTAATGGGCATTTTTCAGAATCAAGTCACTGTGTACAGCTGGTAAGTTTTATTGAGGATGTCCCGGAAGTTTCTGTATGTTCTAAAATGTAGAAAAGTAGCCATGTTCTTGGCTGATCAAAATTAAGAGTGTTGTAGCTTGCACTAGCAGTGTTTTCAACAAAGTAGCCACCGAGACCTTTATTTAGTGTGATAGCTGGTGAGCTATATATGCAGGTGTTTCAGTGGACATTCAGTTATACCAATTTGTTTTTCAGCTCATCTGTTCTAGAGATCTGCTGATACAGCTGTGCTGGTATGGTTACACAGGCAGACTTTTCTGTGGAGGTGCAATGTATTTTGGGAAAAGAAGCTTTTTTGATGATGCATGGGAAAGTATAGGTTGATGCTAAGCATAATTAAGCTGACAACAGCACTCCCCTGCTAACTTAGCTACACTCACACCAGGAGGATTTGCTGATAAAGTTGTGTTAGGTAGGGAGTGTGCTTTTTCATGCTTATCCTTACATCACTATGTCAGCAACATGCTGTAATGTAGATGCAACTGTGAGGTGTAGTTTAAACTGACTGTTCTACAAGCTAAAAATACTATGTTTCTCTATATGTTTCTAACATTTTTTTGTTTGCTTTAATCAATAAGGAAAAAAATTTACACTGAATTCAAATGAGACACTTCCATGTTGAAGCATTAGTTTCTGCACGTGTTTTTACTGTTTAACAAACTGGTGGAAGTGCTTCTGAATGCAGCACACAGGGCTTTCTGTGGTGGCTGACCACTCTTTCCATTTGGTCCATGCACAAGCATTTCTACTGAGCCATTTTATCCATCATCTACTTTATTGTAAATATCATGGAAGAAGTAGTACTTCAAAAGAAAATTGAGCAAAGGGAGTGAAGTTGCCAAGCAAGCTAACCCAAAACCAGCATTCTGCACTGTCATGGTTTAACCCAGCCAGCAACTAAGTACCACGCAGCCTCTCGCTCACCTCCCTCACAGTGGGATGGGGGAGAGAATCAGAAGAGTAAAAGTGAGAAAACTCGTGGGCTGAGATAGAGACAGTTTAATAGGTAAAGCAAAAGCCACGTACACAAGCAAAGCAAAACAAGGAATTCATTCACCACTTCCCATGGGCAGGCAGGTGTTCAGCCACCTCCAGGAAAGCAGGGCTGCATCACGCTAAGTAACGGTGACTTGGGAAGACAAACACCATCACTCCCAGCATCCCCCCTTCCTTCTTCTTCCCTCAGCTTTATATACTGAGCATGACATCATATGGTCTGGGATATCCCTTGGGTCAGTCGGGGTCAGCTGTCCCAGCTGTGTCCCCTTCCAGCTCCTTGTGCCCCCCCAGCCTCCTCACTGGTGGGGTGGGGTGAGGAGTAGAAAAGCCCTTGGCTCTGGGTAAGCACTGCTCAGCAATTAGTAAAACATCCCTGTATTATCAACAGTGTTTTCAACACAAATCCAAAACATAGACCCGTGCTAGCTACTGTGAAGAAAATTAACTCTATCCCAGCCAAAAGCAGCGCATGCACAAAAAAAAAAAAAAGGGTAGTAGAAACAGAGGGAGCCACTTACACTAGGGAAGACAACAATCCCAGAGGGTACAGTACATGGTGACAAAAAGATAACAGGGCAAGGTAACATAAGTGGGAGTAGTAGTCATGTAGAACCATGGAAGAAAGAGCAGAGGGATGTTAAAAGAAGAGGGATAGCCAACAGCTGGATTGAAACAGGTTAGACATGGTCCAGCAAATCACATAGTCACAACAGCTCTTTCAATGCAGTGCAAGTTTGCTCCAGAAAATTGCAGAGGAAAAAAGGGGGAAGGAATCAACATGAGAGAGTAATGGCCAGAAGGAGTCATCATTGCAGATGAGCAGTCATCACAGCATTTTGTAACTATTTCTCTGTAAGTCACCTTCCCTATTGCATGAGTTGAGCAAGATTTTGAAAATAAGAGCAGACTTGCCAAAATAAGCTTAACACTGGTAGTGCACATGTATGGAATTGTGCACACTCACGCTTTGAATTCAGCAACAGTGAAAGATGACTGTGAAACAGAAAAGAGCATAAATAAATAAATATGTGCTGTCTCTGGGTAAATGTCTTTGTCTCTTGTTTCTCCTAGAAGAGTGATCAATGTGGTTAGTTTTCAAAAGCTGTCATTCACTAAAATATTAATAACAGTGCTCATGTTTACATTTCGTGCATTTTTAGGTGAAGGTTTTAAATTTTATTTTTATCTGTGTCACAGCATCAACTCACAATCTGACACCGTCTGTTGGGCATAGCCTGGAACAGCAGCCTGTGTCCAAGGAGTGCTTGCTTAAGGGCAGACCAGTGGATGAAACTGCTCTTCCCTGAACTCTGATGCAATATGCAGTTGAGGCTTAAATGACTTGGAGGAGGAAGGATGCTTTGTAAGTGGAAGTTTTGGGTAGAAGACAGGGAAGCTGGCAAGAGCAACAGGTCCTCTTTCCAAAATACTTCTAGTTCCTTGAAATTCCACCTTATTAAGCTTCCAGTACATAAAGTGAAAGTTTAAACATAGCATTGCATCATGACAGAACTTCATAGATAATTAAATCAATGCATATTTGGCTCTGAGCCATGATAATTCTCTTCTGTTCATTGCCGATAGTAATTTGTTTTCTTTAAATTCTACAAGTCAAATCAGTTTATAAACTTCACACTTAACTTGCTATCAGAACAAGGTGAGAAGCAAAATCATTGGAGCATTAGTTGATTTTTCCTCAAAGATCTCCTTAAGTTATTGGGAGAGCTTTGGAGTTGCCAGAGGACTTGCTTAGTACTGTGGCTTGATGAGGAAGTAGGCAATACCATTTCTCTAAAGTCAGTAAGAGTAGGCAATTCCTTGGAGCAGACATAGAACCACTTTTTTTCCAAGGTCAAAACAAATAGCAAAACTGCCTAGTGTTGCTTTAATGTAAGAACTGGAGATGAAATAGGGCAGAATATAAAAGATGGGTGTCTGGAGCTTTTCTTCTGAATCTACAAATTGGCTTTTTTTTAAAAAGAAGTATCATCTGTAATTAACTGGAGTGCAAAACCAGATTTGGGCATGTAATATGAGAGTGAGTAGGGCTCTTGGATCCCTTAGGTTTCTTTTTAGACCAGCCACACTCATCTTGCTAAGTGGCCTCGCTTATTTTCTTCTTTGTAAAGTCTATATTACTGAATTTTTCAGAGAAGGTACCTGAAGCAAAGTGTCTTGTAACTCTAAGAAGGAGTTTAACAGCAGAGTTTAAGTGCTTTGGTTCTGTCTCTGTTTTGGTCATTTTGGTTCTAATGGACAACTTCATCTCAAATTTCAGGAAATGCACCAGCATGGAGAGAAGTAATTCTCAGCATTATTTACTTTTTGGTTATCCTGCTGCTGCTGCTGTGACTGCTGATATGGACCTGCTCTGACCTGTGGTTTAGAACAACCTCTGATGATTTGGTATGTAGATCTTTGAGCCTTCTTCAGTGTTGGAAATCTCCATACCTATAAAAGTCCGTAAAAGCCATGTTCCCTTTAGTTCATTCCCTGGCCAGTCTGTGTTTCTTCTCCTGTTTGATCCATTGTTCTCAGAAGATGTGTTCAACATGGAGACATTGCATTTGGCATGCCACTAGCATAAACCATGTCCTTGGCCCCTTGATTTTTTGCTCAAAAAAAGCTATTTAGAAGTTAGTCTTTAATTCCTCCCACATATGTAAGAAGAATGGAGACATGATACTACACAGAAATTTTGATGGATTATCTTCAGCAGATATTTTCAGGCATTAGAACACATCAAGCTGTGTGTTAATTGGCATTTACAGGTTATCTTGAGAGCATACATTTGTTTTCCCACAATATTCATGACTGACTGCTGCAGGGTTTGGTTGGGTGGGGTTTTTTTGCTCTAGTCTTGTCTTTGATCATCCAGCTTCATCAGAAGCACCTTTTGCAATTCTTTTTGTGTTTCCTCCCTGGATCTCTATATCTAATTTAAGTTTCCCACTGACTTCTCTTTTCATGCTTCAAAGCCATCTTCAGTGCCTTTTCATGTCATTTGTGTCTGTATGAGGGATTAGTTTTTGTTGGTGTTTCTTGAAGGTAGCAAAGCCTTTACCATGCTATTCAAGCCCATTTCTCTCTCAATTAATTTCTCTTTGATCCAAATGTATATTAGAAGGTAATTAATTTTCATTCTTTGCTTTTTAATCCACTTCTGAGTTTCTCTGTATAGCAGTTGAAATGTACATTTAAACTGAAAATAGCCTTCTTCCCTTCTTCCCTAGTGTTCCACATATTTTCAGTATTGAAATCCTATTAATACAATTTCTGTAGAAAAGGATTAGTGGTAGAGTGAGTTCAGGTAGTGTAAGGTGAATGACAAATACAGGGTAGAACAGAAATTCACAGTTGGTCTTACACTGTGTTGCATAGATATAATTTCCAAAAATATCTTCAGTATAATACATTATAGTTATTATTCAAGTGAGTTGTATCAAAAACATGTTTTCTTTTTCTTAAAGAGGAATGGAATTTGCTACTTTAGAGGTATGTCTATATCAGGTCTCATTAATTGTTCTTTATTACTTGAATTTTTATTGCTGTTTTTGTGGTTTGTGTATGCTTTTGTTTAATGACAGCAAATGTAAACATGAGTCATTAGTATAACGAAGATATTGCAGTTGGAGTTCTACAGGATCCTTCCAGCATGACTTTCAGTAGAAAAGAGTACTGAGTGCTCCTGCAGTAATGCTGTTGGCTGAGCTGCCCATTTTACTAGTGAGAGCATTGGGAAGGCTTATGATTTAGCAACAGAGGGGCCGAGAGCTACGTGAAAGAGACATAAGCAAAATTGTATTGCAAAGAAAATGAGAGTAACTCCAGATACTTGTGTGAAAAGATATGCTAAAGGTAATGAAGTATTTTATACATCTACTTTAAATCGTTGCTGTTCCTTATCCTAGAGGTATACTCTTTTAGTGAATTTGATTTACAAAGTACTCATTACTGAAGTAAACAATTACTGAAGTTTATAAATGTTTTCCCAAATTTAAGAACGTTGGTGGAACTGGGAAAAAAAATCAAAACCTGCATAATTTTGTTTAGACCTTGTTACTTTTGAGAAAGGGGTAGGAATAGTACAAGTTTTTCAGCTAAGAGGGAAAAAAGAAAACTCAGACTAAAAAGTAAGAATTAAGTGTTTTTCTGTTCATATCACTTTCTTGTATAACACAGCAGGTAGCATCATGTTGTAAAGTAATAAAAGAAAGAACAGCATAGCTTCTAAGCCTTGAAATGAAAATTTGCAATTTCACTTGAATGGTCTTGACAGTTGTTTCAGGACTGGCAATCTTAGTGCAAGAAATGAACTAAGAATACTAACATAAAACCACCAGAGTCCCTGAGTTTTGAAGAGAAAATGGTAAGACAATCCCAGGCAACTCCTTGGAAGTTAAAGCCATTTTAAGTAGAAAGAGCTCAACAGATTAATCTCTTTTACTGAAATCCTGAAGTATAGTGGTAATAATTCTAGTATGCATGGTCATTAAAATAAGATTTCACAGGTAGCCAGAGGAAATAAATACATTATGCATCATTTTTCAACACTCTCTCTAACTCTGAAAATCAGCCATGGGCTGCTGAACAGGAACAATCTTGAAATACTAATGAAGCTTAAAAACTTCTGTGTTTTCTCCTTTTTGGCTTCAGTTTCTGAGAGGAAAGATTTACTCAAGGAGATAGTATCTTATAGTAGACTAACTAATATAGCCGAGGGAAGAACAGGTAGGTTCTACCAGACAAACCTTTGCCAATTTTTTTACACACCCTTAAAAAAAAGAAAAAAAAGCCAAGAATTTCTTTACTAGTGAAAATTAAAGTTTTGTAAGTATTGCATGACAAAAACTTTAATTTCATAGTTCATGTCATACTGTATTCTTGTTCCTACATTAATAACACTGTAATTATTAATATTATTAATATCAAGCTGATCCCATACAATCTTTGTTGTCCATGATTTATATTAATTTGTATGTGGTACCCTTCTGTTTTACCAGTTCTCAGATAATGCTAGCCAAAATTCTTTTTAATGTTCTAAAAATTCAAAATCACTGGTTCTGTGAATTGGTAGGTGGCAAAAATTGAGAGTTGCAAATAAAGATAATGGCAGTCACTACTGAAGAATGTAGCAGAGTCACAACATGATTTAATGGTTGGAAATCAATACTAGGAGTTAAGGGGAAATACTATCTAAAGAGGGAAGATAAGCACTTGCTTCATTGGGTAAGGGATGTAGGAGCTTCTCCATAAGTTTAGTTTTTTAAATTAAGACAGCATATCTTGCTGAAAAATAGGTTGTACTTCAGCTACAATTCACTGGGTTTGATTGAGGTTTTTGCTGTGTGAAAAAATCTATGTTCTTCGTGCATAAAATCAGATGAGATGATCATAACAGTCCCTTGGGCTGTACAACCTATGAATTGCTCTCAAAGCTATTCCCTTTTGAATTTCTTATTATTTATCTCTCTTTTGGCTTGTATTACTTAAACTCTCTACAATAGAGAAACAGTTACATTACATTGTTTTAGACATTGCATATATATATATATATGAATGCACATTAAATACAGACGCTTAATCTTACATAGAAATCAAATTACAATGTAGTTTTGTTAGAGTATCACCAAGAATAGTGGGCTTTTCTTCTTTGTGGCAAGAGGAAATTTAATGGAAAAAATTTATTTAAATTGCTGTGTCTAAAAACGGACTATCCTATGTCTGTGTAGGTGAAGAAAGAAGGCCACCTCTGCATAGTTTTTAGTCCAGCTAAGATCTAAACTGCTGTCTGGAAATGTGCTCTATCTGTCTTCACTGAGAAGTCAGGAAAGTAGGCTCCTTCTGTAACATGGCTCATGAGAGGGGGTCTGTATCAGGGCCTTTTCCTTTGGAAATGGTAACTCAGACACTTTCTTTAGAGCTCTTAAATAATTAACCAGTTGAAGTGTGAACATGTGGGAGCAGTAAAGGAATAAATCACCACAGCAGCAGCTATATTAGCCAATTTTCTGTCTGTTACTGCACAATAGAAGAAAATGTCCACTTTATTTCAGTGCTAATAGTTGGCAGTATGCTCAAAGCCAGTAAAATTAATGAGAAGATTATTATGGTAGAGAAATAGTAGTCCATTTTCATCTAATGCTTAGAAATGATGGATCTAGGATAAAACTGCCTTCAGTAGGCTTTGGGTTTGGCCATGATGTTTTTCACAGCATCCTTGTTGTTCAGTAACCTTTCAGTATCTAACTTAGATTAGGAGATCTTCTGTTGTGTTTTATAAGCGGGGTTGAAGCTTGAAGCTTATGTGCTTTTGGTCTCACTCATCTCAAAATGTGAAAAAAAAGCATTTATGTTAATAAATCCTTGTTTGTGTTCAGGTTCTCCTTGAAGGCAGAGGACTATTCATCAGCACTCTGCATCTCATTGCTCTTTTCAGTGTGCTCAAGCATGTCTGGCAAGGGGCTGAGGTGCCCTTGACTCCACTGGAAACATTATGTCATCATCTCAACAAGATGTTGTAATCCCAGGAAAGGATCAATACTTTGATGAGGAGCTGCTGGCTCAAACCCACTTTGTTATTTGATAAAGGAACACTTGGAACACTTTCCAATGCATTTCCCCTGGTATGAAGCTCTAGGGAGTGGATTTGTCTCTCTGCCTAGGAAACTGAGTTGATTAATCTGTACATATGTGTCTGCCAACCTCAGAGAACAAGAAAAATTGCACCTTCTGCCCACGTTAGTCTTCAGCCTTTCAGCCATTTCAAGGATACTGTGTCTGTGAAGGAAGTGCTTCACATACAGCAACTAATTCAGTGGGGAAGGGAGGAAAAGGTTTTAGCCTTTTTCCTGCTGCCAACACCAGACAAGTCTAGCGTTTAGTCCATGTGACCGCACAGCCCTGGGAGTGCTGCATTGTGTGGGGTGCAAGGGCTGGCAGCCCCACAGGAGCTTGACTGCAAAAGCGTTTTGTGCTGCAGTCCTTGCATCCGCCCCCAGCCGGCTTCCATACCAGGTTGCAGTGCCAGTGCTGTCAACTGTGTCTGTCTCAGGATCTCTGGCTGAGACAAACCAGGACAGCCGCATGCCTCTGGGTCAATGTGTTGTGAAAGGCAGGACAGCTAGAGCTAAAGGGCTCTCTGCTGAGAAACAAGTCTTGAAAGAGATAAGAGTTGTTCAGGGTGGTAAACCAGTATCACGTTTGATAAGACCACTAATATACAGTGATCAAGGATTATGCAGTACGTGAGTGAAATGGATTTAAAAAAGAAAGGGCTGGCCAAGCCATTTAGACTTTTTGTATCCTCTTCATGCAGTCAGGGATGGCTTCAGCAGAAAGGCTGCATGGAAGTCCTGTAGCGCTCTCTATGAACAGCCTGTCATCTTAGGGGAAAACACTACCTTGCTACATATTGCAGCTTCATTTAATTCTCCTGTTGGCTCATTTAATCCTCCTGTTGGCTCAAGTCCTAAGTAACCCAATTTGAGGATTTGTATGCCCAAAGACAAGGAATTATTTTGTGGAGGTTTTTTCTTTTTTCACTGAAGAGAAAAATAGTGACTCCAATAACCTTAAGAGATATGGAGAAGGACAAAGGGATGACTCAGCATCTTTTCATAATATATAGATGTACATATCACTTTTTACAGTAATTGTTTATACTATGGTTGATAAAAACTCAGTACCTTGTGCAGTTTTGAATGAATTTGAGTTGTTCTAATATAATTTGCTCATTTGTGTCATCATAGTAAATAGATATTTACCTTGACAGAAAGGAAGCTTAACAATGTCAGATCACTTCTAGCATACTTGTTCAGGTCTAATTTGTCAAAAAATGCTCCCTGGTTCTTCCTTGTGTTCTGGGGCGCTGAAAATCTTGAAGAACTCATGTCCATTCTAGCTCAATTTAACTGTTATATACCACTATTTAAACATTGATTATAACATTTGGATTGTAAGAACTTCAGCATTATTTACAAAAACATTGCTTCATCTTATTTTCTTCAAACCTAAACAATGCAGAGCCTACTTTTCATACAGAAATGACAGGATTCTCTAGAGCCAGAAGGCAAGAGCCGCCTCAGTACTTATTTCACCCTAAAAGAATTGCTCAGTGTTTGTTCCCTATTTTGTTTCTTTCAACGGTGAAGCTATATGATCTTTTCCTCTGGCAGAAGAAACAGGCAAGCAACTTTGTCAGTGCTGTTGTGAAAAGCCTTTCATAGCATCCATTACCTCCTGCAAACTTCAGTGGGATTGTTCATCTCTTTGATACCAAGGAAAAGGATCAATATCTGAGAGGTCTTTTGTAGGCCTAGGAGTCCTAGAGAAATCAGCAGCAATAGGCATCTGTGGTTCTCTGAATGTTTATTGTTCCATGCAGCCTTTTTTTCTGTTGCCACCTGCTCATGTAACCTGCACTGTTACAGATTTTTCCCTGGCAGGTAGGCTTCAATATACAAATATACAATGCTTGGGAGAAACTGAACCTAGGTGGTAAGGCTTCACACTGCTCTAAGAAACACTGATTTTTATGAAGAGTCCAGATACAGATATTATAGTTTCTAAGGACTGTAACCTTGAACAACGACATTTTTTTCTCTGAAATATTCTAAGAAGTTTTATAGCAGCCACAAGAAAGAATAGCCCTATGTGCTTTTGAGAGAGGACTGGGCTTCATGACTTGGTTCTTTTCTGTTACAGTTAGTCTACTTCATTTGTCCTCTATTATGCAGTACAATGAACTCATTGTAGCATCACTGTGTAAGTGGCTCTCACTATCATTTTGTACAGGATCAATGCTTTTTCTCATCTCAGCAGGCAAAAATAAAAATTCCTCTTACTACCCCTCATATTAAAGTATCATCAAACCCCATTGTTTTGGTTTCAATTTTCTGTTGACCAAGTACTGGACTTTCAACATACGTTTTTTCCTATGAAAGAAAGCACATAGCTCAGGAGTGTCTTCCCACTTGCAGAGGAGGATCTAGGGAATGCTTTACTTGTCACCAGTGTTTCCATCCTATACATAACAATAAATGGAGTTTGCAGTTACTAATAATCCCTCTTCGAGAAAGAGCAAGCAGTTTCCTCTGAGGTTGCTATTAATACCTCATTATGAGATTATGATAAGAGGTCTCCCTGGAGTCTGCCAGCAAAACAGCTGTTGGAGTAGATGTTTTGGTACTGCTCAGTGCTGTAATGTTTTGGTAATCCCATTCTGGAAGATCAAATCAATTATCATTTGCAGTATGTCCAGGTGTCAGTCAGCTGAAGACCAAAGAGTTCTGGAATGACATTTGAACCTGGCCTTTTTCATGTCAGCATGACCACTGAGCTGCTAATGTGAATCTGTGTTTTTTCGAACCTACCTACTTTGATAGTAGCGTTAGTGTATTAGGAGGCAAAGCCTCTTTATTACAGTAATTGCAACATTGACAAGGTTAAGATTATCACTGAAAAATATTAATATCGGAAAGGAGAAAAACAGTCCTTCATGAAGTTTGAAGAACACATCCTACTATATCTCCCACTCAGAAGTGTTGCCCTTACGTATAGATGGATGATTGGAGTAATGTATTGGGTTTCTATGGCAAGGTTTTGGTAGCAGGGGGGGTTACAGGGGTGGCTTCTGTGAGAAGCTGCTGGAAGCTTCCCCTTTGTCCGA
>JANZLQ010000005.1:17387869-17398642 GCA_026212715.1 Elanus axillaris | reverse complement strand
ATTGAGTTAATTTCCCCAAGCCGAGTCTGTTTTGCCCGTGATGGTGATTAGTGAATGATCTCTCCTGTCCTTATCTCAACTCACAATCCCTTTGTTATATTTTTTTCTCCTCTTCCCTGTCCAGTGAAGAGGGGGGGGAGTGATAGAACGGCTTTGGTGGGCACCTGGCGTCCAGCCATGGTCAACCCACCACAAGTAAAACATTCTGCATGTTTGTTTATGTATTTTTAAGTGGTTTTTTTGTCAGTTTGTATCTTCCCTATACACGCTTTCCAGAGATTTAGCAAAAGAATATTGACGTAAAAAAAGGACTCTTCCTAATTCCATTGGTATAATAGGTGTGCCCATACAAACCCATACAAAAGCCACTTGAGCAGCAGTAGTAAAAACTGTGCCAAATATATTCAGCTGTTTACTTTTGAGCTAAGCAGTGCTGCAGGGATCTTGGCATATGGCCCCCTCTATTTGAAATCTGAGGAAATTCCCACTGGGCCTGAAACCAAACACTTTTCTTGCAGCCATTTGGTGGGCTTTTACTACTGTGGTGTTTTAAAAGGCTGATGGTTAGCAGCTTCTCACTGCTCAGGAATCCAGCTGAGCTTCTTCACAGAGTGCTGTTCAGCTTGCCTTGGTTGCAAACACAATTCAGCCACTCCCAGCTGTGTTCTGCCCACTTACAGCAGTGATTAATTTCTTTGCAAGACTTCAATATAAAAGTAATCTGCACTGAGTGATGTGCAGTGCTTCTGTTGCTCTTTGCTACATTTTTTAATATCAAGGCAGTGAATTATTGTATTTTCACATTAGAATTTTCAGAAATCTAATCTATACTTCTCTTATTTCAGAAAAATAAACTCTATTTTTATTCTAGTGGCCTTACAGAAGCAGGCTGAAAACAAATCTGTAACTGAAAATTGTACTTTTATGTAAAAGGCAGATTTTAATATCTTTAAACAGTACACACTACATATTGATTAATATATAATTAATACATACTAATAAAAAAGTGTTCATAAATTCTTAGTAGAAACAGCTTTCCTTTCTAATTATTCATTTTCCACTGGTTTGGTGTTTCTACTATGTCTTTATTCTAAGCTGGGCTGAGGGCATTATAGAGGCTAGTTGATACATGATAATGTCAGTATAAGGTAGAAATGTTGATTGTAGACTGTGAGGTTGATACGCCCAGCACTTCCTATATTTATTCCAAACAATTATAGGTGCCAAAGAATCCCCATGACTATTCATGGCAACTGCACTGCTGCAGTTCAGACTAGTGCCCAACCATATAGAGAGGTCAATGGCACTGCAGCCCAAGGAAGAAAGAAGTGTAATGATTAAAAAACACTCATGCTGAATGTCCTAGAATACTGTAATAAAATAAAGCAAGCTTCTGTAATTTAAACATGTTCTGACAAGCCATGGAACTATTCTTAAAGTTGCATCATTTTGCAACCAAGAGAAAAATCTTCTAATCTGTTGAACATCCATTTATTTGATGAAAGCTCTTGCCCTCTCAGAAATAAACTGAATTTCAAAGCATGATGGAAGGACCTGGCTGTCCAAAAGAGCTCCCCTCAGGCGCCAAAAAGGTCAACAGAATTCCAAGCCAACCATTGCCCTGCAAAAAATAGTAGCAAGTGAGATTGCATCTTAGGGACTGCATTGTTCATGCTATTTTGTGCATTTGTGCTTGGCAGTGCCCTAAAACAATCAACAGTGTTTACTTCTGAACTATTCCAGGCTACAAAAACTCATGTAGGATTCAATCGTTCACTAGTAGCCTGCTCTAAACAAGATATTTAGTTTGCAGGCTGATTTTCTGCTTCTACTATCAGCTTTCAAATATTGATGACTCCAAGGAAAACAAAAGATTATGAGCTATAAAGGAAAATACATTATGCCTTCCAAATTCATTGGTAGAAATAAACTTGAAATTTTATGTGCTTATACAGTTTAGCTATTGCATCAGCATGAAAGTAGCTTCTTCACCAAATTAAAGTGACACAGCACTTCTGTGCTTACCATGCTCCTGTACAAGTCAGAGATTTTGCATAAAAGGTGCATCCACCCATGGCTTCCTGCTTGTGGAAAACTGCCATGAGGAGATTCTGTGTACCTGCTCTTAATGAAATAGCATGATACTTTTCTGGTTTTCGTTGGATCGATTGAATGTTTATTGAGTTATTAATAACAAAGTCCCAGCAGCACTGGGTAGTAGGTGTGGTTTGGACAGACTATACATAAGTGACCAAGCAATTCCCATACAGTGGGCTGCAATATGTGAAAAGGAGCATGCATGGTAAGATACTTCAAAGACATCCTAGGAGCACATTTGACTGAGCACAGTCTGCCAGCTAATGCTTCTGGATTCCTAAACCAAAAAGAGGAGTCTTCCACACAGGGTTAAAAATAGCTACAGGTGTTAGCATGTTAACATCTGCCTCCTTATGGCAACAGCATCTTTGACTCTGAGACCATGATAATAATGAACATTATTCTGATTTCACAGAACTGCCATTTCATTAGCTGTCCATTATGGCTTTCGATAAAAAATAGATATGAAAGGAATTTGAGATTCTGTACGATTTATATAAGGTACTGTAGAAGATCATTTGTCCAAGTGGACAAATAAGCAGTATGTGTTGTGTTATTGGTGGACTGGGGAAGAACAGATCATGACAGTTACACAGCCAAATACTGTAGAGGGTGTTTCTCTCGATTCAGTCTCAGATGGGTTAATACAAGAATACCAGGCATGATAATAGCTTCACCTTTGCAAAACTGTTAAAAACCAGGATATTTTAATTTGTTGGTTAACAAAAGTTTTCTACATTAGCTGCTGTGTCTTGAAGGTACTGAGATATCAACTTAATGCCATTCTAATTCAGCCATCATTTTGCTTGAAACCTGTTTGGTTTTTCTAATACTTGTACTGTAGCAGTAACCTGAAATGCAGACATGAAACTATGAAAGATCAGGTAGTGGTCATCAACTCTTGATTTGCTCTAACCCCTTTGATACAAAGGAGGTATCTTTGCCTATGTAGATTTGGAGCCTGGAAATTCCTCAGGTGACATACAAAGGCAAGTAAAGGCAGGTTTTTTTAAAAAAAGATAATGCTTTCTAAACCATGGAAGCTATTTCACCAAGTAGTGAAGCTGATAAAACTATAAAAGTGATCTGGCCTAGTAGCCCTGGGCCAAATCTAAGTTTTGAACATATGGTGTAACCAGGTCTACATTAGCGACTTGGTTCAGAGCAGTAATGCAGTTTTGAAGCAAATCCCTTGATTATCTCCATTTACTGTGTATTAGTTCATTTCTGAGGATGGTTGTGGTACCTGTGAAACTGATTCTGTTTGGAAGGAAACTAAATCAGAAAGGTTGCTCCAGAAGTACTGCAGTTCTCTTCAGGAACAATAGGTTCCTAACTTATTTGTGGACTACACCACCAAAAGGTCTTCCAGTTCGTGCCTATCACTTTTTCTTGACCATTGAACCACCTATGTAGTGGAGATGTTTGACCCGGGAAACCAGCCAATATCTAAATCAGGGTGATCCTGCTGAGCCTCATATAATGGAGATGTAAGGAGCGTTAGCACCAGTCTCTTTGATCAGCTCATTGCACTTCTAGTAGGGGACAAAATGTGTCTAAATCATTAGAAGTTTCCTTGGCTAAGACATTAATCCCAGGATTTAGGTGACAAAACTCTTGAAGTCTGCCTGCTAGAGAGTGTTACCAGACATGGAGAGTGATATTCCATTGCCCAAACCTAGCCATTTAGTGCTTTATTTAGTGCTTTTCTAGATGTAGAGTAGCTGTTGGGTATCCATCGTAGCTACCAGTGCTGCTTCAGAGCATGTGGGTCTTTTCTGAGGCCCTGTGTCATATCTGCCTGTCCCAGACAGACATCTTGGCTACCCAAAGGCCTCTCTATTGGCCTTAGGCACTTTGGTTTAGGCAGCTGGATCACAACGGGGTTCAGCATTGAGGTGTGTGCTAAACAAAAAAAATCTGAAAAAAGCTAGAGCTTTGAACAATGAACTCCACAAATAAGACCATGTTAGAAATCCAATGGCTTCCATGGCTTCAGTTCAAACATGGCATTTTGGTCTCTGTCCAGGAAGTGGGACAGGGATAGGGAGTGACAGTGAGGAGTTTCATTTTAAGTCTGCTTTACCTAGACGTGTTTATGCTTTTCCAAAGAGCAAGCTACGTATGTATACATTTGAAACTTATTTTAGGAGGCAATACACTAACACTCTTGCTAGGCTGTATCTCACTTTCTGGGAAGCAAGCATTATTTATTCTCATATATCATACTCTCTGTACAGCTAAACAGATTACCAGAGAGAAGAACATGGGAAGGAGAAACTTTTAAGATTTTTAGGATTAGCAAATTTAAGTTTCAAAGGTAAAGAAGTCTAGCTACATTATACTGCCATTACTCTGAAGTGTAAAGTAGCAGGTGGGGTGTTAACATCATTATTACCCAGTGAATTTAGAGATTCAGGTAAATGGTTTTTCACCTGGCTATACATGCATAGCTGCATGCATACCCATACCATACACTTTGTAGTCATAGTGTCTTCATAGAGTGAAAGGAATTAGTGTCTTTTTTCAGTATTGTTTTGTCATTACTCATGTTGCTTTTTATCTGATAGTTTTCAGAGAGCCATGCTGCCATTGATTCAGTTGCATAGGAACAGTTTGTGTGTTTTAACCCAACTTCAAGCTGTGTTGCTGTCAATCCCACAATGCACGTTTCTCTAATCAACAACATGCGACATTGCTTGTCTTCTGAAACAGTGCTTTGTGAGTAGGGTTTTGTGCTGGTAAAAGAGGGAAGATCTATGGTTTTACCTCCTCCTACTGTTGTCCTGTTTGTAGTCGGGCACTGTCAGCTTTTGTTAAGCCTGTAGTTGTGTTTCTGTTTTTTACTGAGAAAGTCCATAGCACACTTCTCTATTTCTTTCTCCCCACTTCATGTTCTATCCCACAGTGTTTCAAAATGCTTCCTTCAAAAACCAGAATGATTTGTGATGTTGAGATTATCAACCATATGGTATAGTAAGTCACATGTTTTCTCAGTAGCCAGTGGTTGCTGGCTGTGAAAGACACAAATAGCATTACATTAGTTTCTGTCCTAAGAATTCTAGTCACAGTCTCAAAATTTGCTAAAAAAGGCAAGAGGAATGAAATGTTGTACAAGCCCATTTTAGATTGAATATTTACTTCAACTCAATACTACTTCTCTGGTTTCTATTATAGTTATTGTTCTGGCCCTTCATAGGTTTATTGTACGCCCACCCTACTGTGACAGAGGAGGAAGTTTCTCACAGCTAAATCTAATACTAATGTGTTATTAGTTCAAGTCTCATTATTGCATTTCCTTTCCTAATCAAGGCAAAGAATCTGCCATTAGCAAAGTAATCTCTTTTCCTGTTGACTTGCTCCCATATATACAACCATAAAAACAATTGGTTTGAATGGCTCCTTTGCACTCAGGTTCTTTTTCAAAACATTGATTACTCCTAATTGACATTTCTTAGCCACAGTGATTTAGGTTTATGTCTTTCAGAGCCATGATTTTTGCAAAACTATTTGTATTAAACTGTCTGGAGATAATTTGGAGGTGATTGATTTTTCCAAGCATTGCAGTGAAGTTTGATTCGTAGTTCTGACTAAATGAGCTGGTTGACTAAAACCCTGTGCAATCTTGGAAATGTATCACTTCCATCAAAATCTACAATTTCTGTAAACTGTATTTAGAATGACGTGTAGACTAGTCAGGTCTAAATATGTTTCTGATAAAATGGTGTGCTCCAAATTAATGTCAGCCATTGCCACCTGGCAAGACAAACAGATTACAAATGTTTATGAGGTTATTCTTCAGTCTTTGAATTTTCTTTTCAATATATTTATCCGCAGGATGATTGGCATCTCTTTGAACATCTATGAAGTCAGGTACAGTAAAGTTCCTTAAATATATTTGTTTGCTAGAATTAAATATTGAACTTCAGTTATGAAAAGATCCTCTTTGTTCTCCATTGCCCTCTTGTTTGGGTAGCTGTGTCTGATTTTATATTCTGTTCTTAGCTTCCCATTTAATTTTGATACCAGAAAATCAAAAAGAGAGGACACCAAGTCAACATGCGTGCTGACATGTCAAAAGGCATAGGGCAGAAATAGCTCTGCTTTGCAGATTTTATAAAAAGTATCAGCATGTATTTTTGCATTCTAGTAGCACTGATTCAGACAACTTCATACCAGCTGTCATCATCTCTACTACAGTAATCAGCTGAAAAACAATCCAAGTGAAAATTACTCTATGCAGACAAACTGCTTCAATTCATCTTTGATCTGATCATTCAGAATCTTGGTCTTTGTAAGAGAATTTCACATGCATTTCTAAGTATTTACTTTAGGTTTGTATTGTACTTTTAAAATATTGTACTAACCACAGAAACTAACATTTTTAATTAAATTACATGAATTAATTAAACCAGGTTCAAGGAAACAATTCACTGACATTTAAAGACAAAAACCCCTTCCTTCTACCTTAAATCCACAAATGCAACTTTAAAAGAATCTACAACCAGGATCTTTGTCTTTGCAAAGGTAGATGTTATTAAAATAATAATTTATGCACCTGTGAACTTTCCAATTATATAATGAATCAATAACAAGACTGATGAGACTGTGTCCAAAGACTGATAAGATTGAGAAAACCTATATATTTTTATTATTTCATATACTATTATCTTTTCTGAATTAATATTTTTCTGATAAAGGTATTGTGTAGGATTGCTTTTTTCTACTGAAACTGAAATGGTGGGATAGTTTGAATGAAAAAATGAAACTATAAATCTTGAGTATAAATCATTAATTTTTCAACATGGACTTTCAGGAAAGTCAAGTCTGTGATCTAATGCTACTTGACTTCAAAATGACAGTATTCACAAGAAAGAGAGAATTTAATGCGTCAAATTTTTTTAGTTTAGCCAAATGTCTTTGCCCCTGTGAGCATCCTTGTTCCTCATATAGTAACTCTGCTATCTTGTAAATAGTGGCTATGTCTTAGAGTATCTCTGCTCTTGTACAAAGATGGACCTCAAGATCCATCTTTAACTGCAGTTATTCATAGTCTTGTAGAAGTACTGAAAAAAGCATGAGCTTGTGAATATCAGGTCAAAAGTAGACGTCTTCCAAGAAGACTGGTGTGAATGTTTGTGTTTCAAGGTACATTTGATAGGTGATAAGTTCCCAAGGGGAAAAATTGATTAATGCATTGAAAACCCTTCCAAATAGCAAGAAAGGAGCTGGAGGACTTTTTTGTAATGTGATTAGACATTTCACTAGCTTCTGAGTGAGGTCAATCTACCTGTGATCACAAGCACAATTATCTTTTTAGTCAGAAATGACACATCAATGTCACTTCCTCAGTGATAAGAAAAAAATATTGACATTTAAATTATTAATATAAATTAGATTTATGTTTCATCTGATTCAGTTTGCAATGGCTAGAGTTTTAATCCTGGCCGCTATACAAAGTCAAAAAACTTTTTTAAAGAATGTAAATTCTTCAGAGATACATTCTGATTTATGTGTTGTTTATGGTTTTTCAAGTTATTAACATTGCGAGGCTACAGATATGTTCACTGATTCTTGGAAATTAACAAGTGATTTGAGTTTCTTGTATGACATTGCTGATAATATAATTTCTATTTTATTTTATTTTACGTAAGATGATAAAGACCATAGGTAGTGCTTAAAGAGATGGTTTTGTGTGCTAGTTTAATTAGCCTAACTAAGTGTATGTTAGGTAATAGTTGGTCTGGAGTGTCATGATAAATAATGGGGCTGTGCTTCTCATATATACTGTTGTGGTTTAATGCCAGTGAGCAACTAAACACCACACAGCTGCTCACCCCTTCGCCTCCCAGCAAGATAGGGGAGAAAATCGGGAAAAGAAGTAAAACTCGTGGGTTGAGATAAGAACAGTTTAATAGAACAGAAAAGAAGAAAGTAATTGTAATGATAACAACACTAATAAAATGACAACAGTAATAGTAATGGATTGGAATATAAAAATGGTGCACAAAGTAATTGCTCACCACCCGCTGATCGACACCCAGTAAGTACCCGAGCAGAAATCCCGACTCCCCCCCCACCCAGTTATTTCCTGAATGTGACGTCCCATGGTATAGAATACCTTGTTGGCCAGTTTGTGTCAGCTGCCCTGGCTATGTTCCCTCCCAGCTTCTTGTGCCCCTCCAGCCTTCTCGCTGGCTGGGCATGAGAAGCTGAAAAATCCTTGACTTAGTATAAACATCACCCAGCAGCAACTGAAAACATCAGCGTGTTATCAATATTTTTCTCATACTGAACTCAAAACACAGCACTGTACCAGTTACTAGGAAGGCACTTAACTCTATCCCAGCTGAAACCAGGATAGTACTTATTTGCTTGTGTTGATAATCTGATTATGTCTATTTTTATTTAGTTCCTGTGTTGTTAATAAGGATATCCAGAACTGAAGGAAGTAAATTATATTTTCCAGTGTAATCTTTCTATATTTAGATTGTTTTATTTTCACATTATTCCTTTAGTTGATTATGTCTGATAAATATACTTTCCAGATTTTCCTCTTCTGTTTCAGAATCTTGCTTCTGGTTTGGTTTATGTTCTCTTTGCAAAGACACTGTTGCTACTGCCTCCATAGTCTGTGTAATTTATTTTTTCTATACTTTTATCTGGAGTGTTGATTAGTAGTTTTACAGTGTGTTCTGCTAGAAGTAGCATAAAAATATGTCTCTCCATCATAAATGGAAGAATAATCTTACTTTATTCTTTAGTTTATGAAAGCCACACTTTCTGGTATAAGTTAGTTAGAAGAGCCCTGAAATGAATTAGAGCCCTACCTGCTGAAGCAGAGCATCAGAGAAGCACTCTGGGAATAAAAAGGTCTGGTTAAAATGGCTCAAAGTAGAGGTCTAAAAATGAGCTAGGAGAAAAAATGTTACTTTGGTGATGGTAGAAATTTTTAGGTTAACAATTCTTTCATCCTGAAACTCAACTCCTGCAGTTTGAAGGACTGGGAATATCAGCAAAGCATATCCTGTAGAGAGAAATACAGTCTTTTATTAGAACAACTGACATAGTTGAGGATTGGACAGAAGAAATAAACTTTTGGATGTTACTAGCATTTTTTCAGTTCTGCCTCTTCAGTTATCCTTGCCTACAAGCACTGCAGGGAAAGACTTACTTTACCTATTCAAGCATTCTTAACAGAGCAGAGCAAACATAAGGAGAAAAGAAAAGAAAGAAAAAAACCCAGAACCTCAAGGGTTGAGATAAGGACAATTTACTGGGGCAACACAAAAAAAAGAAAATTTGAACAATAACGATACAAATAAGAGAATACACAAAACGAGTGCAGCTGCTCACCACCTGGAACCTATCACTGCCACTTCCCCCACCGAAAGCTGAGAGACTTCCCCCAGCCTGCTCCCCATATATATACTGGGCATGATGGCACATGGTATGGAATAGCTCCTTGGCTAGTTCAGGTCAGCTGTTCTGGCTGTGCCCCCTCCCAGGTTCGAGTGAAAATTAACTCTGTCCCAGCTGAACCCAGGACAGGATATTACCAGCATTTTTTCAGTTCTGCCTCTTCAGTTATCCTTGCCTACAAGCTCTGCAGGGAAAGACCTACTTTACCTATTCAAGCATTCTTACCAGAGCAGAGCAAACATTTCTTATATACCCCCCTACACACCATGTACCATGCAAAGCCATCAAGAAGATAACAAAACTCAGATTCCTGTACTGGTCTCTTAAAATAGAAGAATAAGGGACTGCAATCATCCTTTTTGACAAGCCTTTAAAACTGCTTTTTTCCAGATAATTTCCAATAATAACTGTAATTTAAACTTTTATGATAAAAGCATAGAAGTGCTTTAAAATAGCTCAGGCATTTTTCTAGAGAAGGTGATGTCATTCTTTCCATCAGCAGGAAGAATATTCTAGTCATGCTTTAGTCCTTGTTTGCTGATAAGTAGAAAAGGAATTAGAACATTAGTCAGTATTTTGATATTTAAAATTAATTACTTTGTTCTATTATCTTTCTTGGTTAGTTTCCATTTTCCAAGTCTTTCAATTGCCAAATTTGGCCTTTGGGTGTATTTATTTACACTGTTCTAATGGGACTTGCATGTCTGTACTTGAGAACAGAATTTGATTCATGTGTATATTTCAATTTGCCTGAGATGCACTGAGATAAAAATTTTTAATAATTCCCAAGCATCTGTCTACGAACTTTCTTGGGCCATTCTCTCTGTGGAAGAAAAGAAATATTTCATAGTTATCCATGGACAGCAAAAAATATGAAAAAAAGTAAAAAACTTTTCTTGATTTTTGTTCAAGTTTTAAATACCTGAGCAATGAGATTAAAGATTCAGTTCTGTACTAGCTGTCATCTGGACAAGACCACAGCTGGCTCTCATATACATGTTCAAGGGACATATTAGGAATATCTTCACTGATCTTCAACTTTATTCTCTTCCCTCATTGGGACTGAGCACCACTGCAGATGTTTCTTGGGACATGGAGGAGTCCTTGAGCCTGGAGCCATCTCCCTGGGAGCACAGGGCATAGCAGCTGAAGGGCTCCATCACGTCTGTGACTAGCTGTGTGTATTGGGTTTCTGTGGCAAGGTTTTGGTAGTGGGGGGGGGTTACAGGGGTGGCTTCTGTGAGAAGCTGCTGG
>JANZLQ010000005.1:17369929-17383388 GCA_026212715.1 Elanus axillaris | reverse complement strand
CCGCCTCCCCTCGGCGGCGCGGGAAGGGCCTTCGCGACGTTCTCGGCGGCGCGGGGCAGCGCGGCTTCGGCCACGGCGTCTGGCGGGGAAGGCCTGCGGCCGGCCCTGACCCCGCCGGCGCGCTGCCGGAGCCGGTCTCGCGGCGGGGGCACGCGTTCGTCCTTGGCCCGCAGTACGCTGGGCGTTCGGAGCTCCGTGTTTCCTGGGCTTGGGCGCCTTCTCGCCCCGCCAAGGAAGGGCGGCAGCCGCCGTCCCCCAGCGCCCGCAGCAGCCGTCTCCCCTGGGTTTCAGAGTCCGATGGTGGAAGCGAGAGGGCGGCCTATTCGCTCGCGGGCCCGGGCCGGGCGGCGCGAGAGCGGGAGAGATTAGGCTGGGGACGAAGCAGCGGCAGGACTGTCGCCGGCGGGCGGCCGGCTGCGCGCAGCCCGTCGGCCGGCGCTTGGGAGCAAAGCCGGGGGCTGCCCGCGGGAAGCCGCAGGCGCCGCGTGAGGGTGCGGCCAGCTCCTCGCTTTGCGGAGACGGCAGGTTCAGCCTCTGTTCCGAGTGTGCGCCTGGTAACAAAGGAGGGAAACCCGTCCCTGCAGCTGGATGAGGAAAGCGCAGGTTTGTGTAGCTGAGCCCCGTTGTTTCTTGGTACTGTGAGTAGGTGGCAGTCTGTGTGGCGTGTGGCCTTGTATTCAAAGTAGTCACAGCAGGACGTGGTAGACTTAGGGTACTTTAAAAGCCCTTTTTTATTTTTAGTTACATGACTTAGTTGTGCTTAAAAAACACCTTCATACTCAGAGCAGAGTTTCAGGCAGGTTTTTTTTTTTTCAAATGGCGTTTTTTTTAAAGCTCTTTGTGCTCTAAAGGGCTCGGAGAAAATTTCCGAAGAAAGCTGAACTTTTGCAAGTTACTACTTTGGAAATATTTAATGTAGGCTAATAGCTTGTAATGGGGTAACAAAGCTGGTTGTAGTTCCCCTTTTGAGCAATTAGAATAGTGCGGACTTGCAAAACTGCAAGTGGGAGAGATTACTGCTGAAAATACTGGACAAAATTTCAGGATAATTTCTGCAAACATCTGCACATACAGTATATCAAGCTTTCTACTACACTTTAGGTGGGATTTTATCAGAGTCTTTGACCTTAGGTTTTTTATATAGTAATTATTCCCATTTATTAATATAACTCTATTAGAATGGGGTGTGAACATCTGAAAATCTGTAATGTCTTTTTCACAGCAGCTGCTGTGGAGTGGAAAAACTGCTGTCACCCTTATTTTAGATGTTGGAAGAACTGAGACAGAGAGAAACTAATAATAGAAAGGTTGACTAGAAGTTTATCTAAGAAAGGTTTGAATATAGATGTTTCAAGTCCCAGGCAAGTTCACAAACTTAAATAGTTCTTCCCTTCTTACCATGTACCTTTCTTAAATATTTTCCTGATTTTATCATGATATCTTACTGGCCTTGAGGCTTTTTGAAAAAAAAGTGAGGAAAAGGGAGAGAGAGAACTCAAAAAGAATTGTAAGAATTTGATGTTGTAGTTTACATAGCTGAGAATTGGTTATGTTGAAATACATCTCTTAGTCATGGTAATATAAGAATGGAGTTTGTTATCCTTTCTCTGCTATTGTGTGAATTGCTCCACAGCAGTTTTTGGGACAGTTGCTCCTACTGGTTAAAGTAGCCCCTGCTTTGGAGAAAATTTTGTTGAATTGTGTAAAATCCTTCTAAAAATGCCTTTGTAAAGTTACCAGCTGACTAATCTGTAGGCTAGAGCAAGTTCAATGGGAGTTCTATTCTACTGTGCGATGGCTTACTTCAGACCATGCAAGAGTGCTACAAAATCACACTAGCTCTCTTACTAGCACTCTGAAGTTTACAACTGCTTACAGTTTTAAGTTTTCCCAACTTTTTAAGCTGTAATTTTTTCCACCTTACTCCTGGTGAGCCAAAAAGAGTATGAATCTGTTGTGAAGCCTGTTCCAAATTGGATGTCAGAATGCCAAGAATGGTGGAAGGAGAGTGGGATGTAGTAGACTACACTCGTTTTGAGGCAGTTTCTGAAGTGGTACACAGTTGGAGATTCCTTGGGAGGCAATTCTGGTTACTGAGTGTGGTTGCTGTCCTGTAGCATAGCTATTTACAAGATTTTGAAAAAATATGATGTGGAATCAGCAGAGAAAAGGGAGAGTGGGAGAAGAAAAATGCCTAAGTGTTCTGGAGGCATAGGTGTAATTTATGTAGAGACCAATGCAACTGATGATGTACCTTCTCTTCTTAACACCCTGATTAATACATGTGTTTCCTGCAGTTGTGCTTTAATACCATCACAGTTTTATATTATTGCTGCCCTGTTTTTCTTTAAGCTCTTTTAAGACCTGGGATGACTCAATGTATTCTCTACAATTATTTTGGAAATATGAACAGTGTACTTGACAGTATATAAATAAACTTTATAATATGGAAGATGGTTAGTTAGAAGCATGTAATTTCAAAGGAGTTGCTTGACCAAGATTGGTATCTCTCTACAATTTAGCCTTCGACTACGTGACTACTGTTCATTATGCCTAAATACAGACTTAATTATCCAGTATAAAAGTGCTATATTTTTTGTTTAATAGGTAGTTACTACAGTGAAACATTTGTCTTTAAACTGAAAAAACTCAGTGAGGGCTGCTTATTTTCTGAGTATTTATTACTGTCTTGGATTTAGCTACATAAGTAAAAATGGTTTGGTATATGTTTTGTCAGGGTTTTCAGACTCTGAAAGGTAGGTAACTAGAGCTGTAGTTAGGTGTATTGTAGAAATGTTGAAATATCTATCTCTCCCTGTTGAATCCAAATTTAGGAACAGATAGGCAACAACAGAGACTTTGTTCTACTGTCTAGGAAAATACAGTTTTACAGAATATGGGGAGATTCTTGTGTTTTCTCATGTTTGTACAATGATATTAAAATATATACATATTTTTTAAACCCATTCTTTCAAAATGCATTTTGTGAAGAAAGAAATATTAATTCAGAAGAATTATTTTTAATGATATCATTGAGAAGATACCAACAATAACATAAAATGTTTGTTCAAGTCATGGTATCTATTTAAAACCTTAAATCCTAAATACTGTTTACTTTCCTTCCTACTGTTAGACCTTGTTTAATAGCATCATCTTTTCAAGTTCTGTCCTCACTGTAATGAGGTTCCCATTTCCTGTTCTTTGGTTGGTTGGACTTGTTTAAACTTAGAGGGAAAAGTTTTACCTGAAACTTTTCATGTGTTTCTCTGTTACTTTTAGCTACACACCTTTTTTTCCTAGGTGTGCCTTCATCTTCAAATGTTCTGAAGAACATTTTTTCAACCTTGTAACATTTCTCCATGAGATTGAGTTGTTAATCATAAATAGCGTATGCAAAGCTGTGTAGCTCAATTGTTTTATTATATCCTCATGTTCATGGCACAGGTTTTTCTCAAGTAACACACAACAAAACATTGAGTACCAAATTTCATAGCAGATTATATATTGTACATGTGTACTTACAGGTAATTTAGAGGTATTGGCTAAGATTTTATTGTGCCTGGCGCTAAGACATTACAAATGCAGAATGAGATTCTCTTGTCATTTTTCTGGGGTTTTTTATTTGTAAAGTACAAGCATGAAGGGTATGATCAAACTAGGCACCGAATTGTATACCTTCACTTACTGTGTGCACTTTCTTTCAACCCTTCTATTTCTTGCTTCAGAATTCTCCTCCCTCACTGTGTCTTTTCCAGCTTTCCCCTCAAAACCACCACTTGAGGAAGCCTCAGTACTAGCGTTTACAAGACAGATGCCATTCTGATGTTGTGGATTCTAAAGAACGCTCAGTTTGATAAACACAGTACCAAGACAGCAGAGGTGGGCCTGCTTGGAAACAAGGTCTGTCCAGCACCTATAGTGTGTTGGCATATCCTTTGTCAAGGTCATTTTTCATCAGTTGTTACCAACTGGCAATGGGCACGTGTAGAAATCTGAACTGTGTTTTTCTCTAGGCAGTTCCACTGACTACATTGATGTGAGGAGTAATAGTGCTAGAATAGCGCTTGTTTCTTTGGAATGTGTCATCTTCTGGAAGATACATTATTCAAATACATGCTACATTAAATAATACATGGTTTTCAGTGTACACCTCTTCAGTTTTGGGGGGTTTTTTCCCTTAAGGTGAAGGAAGTGCATCTCATTTCTTGCTTTGTCATTGAAATATTCATAGTAGAGTTGAAAAGATTTAATTTGGAAAGGAAAAAAATCAGGGGAAAAATACGCAAATTGACCCAAAGTTCGAATTGCTGTTATTTGATTCAAATTCAGATGCGCAATGTAAAATACCAACTATGTGTCTGATCATAGTGGGAACTGAACTATTGTCTATTGGTTTACAAAATATTTGAACATTCATTTAAATAACAAAAAACAAAGCCAATTTCCCTATTACATGGTTGTATATTCTTAGATCATGGCCTTCAGATGTTTCTGTGACTCTTACACAGTTTTGAATTAAATCATTTAGTCATAATACTGTTTTTTCTTACCCCTCCCCCAGGAGGTGAATTGCCTGTAATTCTGCTCTATATCCCTATCCATCATCTTTTCTTATTCTGGTCTTTATTAGACACAGCTTTCTGTAGTGCATGATCAATATCATGTAGTGTGCCTTTTTTATGGAAAATGTTCCTGTTTTCTTGCTTTTAGGTGAAGGCAAAGCTTTAAATTAAATTTAAATTTTTAAATTTAAATCAAATTAATTTTGAATGCCACTTCATCCATGGGCCTGAGCTGAATTTTAAGAATAAACTTAATGCTGTGATCAGTGATGTGTTCATGCTTTTGCACATGTCTGTGTTGCTTTGAGCTAACACATTTCTGAGGGAGGAATTTGGCCTGCAGGTTGCATAGCTGGCAGTGATGTACAAATCTTGACTGAGGTTCTGAGTGAGTTTGCTTATAAATTCAGGAAGTGTTCTGTGGGAGTGGCAGACAGTGATGATGCACCAAAAAGCCTTTCTTAACACAGAGGAACACACTTCACAGCTGCCAGCTGCATTTTTTTGCAAAGAAAGCCCACTGTTCGTGTGCTTACCTTGTTTGGGGTTTTGGGGTTTTTTTTGCCCACTTGCTTAATGTGGGGAAAAATAATATGCATCTAATGCAGTATTTTACTGATTTGGCAAGAAGAGTATCTGTTAAGACTAAGAGCACTGTGACCCAGAATGAGGGATAAATGGCACAGCCAGTGCACTGGGAAGACTGTTACCTGACTGTTGTGTGGTTTGGTTTGGGTTTTTTTTGTTTTTTTACCATGCCCCTCTATCCAGCTGCTCTGGATGGAGAACTCATTGTCTTTAGTGTGTCATGTATGATAGACGTTGAACAAGGTGAGACATGAAAACATAAATACATGAAGAACTTTGAGAGTAAGCGTAAGAAAATTGATATGTACTTCAGTATTTCTGAACTTGAAATTCAGTCTTTTGAACCTAGATGTGTATGTTGAGGGAGTCACAGTATTTTGCCTGGAATTTTGTCTAGGAACTGTTGTGTGCTACTTGATTGAGTGTATTGTACAAAGCCAAGGGGAAATTCTTTGTTTGGTAGGGTCTGAGCCCATAGTTCAACTTCTTTCATTAATGTTGATCTAGTAGAGCTGGTGTAAGTATCAATTTTTTTGTTGTTGTTAATATGGCAATAAGATTTTACACATTTTGGGAGAAATTCATAAAGGTGAAGGCCTTGATGAGTGAATACCTTTATGCTAAATCAGTGAAGAAATGGCTTATGCTATTTAGTAGTGGGGTAAATGCTACAAAAGTAGATGTGGGAAAGGACTATAATTAGTACATATGTGAACCTTGTTGACCTCTGAAAAAAGGGTGGGATAGACCTACATATTTTTATGTAAGGGGTGGGGTTTGGTGATTAAATGGCAGATGAGGGCATTTTGTTTATAGGAGCAGAATTGTGCTGCTTGTATTGAAGGCCTCTATTTGATTTCTTCACATTGGAAACTTCTCCTTTCTGGGGAGAAGGGGGGAGTGTGGGTCTAAGTAGTTGATTTGCTTTCTGATTAAACAATATAACACTAAGTCAAATAATGAGAGTCGTATTTAGACAGATGGAAATTCTTGAGCTCTATTCAAACACAAATGCCACTGCTTTCAGATTTGTTTTTATAAGCTGTAGGGAATGTTCTGAATAACATATTTGTATTTGAGACAGCTTTGCATCTTTCTCGCCCTCTGCAATTACTGCATTAGGTAGTGTGGGGATTTGACTGCCTTAAGATTGGAGTATACTATTAGGGCACTGGAGTTGCTTGATGCCTGTACAGTGCCCTGTAGTACTGAGGGCCACAATCGGCATAGCTGGTATTCATAGAACAGAAACTTCTCAGACATTGACCAAACCCAAGGATTTACAGAGGGAAGGTGGGATCACTCCGTTCTTTGCTTTTGCTTTGTTCCTTTTTTTCTGGTGGGTTTTTTTTAGGAATCTGTTTTTTCAGATATGTAACTCTTGTGGCTTAAGATAGAAAAATGTACATATATAACTGAAACATTTACTCTTTTTTTTTTTTTTTTTTGCCACCTCTTTGAAGAGATTTGCTGGAAAAGCAATACTTCCCATCATGTGACTGTCGGGAAGGAGAACACATTTGAAGAATTAGGAGATTAGTAGAAGTGATTTCAAGGTCTAGGGTTATTAATATAAGCTGTGTAATATGTGCTAAAATATATACTCCAAAGAAATACTTTCAGTGATACAGATTTGGAAGTTTTTTAATCTATTTGCTATCTGTACAGTTGTACAGCTTTTTCTATTATATAGAAAATGCCTAATAAAGCAATGACCTCTGTAGCCACTCCTAGCGTACATGCTAATAAGTATCCAGTATGTAGAACTATTTCCCCAAGTGTTCATTAGAGCATTGTAATTTAAATTTTGATCTAAATGTAGCGTGTCAGTTTTGCAGCATATCTGTGAGCGACAACAAAACGAGTTACCACTTAAGTGCAATTGTTATAAATGCAACAATCTTTCTTTCATATTCTGACATAGGATAGGTAGCATAGCCAGTAGAAAAATGAAAACTAAAAGCAGTTCTGGGAAGGAAGCTTAAAGAATGTGCTCCCTTCCCTTTATTTATTGTTCCATCTCTGTTCTGTATTTTTTTTTCCCCTTGGATAGGTGGATAATCATATTGAGCTCCCATAGCAGATCTTTTCTCTGAATGTTAGAAAGACCAACTGTTATTATTCAATATTAAATACCTGATATTGTCATAAATGTGTATATGTATGGTGTCTATATCTGTATACAAGTAAAGTGTTTTCAGTGAGTTCATTTCTGCTCTTGGATCTTTATAAAGACATTCTGTGACTGCTGCATTTCCCCATTGTGCTTTAAATATAGTAAACACAATTATTATCAGCTGAAATTTGTTTTGTAAGTAGTTAAAACATTCAAACACAGCCAGATTCCTAAAAGACCTCACTATAAGGTTTGGAGGCTATGTTTCTTTGGAATCAAGCTAAAAACCTCTGGGAAGATAAAATGCCTGAAGGAATGTAAATCAAGTCAAATACTATAACACCTCTAAAGGAAAAAAACCCCTTGTGTGTGTAGTCCATGACTTATCAATAGACATGACAACAGGTAACAACTCTGTTGGCTAAAACCAATAAATAGGACAGGAAAAAATAAAATTGAACTAGTAGCAAATAGATTGTAGTCACCACTGTGAAGAGCTCAGGAAATTTTTTTTGGTTATTTTACATTCCTCACCACCACCATGGTACTTCTGCAAAATAGTGATGAAGATGAAATGTAAGATAAAATCCAGTAACAACAGTATTAGTGTTTGTATTTTATGTGTTTAATATCTGTTTACATATCTCTCTCTCTGCGAGAAACAAGTATATTATACTTGGTATTATATGAGATTATATTATTATATAATCTTACGTAATTAAATGTTTTGTGTGTCTATATATACACAAAGCACTTGTTTGTACATAAATACAAAGCATGCCTTTTCAATTCCACTTTTTTTTTATTTGAGATAAGGTGAAAGCAGACAAATTTTGAAATCAGTAATGAAAATGAGATAAAATCCTCAATTTTACATGAGTTAAGAAGACTGAGAAGGTGTTGAGGTACTATAAGAGGAAAAAAAGAGTGAGGGTGGAGGAAAATTCTTTTATACTCTAAGAGCAAGAGGCCTTTAGTTCTAAAAAACAACTGTTTTGAAGTTGATACAAGGGAAATGCATTTAGCAGTACATAAACATAACATCTAGAATTTGCTTCTTAGGAGATCCTGAAGTTCAAAAGCTTAGAGGGATTTAAAGTCTTAAGAATTCATATGAATGCCCTTCTTTCATAAGCCAGCTACTTACCTGAGAATAACAAATAGCCTCTGTAGTCTCTCTGCACTAAATTTAGTTGCACATTCTTTGAAATAGCTTATGCTATTCACTGTCAAATATCTGGACTAGATGTTATTGAAGGGGCAATTTCATTACTCTGAAATGAATGTTGCTGGATTTTGGCTTCATGCAAAAATATTTTTGTACTCAGAATACCTAATTTTCTGATAAATCATAGACACTTAAAATATTATTTGTGGTAGTTCATAGGTAGTTATGGTTTATGTGCTTTGACTAAAGGCAAAAGCAAACAAAATATTAAGCAGATTTCTACTTATGCTCTTGGTTGTGCTTATTGAGCAGCTACACTAATTGTATTTCTATATCGTATGTAGAAATAATCATGCCAGTGCTGTTTTAAGATATTAATGTGTAAGATGTTGTGTTCATACAGAAAGCTATTTTGTACCAGCCTCTGAGATCATTGCTGTAGAAGAAACTGAATTTAACAAGAAACAGCGTAATATTGGCAAATGGCAAAAAATGGCAAAGCCACATGCTTTCACAGGTAAGGCAAATACAGCGTCAGGATGCTTGTGCTAATTACTTCATTGGAAGTACTTTAGGGCAGACTCAAAAGGAATCTTCAGATATTTTTTTTTACTAGAAGTGATGCATTGAAAAAACCAAGCCCCACGCCCCCCAAAAAACCAACCAAAAAAACACCAACCGAAAAACCCACAAAAAACAAACAGATCAACCCCCACCAAAAATCTGCCAGTTTACATTTAAAGATACTTATTTTGGAATCACAGAATGGTTTAGGTTGGAAGGGACCTTTAAAGATCATCTAGTTCCAACCCCCCCTGCCACGGGCAGGGACACCTTCCACTAGACCAGGTTGCTCAAAGCCCCATCCAACCCGGCCTCACCACCCTCACAGTGGAGAATTTCTTTCTTACATCTAACCTAAATCTACCCTCTTTCAGTTTACAGCTATTCCCCCTTGTCCTATCACTACAGGCCTTGTAAAAAGACCTTCCCCAGCTTTCCTGTAGGCCCCCTTTAGGAAATGGAAGGCTGCTACAAGGTCGCCCCGGAGCCTTTTCTTCTCCAGGCTGAACGACCCCAGCTCTCTCAGCCTGTCCTCATAGAGCAGATGCTCCAGTGCCCTGATCATCTTTGTGGCACTCCTCTGGTCTCTCTCCAACAGGTCCATAGCCTTGGAAAATAAAACCCTACCTTTAGGAATACGTGTTATGTTTAGTTATTTAATGAAGGAAGTTCTAACTAATGTCTTACGTTTCTACTGCTGAATGACTCTGCAGCAGGTTACTTGCTTTCTACTACTTGACAGAAAATCGAGAGAGGCTGGAAAAATGAATCCTAAATGTTTGGGGTTTTTTAAATTATCCCTAACCATCCGATTGCAACAGTGTGCATGTAAATGTTCTTTGTATTATTGACTGTATTCTTAAAACAAAGTGGCAGAAGTAAATTTGGTTGGTTTGGGGAAAGAGTGGTGAATTCTGTGCTGCAAAGCTGGGGCAAATGTGATTGCTCCCATGCCAAAACTTTATGTTGTGGAGTACTTTCCTCACATTTAGTCCTTCAGTAACAATGATTGGTGATACTTTAGATGGAAAGGTAAGGGTGCTTCCTGTCTCGCCAGCCTATTTCTTAATGCACAAGAAAACTCTCAATCTTTTTTCTCAAATTTCAGCTTTATGAAATTAAATTAACCCTGTTGGTTACATGGGAGCTGATGTGAGAGTTTGGTTTATCCTCTTAAGCTTATGGCATTTTATATTATTTAGATGTTGCAGACTTTCATATGGATGAAATTATATATAAGCTCAGTGAACTTATTGTATGTCTATAATCAGTATATGGAAAATGGATTGTATTTGGTTTAAAAATAAGTTTTTGTTTCAGTATCTGCTGTAAGGTAATTGCCTAGAGCAAGTGTTTTCTTTTATGTTTTTGTTTTGACTTTTTACAAATGTCCTATTCACACTCTAAATGCTTCTGTCATTTGCAGAAATGTGTAGTGGGGGTTAATTACCACTTTTTTTTCCAAAGGTAGATATTTTGGAGATCTCTCTGAAATGCATTTGTCATTTCACAGAACTGTCTCATTGTGCCTCTTCTGTTTTTTTTCTTTTTTTTTAATTTAAATAGTTTATTTTGTGAAGAAAGCTCGAAATCACCGCTGGCGGTGCAGTGATGTGACATTTTGGTGTGCTGATGAGCACTCGTGTAATCAGTGGATACAGGCGCTGAAAGAATTACTTGAAATGCAGAGTAAGTTCAACTAAAATACTAACATTTGCAGCATCATTTTACAGGCCTTTGTGTCAGTTAATACTATTTTGATATATCTGCTATTATGAACTCTTAAGAGCAGTTTATGCTTAAAAGTTGAGGGAGCTGAGAGTTGAAGTATCTCATTCTTCTTATCAGTAGTTTTGTATCTCATTCTTCTTATCAGTAGTTTTGTATCTCACATACTTGCTAAATTGTACTGAGTGTTTAATGAGTCAGGACTATAGGTGTCTTATAAATTTGCCAAGATGTAAATTATTTTCACAAAATAGGGACACACTAGAAGCTTAGCAGAGGCTTTAAATGACTAGCTTTGGAGAAAGTAAAGGGCAGAAGTAAGCTCAGAGATTTGAGGTCCTCTAGAGATCTGAGAACAAGAATTGTAGCAATTGTAAGATTTATGGGTGGCTTTCTGTGTGTCTGTCTCACCTTTCCAGTCTCTCTCATCAGCAATGTGCCTTATGTAGTAAGAGTTCCCATTAATCTTGGACACCTATTTCTTGGAAGGCTAAAGGTAGTTTTGCAGGAGTTATTGTGATACCTTGATAGATGTCAGGGAGCGGCAGGAGCAGAGCAACTCTGACTAAAGGGAGGTCAAGGATGACCATAACACAAGGCAATGCTGTCACTGATGAGGATGTAGTCCCACTGTATCTGAGCAGGGTGGGCAGAGCAGGGATGTGGATAGCAGGTCCCATTTACAGCCCAGATGAGACAAAGTAATCAGGTCCACCCAGGGAGGCCACATAGGAGCAGCAGGAGATGGAGATGGAGGCAGGACTGGAGATGAACTATCTACGGCCAAGGTCTGAGGTCATCTGAGACAGCCAGATAAGGGACTGGATACAAGTATGCCTATGATATGACTTGAGCAAGTACTTAAGGCTCACAGAATAAAAATAGATATTTAACAAAACATGTTCTTCTGAACCAGCGTTAGAAGTGTGCATCTTACTAATGTTTTTGTTTTGTATACATTTATTAGAAGCCAGATACTTTGTGTAAATATTTCAAAAAATGGGGTTTGTGCACCCATTCAGTACACCTGTGACAGATGTGGCCTGGCCAGTCATCTCTGAGTGCAGGTGTTCTATTGGTAACAAACTATTTCAGAAAAGGTAACTGGTTTTCAGAGAGTGTGAATAGCACTTTGGGTGTGTGGCAGCTTTAGTTAGCTTGAGTGGATTTATTATGCAAGTGTGCTGATCTAATAACTCTGTTTATTCTTTCCTTTTAAAATAATAATTTAGAATGCCATCTGAGGAAGTGCAAATGTTACAAGGTCTTTGGGTTCTATGCAAAAAAGGAAGGCTCTCTAAGTGCAGCAAGCATTAGTGTTTTGTGTATCTCAGTACAGAAGTGTAGTACTTGTTTTCATTGCCACCACCAGTGTAAATCCATAACTATTTGAACAAACTTGAGGTAGTAATATCAATAGTGTTTTTGGGGGGTGGGGGGGGCAAAGAGGTTACACTATAGGGCAAGCACTTGCTTGTACAGCATGTAGTTTTGTGAAGTATTCTTATTGGTCTTTATTACAGAAAGGAAATGCATTTTAACTACGTTACCAAAGCAAGAACGGTATTTAAATAAATTAATGTAAAAGTATTTCCATGTAAGCTTCACTCACAAGTGCCTTTCCTGTTGCTGCCCTTGGTTTGTCTTTTGTCTTGTATGTCTGTAATACTAATGTAATCTAGTGGGAAGCTACTGCAAGAATAATATGTATAAAAATGTGAAACATGGAGTCAGGTGAAATGACACTGAATTTCACCTGCTGTCTTACTACCGATTTGTTCAATACTGTCAGTATCCTCAGTATAATAAAGAGGCTAGATGAAATAGGTTTTTATAGCTCTTTGATAAAGAGTTATAGAATTATAAGAGTTAATAAAGAGTTAGAAAAGGCTTGTATGCTGTGTTCACTTTGTTTACGGGTTTATTTTTGTTGAATTTTTGGTTTGTGTACAAAAGCACTATACTATAATATTTTTCCTTACTGCAGAGTCTAGACCAAAGCAGTTGCTTGTATATATTAATCCATATGGAGGAAGACGACAAGGGAAGAGGATTTATGAACAGAAAGTTGCTCCACTCTTCAGTCTGGCTTCTATCTCCACTGAAGTTGTTAGTAAGTAATGAATATTTGAGTTTCTTAATAAACACAATATGAACTCTTTCAAACATCTCTGAGTAGCTTAAGTTCTTTCTTACATTTTTTTACTGAGGAAATGAAATGAAGTGGTAGAAAGGGAATGTTTTCTAAATAAAGCATAGGTAGCCAGATAAATGGTGACCTTGGATCAATTTTCTGCTTACTAAACTAAAACCTCTGGTACTTTTGAGCTCTTTGAGCTCTTCATTTATAAGATAATGCCTTTCTTATCTTTTTCTATTTTACTTTTAAAACCAATTGTTCATTTGCAAAATTTTTTAGTGAAATGTTTTGCTGTATATACTGTAGTGCATGTCTCTTTCAATTCTTCCCTTGGCATAAAATCTTTTGAAACACGCTTCGTGGGCAGGCTATTTTAGGGTCACATTGGTAGTAGAATCATGGTTGTTAATGAATTAATAATAACATTTTTATAATTGTATGTTATATACCATTTTATAATAATATTTTTATAATAGTAATTTTTAATGTGTTTATTTCTTCATAGTAACTGAACATGCTAACCATGCTAAGGACAATTTATTTGAAGTTAATATTAATAAATATGATGGGTAAGTAACCTCAGTTCTTCCGCC
>JANZLQ010000005.1:17344935-17369829 GCA_026212715.1 Elanus axillaris | reverse complement strand
TTTTTCCGCCCCCCCCCCCCCCCCAGCTGATATATTCTGTAATCTATCCTTGTCTCTAAAATCGTAGCCTTCATTGCTGATACGTTTATTGCACCAGCTGAAAGTTCAGGGGCATATTCCTTTCCATAGATCATCCACACTTAGGAGTATCAAAGGAAAACTAAACTGTTTCAGTAAACCTCTTCAACACATTCAAGTATAGTATAACAACGTTTGCATGAGATTTGTGTTCAAAAGATGAATGTAAAGCTAATTTTTGCTTGTCCAGAAAAGTTGAGCGTTCTGTGATAGCTCGAAAGCTACCTTGAAGTCTTTTGTGGTATAGGTGATCTTGACTTATACATGAGTCCAAAACACTGCATCAGTAGTTTTCAGCCTGTGTGTAAAAACCACGAACCATTTAGAAATGTTTCACATAGCTCCTTTTGCTATGTAGCATTGTTCAAATAATGGCTACATCATCTGGCTTTATTTGTGTTTGTTCTGTTGTGGAATTACTGTTTCAAAAGATGACCTAACTGAATGGTGAAATTGTATTCCATTGTTAAATCTACTGTAGAAGCAGAATATTTTAATAAATATTAAAATAGACATTCCAGCTTCCAGTTCATGACATGAAACAAGTTACATGACTGGAAAATCATGAAAATGTATGCAGAACCTATGCAAATAGACTCTCATAACTACCTTATTTTAAAATAGTATCTTGTGCTTGTTGACAGGTACATTTGAACTGGTAAGTTGCAAAAATAAAACACTTTCTATCTTTTCAGAATACTTTTGCTAAGGGAGCAGATCTGCGTGCATTGTATAAATTGAGTGAGGGCATCATGTTGACAAATTGTGGTAGTAAGAAACTATGTTCACAGGTTGAGTTCCTAGACTTTACCTGCTTTAAAATGAATTGACTTTAAATAAGCCATTTTGACTGTACTGGGATTTTTCTTAATTATGCAGAAGTGCAAGGAAGGGAAACTGGGATCTTAGAAAAACCTAGTTAGTTAAGATTTTTCCTTTCATTTGACTTAAATGATTTGAAATAGGTAATACTGATGGTTGGTGAAATTGTAATACAGAACAGAAAAGGGAAGCAAGTGAGCCCATGTCTGTTCCTAGCAAACTGTTTTTTACAAGTGCCAGTGACCAACTGTAGTGATACCTGAAGTGTTTTTGACAGATTCAAACAGTCTCTTATTGAAGAAGTTTGTTTTTATTTTCTGTGGTGGGGTTTTTTTGGTTTTCTCTCTAACATGACTGAGCTAAAAAAAAAAAATAGGTCGGAGAACTGTATCTTTTAGAATCTCATGATTCTTCTATTCCCAGGCTGGTCCTTAGTGGCAGTTAGCTAGGGAACTGCAACCTGTCTTTCCAAGCCTGATTTTTGTCCGTCATGTACAAGTCTGTTTCTGTGGTGAATAGTGATATTAGGAAGGAGTTCTTGTATTAATACTACTTCTTAAATAACAGATCGTGCTTATATGGAAGATTTTAACAACGGTTGCACCACATAAATGTGTGTGTTTCTTCAAGTTTGACTCGTCTTACACACAGGAAAAGCTTCTTTGGATTCCTACATCTAATTGTTGTTCACTTGTCCTCTTAGATGGGTTCTGATAAATGGCTTTCCCTTCACTCAGTCATGGGTTTCTTCATTTAATCTCCAGATGCACTATTTGGCAAAGCCATGCCTGTAATTTTGGAACTAGATACAAGATTCTTAATGATAACCACTTCACTGCTTTGCAAGTGTATTTACTTAAGACAGCTTATTTAAACCTCTTGTCTGTGTTGCCTGTTTGTTCTTCCCACTTCCCCTTACAAGAATTTCTTAAGGTGAGTCTACTTGTCTAGTAGCTCAGTGTCAGAACAGCTTCTCTTTAAAGACAGTTACTTAAAATATTCATTCAGTTACAATGTAGCAGGTTTTTGTACCTCATTGTGCAGAACAACTAGAGCATGCTGTAATATTGTGCAGGTAATGACCATGTTTAGAGTAAGTCTGACATGTATGAATCGCTGTTCTTCCTTATCCATATGCCTGTTGCATAAGCCTTTGCAAAACTGCTTCAGGTTGTTTTTTTTTCCTAGTTCTTGAATTAATTCACAGAATGGATGAAATTTAAAAGAACTATGGTCCCTTCTAAACTCATTTGTCTTGTGGACTTGATTCTCCTGAAGTCCTTTAGCATATGCAGTTTACCATTATCATCTGTCTAAAAAGTGAAATGCTAGTCCACTAGAAAAATAAACCCCCAAAGTAAGAATTGCTCTAAGATCTCCCTTACAGTAGTTCTTCATTAGGGGCCTTCACACATGTGATTTGCACACATCTGTGACTTGCACATTGGTCATGTAATGTTTGCAATGAATTTGGATATGCTAATACTGTGTATGTGAACTTCTTTATCTGTCAGTATTTACCCTTGATAGGTATAGACATTTGTATCACTCATCACTGAGCCTGGGTTTAGTATTGTTATAAAAAGAACGCTACTGGGACAACATTGGCCTTGAACTGACATGGAAATTTTTGCACACTTAACCTCTTTCTTAGAATCTGCAGAGAAAGATGAGATGGGTTACAGCAGAGGAATAATGTAGTTAAGCTGTAAGAGAAATTAATTACAAAAATGAAAAACAAACGTCGTTTTTTCCCTTCTCTCCCAGTCTCTTAGCTCTTGACTTAGAGTTGGACAGTGTATATTTTTAAGACTGTCCTCTCCATTCATGAAAAATTAACTGGGTTTTTTCAAGCTTTCCTTCTGCTGACAATACAATAATAAGTAAATTTAAATCATCAGTACTTAAATTTTAAATAAACTAACTTGTCCTTTGAAATAAGTGCTCATTCTGCAATACTTGTTGCTGACTATGTGGAAGAGTAAGTATTAGTTTATGCACTGGAAATGATTGCTGTGGATAACAGTAAACAATCCTAAATATGTATGCTGGAGACTACTTGAATAACTTCGGATTTGTCATGTGTTCCTTTAAAGTGTATTTGAATTAGTTTTTCAGTTAAAGAATGTTTTTTAGAGTTCAGGGTGTGCATTTGATTATTGTGCATGAAATGTATACTGCTGTAAAATAGTCTTTTACTTCCTAGTATTTGCTTGGCTGTGGACTCTCTGCTGAGCTTTAACTTATTGAGGATCTGTGTAGCTGCTGCACCAGCTCTGACCTGAATTAAGTTTGCAAAACAGAGTTTTGCATCTGGTAACATTTAGAACTCTGTTTCATTATGAATGGTTATGTAGATATACATGACTTCTGTCTGCTTGATGGGCTTTCAGCATGTTCAAAAGAGAATGCAAGCATGCACTTTTCTGTTTTTTGACTTTCATATAATGTATAACCCTGTTAAATCAATAGTGTAAGTATACTTCTGCCTGAAGCCACAAATATTAACTTACTTTTCCCTTTTTAGTAGAGGTACCCTAGTTCTGTTTTGTTTACTTGGAAAGCTGTATGTACAGTCCTGTTCATTGTTTTCCTTGTATAGTGAATTTCCACTGATACTTGTCTGTCTGCACACAGCAATAGAGGATAAAGATATTTTTTTTAGGTTGCATTCCAACATTTTTTTCTAACATTTCAGACACGTCTAGGTGTATTTGCAGTTGTGTAGCTTGATTTTTTTTTTCCTGCTTTTTGTTAATTGCCAAGTTGACTGTGACCATGTAAAAATGGAGAAGGAGAATAAAACAACTATTTCTGATGTGCCCAGTGCATGCCCCAAGTAGAACACTTGCTGTGTTGTTTATTGACTGTTAGTGTGCATTCTAATTTATGTTTCCTGGCAGTGTTGTTTGTGTTGGTGGGGACGGCATGTTCAGTGAAGTGATGCATGGTCTCATTGGAAGAATGCAGAAGGACTCTGGCATAGACCAAAATAATCCCAAAGCACCGTTAGTCCAGTGCAATATAAGGATTGGCATAATTCCTGCTGGTAAGAAAGGGTTAACCTTCTGTCTACTTTATTAATTCTTGAAATTTCTTCTTATTCATAACTTCTTGAATTTAGACCTAAGTACAAGATAAGAGCAATGACATGCCATAAGACACCTAGCTAAAGCTGCTTGTATCCCAGTATAATTATTGATCACATGCACTTTTATTTGGAAGGGAACTTTGTAAAGAAAATCAAATCTTAATGTGCAACTTTAGAATTTAATTACTTTTTTTTTGTGGCTTATTGTGTGTTAATACAAGATAAGATGTTGATAGTAATACCTTTGCCTATCTGAACACATTAATGAGTGAAATTTACTGAACAGAGACTTGCCTGATAAATATTTTTCCAGTTTCAAATGCTCCACAGATTTAGTAGAATTGTAGTGAGAGCCTCCCACTGGTCTGGCAAACTCCAAATAAATGCTGAGCTTCCTTCTTCCCCTCCCCCCTCCCCCCACCTCCCCCCCAGCTGTCATCACAGAAAGCATAAGGCAAATACTGGTGAGAAACAGTCCTCAGGTTCCAGACCAAGTTGCATTTTCTGCCCCTTTTTAGAGGTGCTATACCTTCACAGTTCTCGGCATCAGCATCCTTTACAGGCAATCCTGCCTACTGTCATTGAGAGGCATTTGAGAGAATTCACACTTGGAATTCAGATTTTTGGGAATAAACTTACTTTTTTTTTTAATTGACCATAAGCAGTCTTTGGATGAATCTTGCTGTTAAGTCTAGTGTGCCAGTTGTTACCTCACCCTGCCCAGTTGGTCCCCAAGATTTTTTCAGAAGTGGACTTACAAGATGACTCTCTCTTACAGGACTGGATTCAGTGTTGCAACACTTTAATAGCATCTGCAATTTTGAGGATGCTGTGGAAAGACAAATGGACAGTTCAGTGTCTTTTCTATGCTGTTCTCTTTTACTTGCCACATGCTTGAGATTGGAATTAAAGAAGTGGGATATGAAATAAACGTTATGAGCTTCTGACTAGAAGAAAGACACAGACTTTATAAGAAAATTTAGCACAGGTTGTAAAAATACACTAAGTGATATATTTGTACCTTCAGACTTCAGGTGACTAATTTTATACTTGTTATATCTTTGTGAAGAATGTATCCAACCCCAAATGGTCTGAATTGTTGGTTGGAAGAAGCTTAACCCTTTCTGCTTGCAGTACAATAAGGGTTAGATATCTGAAAATTGCAATGTGAATATCCCCTTACGGTTTTTCATTCTTCTTGTTAGCTAGCACATTAAGGGTTCTGTATAGCAGAATCACTATTTATAATTATATCCTGATTTTATTTGTTAAAGCCTTGTATTAAAATCAGTTTGTATAATAAACTTAAGAATAGAATTTGAAGTGTTCTACCCTTCATTTCCCTTATTTGGGCAAATTTTGTGGATTAAAGGTTTTTGCTTACATAGTTGGTTTCAACCAGAAAATTTTGCCTACTGGTGATGTTAGTGACTATAAGTAGATACAATTGAAAAAACAGAACCTCGTTATTAACAGCTATTTCTTTGTCCTTAATTAAGTAATTAACTATAAGCATGTTAAAATTGCAAGATGAACCTTGCTTTTTCAACAATTTCTTAATGCATTTGTTCCAATTGCAACTAAATTATGGTCTTCACTAATATTTCAATATTGCTAACATGTATTGAGTCACTTCTCTTTAATGTTTTGTTTGTTATGTTCTGTCTGTTGTAGCTGTTTGCTATTTGAATGTGTACTGCATGCTGTAGTCCTTGAACAAACATGGGGTACAGTGTTGTAATCAGTGCTAAGATTCAAATATTTTCTCCAAGCCATTATTTAGATCCCTCAAAAAATACTTACAATGGTGTATAAGGAAGCTGGCCTTGCTATTAAGTTTCTGGAAGTACAGAGGATAATACATATCTTGATCCATTTGTATATTGTACAATATTTAAAATGATCCACTACTGAAACTATGGGAAAGTGCTTATTTACAGAAAAAGGGAGTCAAATCACTGTACAAATCTTAACCCTTTTTTAACGCATCTAGGGATCACAGGGACCTTAAGCTGTGTATGAAATAGCCAAACCCATGCATTGCAGGGTGATCAGGAAGGCAGCAAGGGTGGTTTGTTTATTTTTTTTCCAGCCCTTGGTGAAGCAGTTCTCTGTTCACCTTTGATGTAATGGAACTCTGACCATGTATTGACCCCAACAGTTTCCCTAGTTCACAGTCTAGTGCAAGGAGTCTGTTCCAAAGTAAGTGAGATCCTTAAAAAGACTTTTTTTTAAACTAAACTGACAGTCCTAAAATAAAGCGAGTCAAAAGGAATACTGAAATATAAATCATGCATCTAGAAAAACTTCACCCATGGTACTACTTGTACTTCTTTATAACCAACCTTTATCTTAAAATCCTAAGAACTCATTAATAAATGTTGAAAACAAACACTACCCATAGTTTAGAGATTAAGTTCTAAAGCTCTGTGTGTCTTCTGATACATGGAGACAGTTTGTTCAGTCAGGACAGGAGCTTGGGGTAAGGTGACACTGAATCTGTGTTTTTGCCTTTTATATCATATAGTTCCTAATGTCAAGCTGTGTTAACAGAAACATGGCAGGTTGTGGTTGTGATTGAAGAGTGTATTTAACACTCAACTCAGCAGACTTAATCTTTGCTCAGAAACTGTTGGTTTAATTGTACAAGGTTTGAAATTACAAATGAAAGATTTAATGCTGAAACACTCTATATGGCCATTTTTTAGTGATTAGCTTTATTTCATAAGCAGAATCCCATTGTGCAGACTTTTTTTTAATGTTGTATGTTACTTGTAAATCATGATTCTAACTTTCTGGAGAAAGCCCCTGCTTGCTCCCCCCCCCCCTCTTGTTTTTTTAACAGATGTGTCTTTTTCCAGACAGTCTTTTTCTTTAGTATGTCTTCTGATTAAAAAAATACCATTTATTCTTACGCTTTATGGTACACATTTATGAAATGTGTTTTTATTGACATGAATAAAGGCTTCTACTTGAATGGCAGTTTTAACTTCTGAATTTCTCTTAGTTGCAGCCATTCTTCGAATCTGCCGGTGTAAATTGACTGCTGTTGTACACAGATTTGCTGTTAAGGTACTTAGAGGTTGTAGCAACCTGACAAATTTTTGCACTGTGATGTGGTAACTACAAGTCAGTGCGCCTACAAAAACTTCAGTTTAGTTGCCACTTCCTCCTTGTGCCATCTAGCCTTAAAAGCAATTCAAGCCATGGTTTCTCACTGCATTCAGAGTGGTAGTATGCCTCCTTGGAACTTAAAAACCGAGAATCATTTCTTCTACAACATGTGGCACTGACATTTCATCCACATGTTTTATTATTAAAATTATACCCTCTGGAGTAAGCTGAAGTAATTTGTTCTTACTAAACCTGGCATAGAACAGGACGACAAACCTGTCAACTGCTGTTGGAGGACTTTTACTCACTTTGTGCTGTGGCATAATATTAATGCAGTAGTTCTTCCAAAACCTAAGTCTGCCAGCTTACGCTGGGGATAGGGGAAAAATCTTCCACGCGCTAGGGAAGACTGAGTAAAGTGTAGATACAAAGTATTAATTGCTATAGTAATTTCTGGTTTGTAGTGTATCCAGATCCTTCTTGCTTTTGATATGGTCAAGATATGAACACTGTAATGTCTAGGATTGAAGCATGCAGTATGATTATAATCAGCATGTTGATGCGTAGCTGTAGAAGTTAAGAATGCTAAAGATATAGTACAGGCTTCTTATGTGAAGGCAGTATAGGAAAATGGTGGAGGATTCATTCACAAACTTGAAAACCAGATGCAAGAAAAATCATGAAGTGTGACTGTAGTTTTATAGTACTGTCATCTAGGCTGTAAAATTTATCTTAAAAAATGCATTCAAGCATAGCTTAAAAAGCTTTCTAATTCTTTTTTTAAATTAATCCAAGTGATGTGTCCACAGCCTTCTCTTTTACAATGTTTCCAATATTTAATGATCTTTGCAGTTTAATTAGCATCTCATTTCAAGGTTCAGTATGTCCAGTGTGAAATCTGAAGTGCAATGTTTTGTGTTCCTTCTTCAGAATTTTGAATGCATTATACTTCTGGAAATGACAGTCTTAGAGCTAAATACTGCTTTTAATATGGTGGGGCTGCTATGAGGACAACTACGTCAAGATTACTTTCCCCTGTGCTGTTAAACTTCATCTTCTTAAATTTGCCATTATTCTATTAATCCATTTTTGTTGTACTGTGGTACTGAACTTCTGCTGAAGTGACTATCTTCAAAAAAACCCAGACCAAAGTTCTGAGCTGTTCTTTTTTTTTAAGCCAATCTGTCATTCTGCAGATGTTAAACTTGATTTCTGGTTTCTGGATGCAGGAAGGTGTATAAAACTCCTGAGTAGGAACATGACTGTATGCCCAGGCCATTCATTGCTCCCTGTAACAATAGCTTCACCACTTACTTTTGAATGTGTCAGATCTCTATAATTTGAAAATCACTTCCCAGAAAAGTCACTGTCTAGATTTTTCAAAATACTAAATGCTGCTTGACAAAGGGTATGCAGTTACTCAGTCTTTAGCATGACTCACCTGATATTTCATCTGTGAGGTGACTGCACGTGTTGTGACTTCACAAAAATACTACAAACGTACAGGACCCCCACCGAAGTTGTTGTTCTATCTGTTTGCAGTACAGAATCCTGTTGCTATACTAATTTGTCTCTGAGGATTCTGCGTGTGCTGTGGGAGCACCTGCCCCTGTCAAGGGTATGTCACACAGAGCAATGCTCATGAGCACTAAAAGTATTTCTATATTTTTGTTAAATTCACTCTTGTTTATAGGATCCACATCTAGCTGACTGTTGCTTCTGTCCTCTGCTTAGTTTAGTACTTCCATTTCTCTGGATTTTGTTTAGTTTTCCATCAATAAAAGCACAAAAATGAATACTTATAGCCCACAGCATGCTTGTGTTTTGGTTTAAGAAAACTTAGTTGTAAGTAATCTAATAATTTTTCAGATGATTAATTCTAGCACTTAGGGGTTTTGGTGGTTTTTGGGGGGCCACAGAATCAATGGCATGAATCTTTCCATACGACCAGTAAATCAGCTGGTTTTGCTTATCGCTTTGATGGTTCTATGACCAATTTAAAGTTTGTGAGGTAGTGTCTGAGCACCTGTCTGCATGACTTGACTGCTCACAAATACCCAGCAATATCTGCATGCAAAGGGGAAATCTGTTGATGCAGCTGTACTGTGTTCTATGTAGTGCAGTCCATCACTTTGGTTTCTTTAATCTTGCTTTAGCAAAAATGTTTTATGGGGAGTACATACTCTTTAATATTTAAAATACATACCTTGGTCATTTCTCCTTGTGATTGATTAAAAGGAAGGATTTCCTTGATAATTTTTAGATCATTAAATTTATTTATTTTAAAAAATCACCATGTTTAAACTTGGGGAGGGAAAGAACGTAGAAGAACTTGCCTGTAAAACAACTTTGTAGCTATATGATACCTCCTAATAGCAAACAGGCTTCAGGGAAAATGGGTAATGAAGCAGGGCTCTAGTTTACATAAAGTATGATTAAGATTCAAAGTAATTATACTTAAACAAAGACTAATTGATGTGCCCTCTTCTGCATGCTTCATATTTTCAGTAGGCTCTTAATGTCAGAATATCTGGGATGAGAGCTTTCTTTAGTTGGGAGATTTCAGATAGTTAGTTTGGGATTCAGTCATCTTGATATGGTGGTATGGTGTCACCATCGTTGAAATGTACTAGCTCTATGCAAGGCAACTATTGTACTAAAGTAGCAGTTGGAAGCCAAGCAGAGTAATCTGCAGTACTTCAGTGCTGGTGGTTGGTGTCATTTTAGGTAATGGAGTTACTCTCCTTAGGGTGAGTTTCAATTTGAAATTGGTATTCAAGTTTCCATACTTACGTTTAGGTGTCTGCAGCTGAGATGGGCATCTAAACTCATATTATAGCCAGGGGGCATCTTGTCAACATGGTCAGTAGAGCCTGTAGATCTTGTGTTGCATCTGCCTGTCTTGTGCTGATGTCTTGTTTCCTAAGGCCCTTCAAATAGGGCCTGTGTGTGAGCACCTTGAATCAAGCTCAAGCTGCTGCAGTCAGCATTCCTGACAAGATCTCTTTGATCAGAATGGAAGCTTTGGCATAGTCTGCAGCGTTACATGTACACATGTAGCTACTTCTAAGTGTCTTAACCTGAAACTTAATCATTCTCTTGCATGCCAATTTTATTTTCTTGTAGCACACTAATACAAAAATTAGTTTCCACACTGAAGATCTTTCTTTTTTAATGAATTAGGGCTCAGTTAACAAGCAGTCCAACTACTTTTTTTCACATGTGCATGTAGTTCTATGCAACCTATAAAAACCTCTTTTATTTTCCATCACTCAGTTAGGCTGTTGCTCTTAAAAATCCCCAAAGAAAATCTGGCAGACTATGTGTATGATTTTTCTGTTGGTACAATGAGAACAAATATCCACCACCTAACACTAGTCAAGCATCATGCTTTATGAAAGCTTCTTGCCCAAATGGAGTGCTCTGGCAATCCTAAACTATTAATCAAGGGGTATTAGTTAAACTATATTTACATTCTATTCCTGCTTTCTGTATCAGATTTATACTGATAACGTAAGCTAGATTTTGGTGGGGTTTGCATGTGCATCTACTCAGAGTGCTGCTTCAGCAGTAGTAGAGTCCAAATCTATTCAAGATACACCTAGAATTTCTGTTTCATTATGAAGTATTCAAATACATTCAAATCCTTAGTGATCATGAATATTTTTGTGACCTTTAAACTAGTACTGTTAGGTTTATGCTTAGTGTGGTGTTATGACCAGTTATATTCTCTTGGAACGTATGTAAGGCATGATACTGGGTTTGTGGCTCCATACTATCAGCTCAGAGAGGAAAAAAACAACAATATTTTACTGTTTGTAGTTGATACTCATGGCATGTCTGAGAAACAGGGATGATTTGACAGTTGGGGAAGACACCAACAGTGTTTGCTAGTCTCCCATTTTAGAATCTTAGAATTAATTTCAGACTTGAGACCTAATTTTAACCCTCTCTTGCTGGTTAATGAATAGAAATTAAAATAAGTTCTATAAAATTGTCCATCAGATAAATCAGCTTTTAACTGACTACAGAAGAGTATACGGAGATAAGCCTCTGGTGTTAAAATGTAGCTTGCATGAATTCCCCTCTTCTCTTCCCACCTATAATGTAAGACTACTTGAAAGCTCTGTCTACATCCAGACAGATGTGACTAAGGTAATTCTAGTAGCAGAATGTGAATGGATCTTGAAGAAATGAGAAAGGTTGGATGAAATGTGAGGCTTGTACATTCAGCAGTAAAAGTTCAGGTCAGATCTTTTAGTGGATATTTTTGTGTCTGTTTATTTCTCTTTTCAAAAGCAGTGAGAATTTTTTTTTTTCTGCCTAACTAAAATTCATGAGTGTAGGAGGCAAAATGAAACTGAAAAAATTGTCAGTAAAGCATAGTTTCGGTATCTGAACTCTCCTTAATGTTTTCTGCTATAAAACTCCAAATGCAGCATCATAACTTTATCTGCATACCTTCTCTGTTATGATACTGAGAGAAATTTGAGTCCATTTCCTGTGCAATAGCATATACTTGTAATGGTACACTTGCACTGTCTTGAACCTCAACCTTGTAGAGAGACATCTCTTTAGTCACACTGTTTCTTTTGTTCTGCAGTTCTGTTATATTTGTATTTTCTTAAATTGGCTCCTGGAGCTGCTGCTTGTTCCCTGTGGCAGGCTTCTGCATAGTGTTTACTTGATAGAAGCTTCACTTTACGGCCTTCACTGGTAGGGGGAGTGGTGACCGTTTCCTGATAAGTAAGTTGGGAGGGAAAGGATTATCTGTGCTCTTATTCATAACGGTATGTCCCCTGACAGTTTTCAAAGTGAGAAAGAACCCAAAGTAGATTTTAAATAGTGGTTGCTCATTCCTCCATTTTTAGTTTTCTATTTCAATTTGATTAGGCCAGAGAAATTTAAGTACTCCGTATCTGAGCTGCTGTACATCTAGTGTATCAGTAGCAAATCTGAGAACATACACGTAGACAAAGTAAGTCTTTGTTTTCAGATATCCAGCCTTGACTTTAAAGGAATTTGATTTCAGGGAATGGATAGGAGAAACTGCAAGATAAATTTGGAATTAGATGCTGCAACAAAAATGTTTTCAGTATGTCTGGCCCAGACTTTCAAGTCCCTGCTGCAGAGCAGGATTCAGAATCCTACATTAGGCTCTTAGATTGTTTTTTACAGGGGTCAGGGAGAATTGCCTGTCTCTAAAAGGCACCTAAAATACTGAGTGAGGAGTGGCCTGAAGGTAGTTAGTAACAAAGACAGAATATAGGTGAAACCTAAAGCTTCCCCCCTTTCTTCTTGTAGGTATTTTGCTCAAGACTGTAAAGGCACATCTGTCTTCACTTTGGTCCCCTATCTGTAAACTAATTCCTGAAAGCAAGTGTTTACTAATTTTCAAATAATAGAACTAAGTAGTAGTTTCTGGTGTAAGATGCAGCTGGAGGAGGATGGGATGTTGACAGTCTAGAATTTAGATCACTCCCTCAAAACCCAGGAGACCAATCAACTTCTTTTCATGATATCTCAATGAGTAAGAAATCTTAAACAAAGGAGGAGCAACATATGCCTTCCTTCCCCTCCATCCTTAATTGATATAAAAGCTGTAATGTAATCCTGAAATTTTTCATGTGAATTAACTTATTTCCCTTCACAAGCTGCTATATATTTATTGCTTATATAGTGAAAATCTTTGTACTTTGTACAGAGAGAAATAAATTCTACTTGGGGGAGGGGAATGTTACAATTTAAATTATAATATTTGTATTCTTATATATACTTTGTTTCATAAAATAGAATGGTCAGGCCAAAGGAACGTAATGCTTTTATTTGGAGGTCCATGCCAATAATACTTGTTTTGAAAAAAATAATCTCTGGGTTTTTATTTTTCAGGATCAACAGATTGCATATGCTATTCAACTGTAGGCATTATCGATCCAGTAACATCAGCTCTTCATATTATTGTAGGTGGGTGGTCACAGTTCACTCTTCTGTTATGAAAATTATTAAAATACCAAAAAATAGTAATTCCATTTAGTTCTTTCTATATGTTTGTGAAATGTAATTGGAACATAATGGCTGAGTTGAAATATGAAGGTTTTGTCCAGGATTTAAGTTTCTGAAATACAAGAGGATAAAAATTGCTTTCTCTACTGTAATTCGTTTTGAAAGGATCATAACGTTTTGAAATTTTATATCTGGTGCTTAAGTTTTCATGCATGCTCTTGAAAATAGCAGTAAAATACAATAAGCAGTGTAAGTTGCTGGTCTCTATCTGAGAAGTCTATGACAAGTAGTATTTTGTACTAGTTGCCCAATTGTCCTGTGCAATCAATGCTTCCCTGCCGAGTTAGAAGTATGGCTTCTGCTTGACTGGAATTAGCTGATAATTCCCCATTTTTACCATCTGGAAGTCATATATTTGAGGAGGAACAGGGAAAACAACTGCTCTCAAGAAATGCTTTTTGATATGTTGTCATCAGGAGGGATGCTGACATTGCCACTTCTCAAAGTCCTGTAGTTCAGTCCCTGAACTGCATGGGGGCTTAAGGAGGCAGCTTGGCATATTCAGTGCGTTGTGATTTGTGATGTCCATCCTATCTTGCCACATACCAAAGAATCATAGTCACCCAGTTCCTAATACTGAATTTGAAAAATTGTGCAAGGTAGTCTTCAGTTACAGCAATGTTGCATAAGCATAAAGGATAGAATTTCCAAGTGTCAATTATTTCATTATCGCTTGTTATTGAGAGCTTAACAGTTGCAGTATTAGGAGCTGTTGTTGCAAAGGTTTATGCACGTGCTTCTGTTACTAACCTATGGTTAAATCTGTCCAGCATATGTAGAGTTTAGGCCTTTGGACTAGGATTAGAGAGAGAGATGGATTTAGTATATCATAGTATTTTAGCTGAATGGTTAAATGTGCATGTATACACATGTTTTAAATTTTTAAGAGTGTTTCTCACGTCTTGTGTAAAGGGTTCTTCACAGTAGTCTGGGGTGGAAGGATGAGAGACAATGGGCATAAAGTGAAACAGGAGAAAAAAGAAAAAAAACCCAAACCAAAACTAAAAAACAACCAACCAAAGAAAAACACCCCCTACCCTCAAAGCCCTACCACCACTTCAAAGCTTACACTATGAGGATGTCAGAGAGGTTGTGTACTCTCTGTTCTTGGGGATTTTCAGGACTTAACTGGATAAGCCCTGAGTAACCTGATCTGACCTCATAGCTGAGCCTACTTTGAATGGGAGAGTTGATGAAACCTCCTAAAGCCCATTCCAGCTTGAATTATCCTCTGATAGTATAACATATAGAATTAAGTAGTATCCGGTAGATGTACAGATACTGCATTGATCTCTTCTGTAATGTCCCCTCCTACTGCTACATGGTAACTGAATGTAAATTCTTAATTTTTTATTTTTAGCATACAGACCTTTTCTTTTCACTTAGTGCTTAATGTTTTTTAAATATTACGTGAAAATAGTATAAAAATTGCTTTTCCTTTTCTGCATATTTAAGTAAAATATATATATGGATATATGACATATGTTATGACATAAATATAACATTTCTTACTTTTTAAAAAATCAGTAATGTTAAAGTTACTATTGTTGTGGTTTAACCCCAGCCAGCAACTAAGCACCACGCAGCTGCTCACTCACTCACCCTCCCACCCAGTGGGATGAGGGAGAAAATCAGGAAGAAGTAAAACTTGTGGGTTGAGATAAGAATGGTTTAATAGAACAGAAAAGAAGAAAGTAATAATGATAACACTAACAAAATGACAACAGCAATAATAAAAGGATTGGAATGTACAAATGATGAAGTACAGTGCAATTGCTCACCACCCGCCGATTGACACCCAGTTAGTCCCTGAGAGGTAATCTCCCGCCCCCACTCCTCCCAGTTTATTTCCTAGATGTGACATCCCATGGCATGGAATACCTCCTTGGCCAGTTTGGGTCAGCTGCCCTGGCTGTGTCCCCTCCCAACTTCTGGTGCCCCTCCAGCTTTCTCCCTGGCTGGGCATGAGAAGTTGAAAAACCCCTGACTTTAGACTAAACACTACTTAGCAACAACTGAAAACATCAGAGTGTCATCAACATTCTTCTCATACTGAACTCAAAACATAGCACTGTACCAGCTACTAGGAAGACAATTAACTCTATCCCAGCTGAAACCAGGACAACTATCACGTTTGCAGCTGCAAACAAAATAAGCCTTAATAGAACCTTGCACTTCTAATCTTCATAGGTGACTGTCAGCCTCTGGATGTCTCTTCTGTACATCATAACAACACGTTTTTGAAGTACTCCGTATCATTGCTGGGTTACGGTTTTTATGGAGATATATTAAAAGATAGTGAGAAGAAGCGATGGATGGGTCCGATGAGATATGACTACTCAGGTAACTCGTGTAATTATTACATTCTTTTGGCAGCATGTAAACATACTGGAGCAGTTGATGTCATCTCTCAAAACCAAGCTTCTCTGAAGCTTTTAAACATAAGAGGCAGACTGAACCTGATTTTAAACTCCTTGTGGTACCAAGTACGTTGGATCACATTATGTAAATCTCCGTAACTTGGGGGATAACATTAACAGTGTGCTCATTAAAATTGCTTTGAATTTTACTATATAGCACAGTTATTTATTAACTGATATTTAGTATTATAAGTATTTTATCAGCTTTATATAGAACTGAAAAGCTTATATTGAACTCTTATAAATGGTGTTGGAAGCAACCCTAATTCAGATTTGTTCAATAAGCATTTTTATTAATAAAATTGCTAGTGCTGTTCTGTGTTGTTAATAGAAATGTGTTGCTAAAGGTCATCTAGTGATAGCTGCCTAAAAAGTAGTCTCTTTGCTAATAACTTTTACTTTCATTTCAATCAGTTAAGAGGTAGGCATTCCTCTGTCTTGGACATTTGACTGATTGAATTGTTAACTTTGTCCTTCCAGCACTTATTATGGAGAGAGCTGAATGGTTTAGCCTAGTTAGCTAATATTTGGACAAATCCTATGCTACTGGAAGGTATTTTTTGCTGCCTTTTATTTGTTTTGTGTTAGGGGAAGAAGATACAAAAGCAGAATTTAAGTAGTGTAGGCTAATTTTAAGATTCAGCAGTGATGTACAGCTGAAATTTTTAGTTAGCTCTTAAAGGTGTCAAGCAAAGTAGTGGCACTATTGGCAGAGGTTAAAAAGTTGGGAGGGCTATTTCCTTGTCCTTTGCAGTCTAAAACATTGTAATGCAAATTACTGTGAGCTTGAGGAGATCAACTATTGTTTTGCAGTCCCTTGAGAAGGAAAGAGAGGAATATTCAAGGGATGTATGCAGATGTGTTCATAATGTGGATTTATTACGACTTAATGCTGCTTAACACCTTTTTTTATGTAGGCTTCAAGACTTTTCTTTCCCATCATTATTATGAAGGAACAATTTCTTTTCAACCAGCAAGACACACACTGGGATCACCACGAGATAAAGATAGCTGCAGAACAGGGTAGGCTAATGTTTATCTCTGGATATTTGACACGAACTGTTTGAAAAGGCATGTGCATAAGCAGAAGTCAGAAATGTTTTTAACACCAGAAACTTACTCTGAAGAGACAAGCTTTTAAAAAAGTTTATCGACTCATTAAAGAGAACACCTTATTTTATCAGGTCAGTAAACAAAAATGTAATAAAATTTTGTTAGCTGGCCACCCCTTCCCCCAATTCTAAATTAAGCAAAATATAACAGCCCAGTACCCAGTTACAAGATACTGAGGGTACTATGCTGTGTTACTGCTAATATATTAAAAGTCTGGATGCCTCATAGCTTTTACAAATGGAAATAATTATTCAAGAATTCTCAAATGTTCACACTGTAATTGGATCTAGCAATTTTAGCAGTTGTCTTAGTGTCATGACAACAGGTGGCATGGCTTGTCCTGAGGATAGGTCCTTTCACGAATCAGCCTATTTAGCCATTTTTTATAGACTAATACTATGCTGTGTAAATTCTGTGTGATATTCTTCACTTGTTTCTCCAATCAGGGGATCTACCTTAATCTCCCAGTGTTCCTTCCTTTCTCTTTGCTTTCACCAGCTTGAAGCTATGCACTAGTATTTATTATTATTCTTCATATATGAATGTATCTATCAGAGATATAGTAGTTGTCACAGCAGCAAACAGCACACCAGGATACAGAGTAGCTAGAATTGTTGGCCTGAAAACTATGTGGAACTTAAGACTGCTGTAATAATAGTTCTGTGACATGCTACAGAACGTGGTCTCCAGTACTAGCTGGAGTAACTGTCCTGATCCATCCAGTGCCTTGATGCAGGGTAAGCTCTAGAGGGAGAAAGCTGTCATCCAGGCCTCAGTCAGGGAGTAGAGTGCCTGATGCCTTACAGGGGATATTATACATCCTGATAGTTGCTGGAAGGGCAGTAGGGCTGCACAGAAGCAATTCAGGAGAATTCTGGGGATCATGCAGGTTATTGACAAGCTGACTAGGGGAGGTGCTCTGCTGGTCCTTTTACAGAAAAGGAAATTGTGGGATATGATGGTTGAGGACAGTCTGTCACTGGTGGCTGTGAGATTATAGAGTTTAAAATCCTGAGAGAAGTAAGCAAGACAAAAAGTAGAATTGCAGCCCAGAACTTCAGGAGAGCAGATTTGGGTTTATTTGGGAATCTGGCAAGATTCCATGGGAGACTGCCCTGGAGGACAAAGAGGCCCAGGAGAGCTGGTTGGTATCTCCTCAAAGAACAAGATATGCAGAAACTTGAGTAAGCATGATAGAAAATCAACATGGGTGAGCAAGGGTCTGAGAAGCAGAGAAGGTAGAAGTGGAATGGATTACTTTGGAAGAACAGAGACATTGCCTAAACGTGCAGGGATGGAACTGAGAAAGCCAAAGCTCAGGTGGAGTTGAAATCAATGAGGGATGTGAAGGGTGTTATGTATTATGAAGGGATTATATAAGTATACTAATCATAGCAAAAGACTGAAGGAACTGTGGGCCTGCTTCTTAGTGGTATGGGGCACCTAGTGATAAAAGATACTGAAAAGGCTAGACAATCACTCCTTTGCCCCAGTTTTCACTGATGTAGTCTGTCCCCAGGCCTTACAGGTCCCCAAGCCCATGGATGAAGGGGAAGCAGTGTTGCGTACCTTGACTTCAGCAAAGCGTTTGGTACTGTAATATTGTTAAAACCAAATTGATGAGGTATGGACTAGATAAGTGGATGGGTGGAAAACAGGCTAGACTACCTAGAAAGGTTGTGAGTACCAAATCCAACTGGCAGCCAATTACTAACGGTGTCCCTCCAGGATCAGTATTGCGGCTAATGCTGCACAACATCTTTATTAATGACTGGGACTGTAGCAGAGAGTGTGCTCTAGCAGTTTTATGGATAATACCAGATTGGGAGGAGTGGTTTACAAGTTGAAAGCCAGGGCTGCTATTCAGAGGGACCTTGGTGGGCTGAAGAAATGGCTGATAGGAACCTCCTGAAGTTCAGGAGAAACAAACATCTGAGGCGGAATAGACCCATGCAACAGTACTAACTGGAAGGCAGCTCTGCCGAAAAGAACTTCGGGATCCTTGTGGACAAGAGCTGTACCTGAGTCAGCAGTGTGTCCTTGCAGCAAGGAAGACCAACTGCGTATTGGGCTTTCTAAGCAAAAGAGAAGCCAGCTTGTCAGGACGAGTGATTCTTTCCCTGTATTCAGTACTTGTGAGATGAAGGACTGGCTCCAGTATGTCAATGTCTTTCACTGTTACAGCAGTCAAATACTGAAACGGGTTGCCCAGAGGTCTTGTGAGCTCTACCCTTGCAGATATTCCAAACCTGATTGAACAAGACACTGAACATCCTGATCCTATAAGACCTCCTTTTGAGCAGAAGTTTGGACCACTTTGCAGGTCCCTTCCAAGCTATGTGATCTTACAGCTCTCTGATGCTGTTATTTCTGACATTTAGTAATGTTCAGCACTGTACTTATACTGCCTGCAGGTCTATCATGATTCATGCCATATCATGGTTGTCAGTGCCATGCTGCATCTTGTGCTGGGGGAAGGTCTTGTAATGATTGGGTAAAACAAAAAAGTTGAACTGAGTAATAGTTTTGTTTTCAGGAACTGAATGGTATTTTTGTTTTCAGATGTTACATTTGCAAGAAAAGTGAGCAACAGCTGGCAGAACAGCACGAGGAATGTGGATTAAAACATGAAGGTAATTTGTCATAAAAAAATAAGATGTTGTAGTATTATACAAATTATTATTTTTCGGAATACATCAGTTCAAGTGTGTGTGTGCTGTTTTTTTAAAAAAAAACGATTGTGAGTTACTAGATAATCCATTGTTTCTTTAAGTTTAAGGAAAATACATGTAAATATGTAAAAAATATGTAAGGTGTCTCCTCTACCCAAACCTCAGAGAATTCTGATAAAATTATACTAAATACTTGTATATTTCAATGTGTTGAGTTTATTTTCTTTAGGAAAGATATATTCTGTGAGCTAGGACTCTGTTCTTTTTGTGAGAAGAACTTAACTGATAAACTGTGAGGTAGTATAGAAGGAAGCCATTCATTAAGATAACTTTCAGAATAGATCAGGATTAAAAATTTGTGTTTGTTAGGGCAAAAGTCACCCTATGTAAAGCTGTTTAATAAATAAATATGAGGCAGTGAACTTGGACAGCTAATAACTGATCTAGTGGACTTAAGTATTTCTGTACAATACTCCCCCAATACTCAGTATAAAAGATAAATTAGATTCTTCTTCTCTTTCTCAGGTTACGCTATCCTTATTCTCTTCCCCCCCATTCCAATCCTTGCGTACATTTCCATGGATCTTTTTATGGGTGTAACCTTTCCTTTTGTTAAAACAACTGTTAATGTACTGGATTCTGTGCAGTTGTCCTCCTAGTTGCATCTCTTTATGTCTGACTACTATGTCCTTGTGGCCTTGCTGGAGTAAGATATGTAGATTCAGTTGGCTGAGTTTTGCCTCTAGTCCCAGTTCATCATCTTGGATAAACCCCTCTTAAACAGCAGGCAGCCTTCCCAGGGATGCTTGCTTCTGCTCTTATTCTCTCTTTGGTTTTTTTTTCGTTGTAGAGCCCAGTGCATAAAACCGTAATTTTCTTGACACAAACATTGGTCCTTATGACCTAGCTTATCTTATAATTACAGTTATTTTGCACAGTATCTGTGCCAGGCTCTAAACATTTGTTAGCAAAAAGAGTATCATCATAGTATAGAGATTCATTGGTAGCGTAAAGACTGTATATAGATTTCTATGCCAACTTGAATTCCTGTTACACATGCTTATATATAGTGCTTGCTTTCAGAACTTTGATATAGTCAACAGATGGCCAGATTGGAGTATTTCTTGAGTTATTTTAATTTATGCCCAGATTCAGCTAAAGAAATTGCTTGACGTAATATTTTCTTAGGAGCTAAATCTGATAGGTTTTTTGGTAAGAAAAAAAAATCTGTTTTTTTGAGAAATAACTGTAGTTAGAATTTATGGTAGGTTTTGGTTGGGTTTTATTTCGTTTGGGTTTTTCTGCGTTTGGGTGGGGGTGGTTGGGGTGATTTTTTTAAGTTTGGGTTTTTGTGTTGTGGTTTGTTTGGTTTTATTTTTTTTTAAATCAGGCATTTTGTTAGCTTTGACCCAGCAAAGGAGCAAAGGCAGAAGAAAGCTACCAGTTAGTGAGCAATCAGGAGTGCTTTAGCCAGCATTGCACAAGACATTAAGCAGCTGATTAAGATATTGTTTACTTAAATCCATTTTACTTCTGGTAGCTGGCTTTCTTTGCAGTTCAGTCTCTTTGTGCAGTACTGGTAAGCGAACAATAACAAACAGCTACTCTTCTTTTGCAATAAAAATGATTTTTAAATCGCCACCTCAGATAAGGCTTTTACTCAGCAGGGTGTAGTGTCTGACTCTTTCATTGTACCTACTTGGTTTGTGTACAATTCAGGTAAGTTTAGAAGGATCCTTACATGGGCTATCACTGAACGTATTTCTTTGCATTGTCCAGAAGTCTGTGTACATGCTGAGTAAACTTTGAGTGTTAGTACTTTACGCTGATTTCAGCAACTTGCAGTATATATACACAATAGACAGTTAAAATGAGTGCCATTTATGCTCTCCCTGCTTATGAATGCTCTCTTGTATGAAAGATACTGTGGGTGAATAATTTGTGCTATTATAGTGATGTACCCTGTAGAATGGTTGTGAAAACAGTTGGTCATTTAAAATGTAATACCCTGACTTTGTTCTTGAACAGTGAAGCTTTTTTTGAGTAATGTGCTGAAATTTATACTGAATGGTACTTTTTCATCAGTTGAAAACAATCTATTACAGTAACATACATAAGCATTCTACCTTAAGTAATTTGAAACTTACAGTGAGCATACTTCAAAAGTTAACATATATGTAGACACACTACAGACTAAATTATTAAGACTTCTCAGATAAACAACAAAAGGATTTATCAGTAAAGGGTGTTGTTTTCGTTTTGTTGTTTGTATATCACAAAATGCCTGGTTTTCTTGTAAATAAGGACTTGTATAGTTCTGGACACAGATGTTTCCATTTCCAGTAGTTTCTTATGTTCTGCTCAGTTACCTTCATCTCAGAGCAGCACCTTGTCATTTGCCTGCAGCCTGAACAAAGTCATTCAGTAGTTTGACATTTAAGTCTTTCTCACCTTTCAAGATACACATTTTGAATCTGATTTAAATTATTTCTTTCTGTAATGTCCTGTTTGAAAGCAACATAAAAAGCTAGCAGTAAAGCAAGCAATACTAAAACCACTGTGGCAAATGAATTGAAAATGTTGAATTTAAGAGCTGCATTTTTTCTTGTTACTGATTGATTTATCAGGAAATAGAGAGGATAGTCTAGATAGAAAAAGAATAATTTTTTAGTTTCCTTTAAGTCTTTTGGCACATTACAATCCTACTTTATTTTTCCTGGAATTCTGTTCTTGGTTCTTTTACTAAAGAGTGGGTGGTAAAAAGTTCCAATGAGTAACTCAAGGAAGCAAGAAAAGCTCAAAGAGCAAAGAACAGCTACAGAATACTTTCCAAACATTTTTTTTCTTACTTTTCTGATGTATAAAGCTTGGAAGAGGTCAGTTCAAAATGAGTGCGTCATAGATTTTAGGTCCAAATTACCTAGACAATTTTAATAATGATTCTCTAAAGTAAATGTAAAGTTCCTAAAACTAAGACAGTAAAGAATATCAAAATCTCAAAACATTAAATATATAGCATAAATATCATCTATAGTCCCATGAAAGAAGCACCTTGAAAATAACTATACATTAACCCAGATGTGGGGAATTGAGTAATATTAGATTTCTAAGTCCATACCAGTTAATATGCCTCAAAACTTCTACCTTGCTGTGGTTTAATGATCAAACTTTTAACAAGGTTATATAAACAAAATTATCATTTGTTGTTCATTCCTTAATTTTACCCCCATCATCAACAACGGCACCTTCCTTTTGAACTCCAGTTTTAGAACCATGTGTATCTCCATAGACTATTCTGCAGTCATTACTTCTGTAGAGTTGTTCATTTGAAATATCTGGGGCTACTTATATTGTGAGGAGAGGAGGAGTGTTGTGGCTGCTTTATGGCTCTTTCTTATTGTAGTGAGGAAGGCAATTATGTGTCATCTAAAAATGCAGAGGCATTTTTTTATTGATTTTTACCCATATTCCAGAAAGTACAGTTTAGATGATAACTGTACAGTGCCTATCAGTGTTTATTTTTTCCAGAAAATGCCTCTGCCTCTTGATAGTATTGATGACTTTTGTATTGTTTTCCAGAAATCTCTGAAGATTTACGCACAGGAAAGTTCAACTCTGCTAATAGTATTTATCTTCAGACATTGGGGGTTGGGGTGGAAACAGACTCCTCATCTGCTGCCTGCTGATCCTTGCTGAACCCTGAGTCACCTCTTCCCCTTTTTCTTATATTTAAGAATTATATTTAATCTGTGGCATCGAGGCAGAAGAGGAATAGTGATTTAGAAACCAAATGCTAAGCCACTGTCTTTGCATTGTTTATTTAAGGTTAACATGTTGAAGAGCAAGAAAAAAATTTTAAAAAGTTAAAAATCCTCCTGAACTTTCACACTGCAAGAGTTTTAACTTGCCTTTGTCTTTTCTCTGCCTAAGGCATTATGGGTTTACCCACATTGATCCTGAATTTGACATGCATATGTTAGAAATGGTGAGCAGTTTTAGTACATAATCACAGTCTGTGAAGGGAGAAAGCAACTTTCTCTGTTACTATAAGAAAAATAGATTATTTTTAATGCAGTTTTAAGATGTTTATTGACAGTGCATGAATATGTCCAATAAAAACTTCTAAGTTGCCAAGAATGATTGCTTTTTAGTGTTCTTGTGAGTAGATCAAATAACCTATCTCCATGCCTTTATTGATGTGTTTCAGAAGACGAAGAAGAATGGAAGGTTATTAAAGGGAAATTTCTAGCCATCAATGCAGTAAATATGAGCTGTGCCTGTCCACGAAGTCCAAAAGGTCTTTCACCAGCAGCTCATTTGGCAGATGGTTCAGCTGACCTCATTCTAGTTCGTAAATGCTCCAGATTTGGTTTTCTACGATATCTTGTTCGACATAAAAACCAAGATGATCAGGTGTGTATTCCCTTTGACAATGAATTCTCCAGAGGCAGTCCAAGTTGTGAATACTGATATTCTTATATGACAAAAAGAACATCTGCCAAGCAGGTTGGGGTTTTGGGGGGGGGTTTGTAGAAGTTTTTACATTTTGGGTCATAATCTCTGCACGTGGTACCATTTTAAAAAAAAAAACAAAACAAAACAAAAACCCACCACATTTTAGCTAAGTCAAGTCTTTGGCCATAGCATTCTAACAGAATTCCACTTCTGCTAATTGAATTCTGTTTCATGACAATTTCCCTATATTTGCTGTTTGGACAATATTTAAAGTGATTTTATCACAACTGTGCCGCCATGTATTTGTCCTGAAAAACTGCTCACAGCAGTATAACATAGCTGAGGTAGAAGATGTAGTGAAGAAGAATAAATTACTTTCTGTAAACTATAAAAAAATGTGGTTTAGGAGAAAGTTACAAGAACTGCAGTTTACAGCAAACTGCAGGCTTTTAGCAGATTTTTACTACATATATGTGACCAGGATATGAGCTTTATGCATTCAGCTTTAAAATTATTCCTTGCATATGTTGTAGCTGTCAGGGTAAACTACAAGGGAAGATTTATCACTGCTTCAGACTGTAGTTTCTGTTGAAACCAGAGCTATGGCTGTGAATACACATTTAATATTTGTCACAACCTGATATTATTAACATGTTCTGGAAATTATCCGAACAATGGACTAATGTCATATCTAGTTATAAAAGTAATAATAAATCTCACTTGTTTGTGATGCTATTCTTCTTTGTCTGTAGAAGAATTAGTATAGATTCTTTTTCCTGTATTTCCTCATTACAATTCCCTGGGACACTGTGTGTGTGTGTCTACCTTCCTCCTTCCTGCTATTCTGTCTCCTTCTTTACTTCTTCCCACCCACTCTGTCGTGGTTTCAGCCCAGCTGGTAACAAAGGACCACGCAGCCCCTCACTCACTCTCCCACCCCCCTCCGGTGGGATGGGGAGGAGAACCAGAAAGAGAAAAGGAAAGAAACTCAGACCCTCGAGGGTTGAGATAAGGACAATTTACTGGGGCAACACAAAAAGAGAAGTTAGAACAATAACGATACAAA
>JANZLQ010000005.1:17329682-17344835 GCA_026212715.1 Elanus axillaris | reverse complement strand
AGTTCAGGTCAGCTGTCCCGGCTATGCCCCTTCCCAGGTTCCTGTGAAAATTAACTGTATCCCAGCTGAACCCAGGATACACTCTCACTGTTCCTTTGATGGGTTAGATTATTTGAAGCCTTCCCTGGCTACCTTTCATATTGGCTTCAACATTTATCAGGAGACTACATGCTGCTTGGACTTGAGACATGGGAGCATTCATGGGTCTGTGCAGCCATAGGTACCAGTTTTTTGCAACTAAGCTGTTTGGACTAGCATACTGCTTAGGGAGCCTCATTGTATCCATAAGCCATTGCTTCCAAGTGTGGAGTTTGGCAACTTCACAGCTTGTTTATTGTTGAAAGCCAAGGGAACTTAAGACCTAGGAGGTCCCTTCAACTCTGATGCTTTTTGTGATTGCCACTGTGGCCATTCCTCTTCCAGTGGTTCCCAACTGATTTCTCTCAGGGCTATGTTGGGTTTGCAGTGTAGATTAAATGCAGGGTTGTACATATGTCCTCACCTCAGGTTAGTGTCTACCATAATAGTGGGAAACTCTGTTTGAAAACTTAAGAAAATGTGAAAATAAAACAGAAGAAAAGGGTTGACTGTACATTAATACAGACTGGTTTATGGGTAAACCGTTCCTTTTTTTAATTCTGCTTCCTTGCCATCCCCTTCCCGTAGACACACACAGACATACTCCATCGCCTTTGCTAAATGACATGTCAATATTTATTACAGCTTGCTAAATGTTTAAGAGTATATCAGTTAAGTTCCTTTCAGGGCAGGTGGGGGCACCCACTAATTTGATTATTGCTTTAATTTACAAAGCCTCTTCTAAAGCATTTGTACAATATTGTAGTGTAAATCTGAAACCTCTGTTACAAAGAGCAATCTCTCAATTGTCCTACTTGTTCTAGCTGAATTAACTAGTTAAAATTATTTTTATTTTGTTGGAATGTAATGCTGCTCTCTATTCTTATTTGTGCATACACCCAGCTCTGTGATGTGATCACACTGCCATGGAATTATCACCTTCAGGGCACTGTTGCAAATGCATAAGGCTTTCAGAAAAGCCTATGTGTCTTAAGGACTGTAGCTGAACAGTTCCTGAGGATGGTACAAAGATCCAATCCAACCCTTTTTGACTTTGATTCCATGTTATAATAGTTTTTATAGACTATTTTTAATAGCTTTTATACCCCATTTACTCAGTCTCAGAACCTGTTACCTGATTATCTATAAAGTGGCAGTATTGCAGCTACTTGAACAGGACCACTGAAATGTAAGTTTGCATTTTGGCTTTATTGTTTCTGACTTGTGCAGTTTTTTAAAAAACAAAAATCACACTATGGTTCAGATAAGCTTCTCTAGAAAATTGGAGTGCACAGACTTTCTTGAATATGAAATGCTGCATGCTGAGTTGCTTTACAGATCAAATGTATTTAATTGTAATTGCCTGTTTTGTTTTATTTTTTTCTTTGTAGTTTGACTTCTCATTTGTAGATGTTTATCGAGTGAAGAGTTTTCAATTTACATCAAAGCTTTCAGAAGACAATGAAAGCAATGTCACGAACATAGGAAAGAAACGCTTTGGCCAGTTCTGCAGAGATCATCCAGCCTGTTGCTGTAATATTGCTAATAGTACCTGGAATTGTGATGGAGAAACTCTGGACAGTTCAGCAATTGAAGTGAAGTGAGCATCAATTTTTCTCCCCATATATCAGAAATCATTAAGCCTTTTCATTGATTTTTAAAGATGCTCATAAAGACATCCCCAAAAGATGCCTCTGCATAGCAAGCTTGAGTATTCTGATAATAAACTTAATTTTTTGTTACTTTTTCAAGTCCTTTCCAGAGAATACCCCAACCGTGTATATTGTAAATGATCACTCTGAGATAAATGGATGGCCCTACCTTTGAAGTCATACTTACTTCTTAGGAACTGATATTATGTGCTTGAAGTGCTGAAGGTGAAGGTCGTGTTGGGAGGATTCTTTTTAAATGAGTGGAGTACCTCATTACTCTGAGCAATAGCTTTTCCTATGAAACTAAAGCTTAACTAGGCATCTTTGTCTTAGAGAAATACTGAGTATTTGTGGTTTCTTGACACACAGCAGAGAGTCTTATCTCTAGCCTTGGCATATGGAGAAAGAAGTTTGCAGTTCTGCAAATAATCAACTTAAAAGGGAATAAAGGTTTGAAATCTGAAGGACATTTTTCTTTTTTGTTTGGGGTTTTTTTTGGTCGGTTGATCTAAAAACAACAAATAAAACCAAAGAGAACCAAAACCACAATACAAAATATTTACATGCAAGTGTGTTCTATTGAAACATAATCACTTAGCAGTCCAAAGTGATTTTTATAAATATTGTATAAGATCAGCTCATTTAAGTGCTCCCTAGAACTTTTTGCATGGAAAAGAGGAGTAGCAGGAGTGATGGATACATGAAAGCATCCAGCCTTCTTTGCCAGGCAGGACTGTATCAAAAATGAGAGCACGGTTTCAGTAGTCTGGAGTAAGGAATGTTGTCCAACTGCTTGAAATTCATGTACTGTTAGAAATAAATATGTAGTAGACATTTATTTCTTACTGACTTCCATATTTTTCAGGGTTCACTGCCAGTTAATGAAACTATTTGCAAGGGGAATCGAGGACAACTGTAAAGATGAAGCTGCCTACAGCCAGAGTAGCGTTGAACAATTACTATAGACGTTGTTCCTCCAGTGGGGAGAAGAAAAAAATAAAAGCTCAAGGAAATTGAGTAAATATGCATTTTAGTCAAATTGACAAGTATTTTAAAATTTCAGGGTTTTTTTTTATGGCTTCAGTATAATTTTAGACATCTTACTGCATTGTGTCATTTTTTTTAAACATTGTAATAATTACGATATATCTTTGAGCAATGTAGTCTAAGTTATGTTAGAAAATAGAGGATTGGTGTATATATATGTATTCACGATAAATGATAAATTCTCTGTGCTTTTCTAGAGAGCTAATTTAGCAGTTGTGTTTGCAATAATATCTAAATGTTATAAAACATTGGACTTTCCATTGTCATCAAACCAAGATATCAAGACAAGGTATTTTCAGTGTCTGAGAAGATGTTTTCTGCTGGGAGTGTTACATAGTTGCATGTGGCTTAAATGCTGGACAACAGTGTTGTCATTCACATTTTTTTTTTTTGTAAAATCTTTCATTTTGTAATTCTGACTATACCTTGCAACTTATCAATGCAATTCAAACACACATTCCTGGCTTTAAGTAATAACAATAAGAGTTTAGAAATACTTTGAAAAATAAAAGCACATCTGTATACAGATTATACCTTATCCTATATATTCTATTTATAAAGGCTTCCTTGCATGATGCTTTTCGGGATTCTAAAGGGTATTATGACTGTTTGGATGATATCAAATACCACACTGCAACTGAAATGTCTTGCAAGCACTTGCAGGGATACTTATAATACCAGGAAGGCACAGTCAAAAGGAAATATAAATGTCTTCTGAAACACCAGCAGTTTTAAATTTTATTTTTAAATATCTAAAATTAACATATGGAAAAGCTTTCCTGTTCAGTACACAATTCTTTGGAGATTGTACTACATACATCAAAATGTCTTTGCAAAATAAGATGTTGGAATGTTAAGTTTAAAAATGATTTGATGATTGAAAGTTTTTTGAATAATGTTTATTTAACTAAATATGAAATAAAATAATTGTGAAGGGAAGAAACTGGCATCTGATAAATCATGAATTCACTGTGCTCATCTGTTTTTAAAGCAAAAAAATTAGATTATCGTATAAAACTATGGAGTGATTATTTAAGATGTCTGTGGATTTGTGTATTGTGGCACATTCATGTTCTGTGTGTAAGCCTTGGACTAAATTCTGCTGCTCTTGTACAGATTTGTTCCTGTTTGAGGATCAGAAGTTAGCCCCTGCTCTCTTCTATCTTTTCTTAAGTGTGTAGTTCTCTTTAAAACTTACTGCATCTGAGGGGGGGTTGGCATCTGAACAACTAATGATTTTCTATTTGTGTATATTTATTGGCACTTCTGTCATTCAGCTTGTATTAGTTTCATGTCTCATGCATTTGGTCTGTGTAAGCCAACCTGTGGTGATTGGTCATTTTATTACTGAAGCACTTGAAAATTGTTATGAATGGCAATTTTTTTCAATTCAAGTTATTTACATTCCAGTTTTGTGTAATATCAAAATGGCGTGCTATGTCTTTGCTACAAAGTATTATTCATACTGCTCTATATGACAAAAAGCACTTGGAAATTATACTTGCTTAAAGTGCAGTCATACAAAGTTTAGGATCTGTTTTTTGTTATATAGTATTTCAGGGAAATACTTGAATACTTTTCCGAAAGTACTGCTGTTTACTGTCCTTACTAATGCAGTGAGTTGAAATGTTAATTGATCCAGTGTTTTCCAGACATTTGTAAGTGTTACGTATACTGTATTTTTAAAGCCATATTTAATAAGTGAAGTAGTACTTTTGAACTAAGAACCCCATTGAAAATGAGATTATGCAGTTCTACAAATGCAAATATTTTTTGAAAGTGTTGTTTGTTTTGAAAATTCTGCAGTTATTGTGGTCTATGCATGAGTATTGTGAGAGAACCAAGACTTCAAGTTACTGTAATTCTTGTGCAGGATATGATGGTGCACACTCAGTTTGCCAGCAGATGAGGGCATTTATGAGGCATTACAGCTGTCCAGATCACATTCTCATAAATGAGAACAGGAATAAATACTAACCAGCTCTTTCCATTAGTATACTAGCAATTCCTGAGACCCTTACTTGAAAAAAGGAGGCTTAATTTCATTGTGAATGTATATTGAAATGCTTTGAATATTTTAATATCTGAAACTGAGTGCCTTTGGCATTTCCAAAGCAAGCCACAGTGAAGGCCCCCTTTCTGAGAAACAAGACCCCAGAAAAGATGGAGAAAAGATCATTCTGTAGTACGGTAATAAAGTGTGCAGTAAATAATAAAGGTATTGCAACATAAATTAAAAGGTCTGAGATAATAGAAAAGCATTTGAATAATTATATTTGTAGCATATTATACTAGTAAAGCACCATGTGAGTTGTATGACATGTCCAGTTTATTTTTAAGAGAGCTGCTTAAGTAATGTCTGCTTGCATCTTACTTCTAGTTTTTTTTTCTCTGAATGTAGTCTTAGTATGGAAATTACGTATTTTTGGAAAACCAAGTTTGATTTTTCATTCTTTTCCCCAATCTTGCTGGCTTCAAGATTAGAAAATGTGTTCTGTTTTATGATACTAGAGCATTTCATTGAAAAAATAAAATTACATCATACAGCAATACAGTGGTGTTCTTTTCACAAAGTGACTTGAAAAAAATATCTACCTTTGTTCAGCAGAAATCTGGCAGTAGTGTGCTCAGTATAACCAATGTGGGCAGATTAAACCAGGTGGAGAAGTAACTCATAAGCTTCCATTTGGGTTGACCACAGCTTTGTAGCAAGTGTGAGTGTGGACAAACACAGAGTGAACGAAAGCAACTAGTGAAGCTGGACTTACTTGCACTAAAACTAAACAACTCTACTAAGGTAAATCAAAGATTGAAGGAAGGAGAAGAAACTTAGATAACTCTGAGTACTTGCATTATAACTATTATGGAGAAATCTAAACTAAAAAAAATGAAAGAGAACAGTAGTTTTAAGCGTGAAATATGTATTGTACTATATCGTAAGTAGATGGGGTTTTTTAGAATTTCATTGCAATTACTACAGATGCAGTACCTACTCTAATAAGTAAAACACGTTCATCTACCCTGAACAATGGGCACAGAAGGACAAGGTGCTTTTCAGCTCTGTAGAGGCACACATCTGCTTTTCATAGAGTCATAGAATGGTTTGTGTTGGAAGGGATCTTAAAGATCATCTAGTTTCAACCCATCTGCCATGGGCAGGGACACCTTCCACTAGACCAGGTTGCTCAAAGCCCCACTGAACCCGGCCTTGAACACTTCCAGGGATGGGGCATCCACAGCCTCCCTGGGCAACCTGTTCGAGTGCCTCACCACCAGCACAGTGAAGAACTTCTTTCTTGCATCTAACCTAAATCTACCCTCTTTCAGTTTAAAGCTGTTACCTCATGTCCTATCACTGCAGGCCCTTGTAGGAAGTCCCTCTCCAGCTTTCTTGTAGGCTCCCTTTAGGTACTGGAAGGCTGCTACAAGGTCTTCCCCAGAGCCTTTTCTTCTCCAGGCTGAACAAGCCCAACTCTCTCAGCCTGTCTGCATAGGAGAGGTGCTCATATGAAGTGTTACTGGGTTTATGTGGCAAGGTTTTCGGTAGTTGGAGAGGCTGCATGGGAGGCTTCTGTGAGAAGAGACCAGAAGCTGTCCCCATGGGGGACAGTCAGTTCCAGCTGGCTTCAAGATGGACCTGCCACTGTCCAAAGCTGAGCTTTGGTGATGCTGGTAGACCTTTTGTGATAGCATATTTCAGAAATGGTAAAAAGTACTTCACAGCAGCTGTGAAAGGAGTGAGGGGAAAATAAAGAAACATTCCTGTAGACACCAAGGTCAGTGAAGAAGAAAGCGGAGGTGGTGCTTGAGGCACTGGAGCAGGTTCCTCTGCAGCCTGTGGAGATGACTGTGGTGATGCAGGTTGTCCCCTGCAGTCCATGGAGGTTAACAGTGGAGCAGATAGCCACCTGCAGGCCTTAGAAGACCCCATGCTGGAGCAGGCAGATGTGCCTTGAAGGAAGCTGCAGCCTGTGGAGAGTATGGGCTGGAGCAAGTTTCCGGGCAGGAGCTGCAGATGTGAAGAGGAGCACGTGCATGAGCAGGTTGCTGGCAGGAATTGTGGCCCGTGTGGGACTAAAGTGGGAGAAGTTTATGAAGGAGGAAGGAGTGGTAGAGATCAAGTGTTGCAAACTGCCCACAATGCCCATTTCCCATCCCTCTGCACTGCTCAAGGTAGGGGGAGGATGTAGAAGAGTCGGGAGTGAAGCTGGGCCTAGGAAGAAGGTGGGGAGAGCAGAGGGGACAAGGTGGGTTTAGTTTTGCTTTTATTTCTGACTATCTTACTCATTAATTGGCAATAAATTATGTTAATCTTCCCCAAGTCAAGTCTGTTTTGCCCCTGACTGCAATTGCTGAGTGATCTCCCTGTCTGTATCTTGACCCATGAGCTTTTCATCATGTTTTCTCACCCTGTCCTGCTGAGGAGGGTGAGGGACAGAGCAGCTGGGTGGGCACCTGACTGGCAGCTAAGGTCAACCCACCACATGCAGTTAGTTATGCAACAAGGCAATGCTTGCAGACATGTCTTACGGCATGAACGGGAAGATGGTATGTAGAATCAAAAATTTCTCTGAACATCTCCATCTTATAATTCAAGTATTACCTCCCTAGAACTCTTGTGTTAATCCCTATGAAGTAAATAAGTAATAGGAATTCATCATTTTTTATTCTCATTAGTCATACTGCTCTTATTTCAAATTTTCAGCAGGATAGTTAAGTAAATTTAATGGATTCTAACTGGTGTTTAAGTTGCAGTAAATGAATTCTGTCCGTAATGAAGCGATAGTCTCCCCAGACTTCTGTCTTAACCCCGACATGCACATGATGTACATCTTGCAAAGGCTTATGCATGCTCTAAATTAATGTGTGACTAGTCCCATTAATTAGTAGGGGGTAGGGTATTTGTTCTGCAGTCAGTCATGCCTTTCAAATCCTCTGCAATGAGAGGATTAACAATTTTTTTTATTCCATTCCCTACTGTTTAGAAATTATTCCTAATATGTACCTAACAAAAGTGCCAACAAGACTGTCTTCAGAAGGTGTTTCCTCCTTTAAGACTCTTACATGTCTGAAAGGGTGACTTGCTGTTATTGGTAGGTATTTCACCTAAAGTGCAGGTTTGTGCCTTATTTCATAGGAATCCTCCAGCAGTAAATAAAATCAATAGGGTTTTTTTTCTCTTTCTTTTTGCATGTAAGAGAGATTTCAATAGTGTGGAACAGGGAAAAAATAGAAGGGGAAAAATAATTATTCATAAAGAAAAAAAATGAAAGAATAACGGAAGTGATGCAAATTAAAAAATCCATGGAGACCACATTCTAGAAAGGATGAGAGAACAACTCCAAAATGAATTTTAAAAAGAAGAAAAATAAACAAAATAGGAAAAAAAATTACTTTTACTATTATTATTTACTTATTTTTCTGGAAAGCAGTGCCCAGCTGTGTGTACTTTAACTGCACAGAAAAGCTAGCACTAAGCGTTTGAGGAGATTGCTAGAAGTTTGACTATTTACAAGTGGTAGACAGAATAAAAGTTTTATCACTGTTGTGAGGACATATTTCTTAAAAAATGTTGGATCATGCTCTGCATCTCTTCTCGCAAACTTCAGCAAAATAGCAGCATTGCTAGAAGAGGTGTTAAAGGAGAATTGTGAAAGCAACTTGTAGCAATGCGCAGCATTCCGAAATGGCTGTTGAATTTAATCTGCCAAATATTTATTTTTCATGTTAATGTTTAGCAACTGTATTTTAGGAAAGGGGAGATTGAGCAGCAAGAAGAAATGCTGGGTTAGTACTGCAATGCTGATGAGGTTAAGGTGGTGGGATGGGAATTCACACCAGATAAGGGTCTGCCCCATAGGCCTTGTCACATCCGGGAAAGTTCTGCAGTTAGTGATTGCATACAGAAATACCTGTGCAGTATCTGATGGATGTTTGTGTAACCTGCTCTGAGCTTTCAGTGATGTATATTCTGCAAAGCAGTTTAGCCATCAGAACAGATTGCTTAAAGATGTTTATAGTTAGAAAACTTTGGTTACTTGTTTAACTGAATCACCCTTGCTGTATTTATCCCTTGCTCTGTCCTCGGTGGGCACAGAGAATGGCTCATTCCCTACAGAGAAATTCCCTACCTATGCTATTGTGTTCCCTCTCAGTCTTCTGTTCTTTGCCTAAACAGTATTAATATTCAGACAGAGAAGAAAAAAAAAACAACAACATTTGAGCACGTGTTGATGTCAAGAAAAACTGCTTGAAACTTATTTCTGTTTACCACCAAAGAAGGGACTCGGTAGAAAGCAAGCTGGTATTGACAGGGGTGCTCCCAAAAAAGGCATGTGTATCTACATAAAGTCTACAATCAAATCAGATGCTGTTAGTTTCTAGATACCGTGTTTTCACAGAATGCTCTGATGGATGCGTTTAGGGAAGAGATCTCCCCTCAGCAATACATATCAGATAAGTAACTACTCTGAGGGTTACACTGATGGTATATGCTGCTATGCCCCTAGTCCAAGAAGAATCAACCCAGTAAGTAGCTCTCAGGTGGTTGGAGCCTCCCATTTCCATCTCATGATGCCCAGGTTTTCTAGGGAAAATGGGCAAAACCTGAACACCCTAACATTGGTGTAGTTGCAATTTCCTAGTAAAGGTTTTCAGAAAATCCTCAACACATTGGTAGCAGGACCGGGAAAGAGTAAATACAGGCATACTCTCTCACCAGCACAGCAGACTATGTTGGTTGTTCTCTGTGCATAGACAAAGCTTTGAACTAACAGAAGAATTTGGGTTTTTTTCCTGCATGAAAGAGTTTACAGACTCGGTGGAGGAAGGTGAGGCAGGGAGGAAGCACAGGCCTGCTGCCATCTGAATTCAGAGGAGTCCACCCTGAGGCAGTTACGGTGGGAACAGCAAGCAGTAATGCTTCCTCAGGATGGACTAGAGCAGAAGAGGGATGAGGTGAGCAGGAGTATCAAAAGATCTGTGGCTGTACAGACTCAGCAGTCCAAACTCACCCTCCCAGTCAACAAAACGTTGCACTGCACCTGTGTAAACTGCTCAGGTTTTAGGACTGAAGGCCACTACTGTCTGCCTTGCCTTCATTTGTTGGAGGAAATTTCACTGGTCTGGGATAAATCTGTCCTGTAACACTGCTGAGAAAAAGCCCAGCAGGAATTGATTAGCAAAGTAGACTCCGTTCAGTTTTTTCACTGGAGTTAAAAGAGAAGAAAAAGGAGGTGATGAAAGGGTTGTTGATTCACCCTGTCCCTTACTGAAGGAACCTGACACAATGCATCTTACATTACATGAGCAAGAGGAGTGGGAGGCTACTGCTGCTTGTATTGATTTCTACCTTCCAACAAAGGCTACTGAGATACCAGAACTCCCTTTCTTCACTTGGGATGGGAAATTAATGCTATACCCATTCAAAAGCACAAATAGCTGTATTTGACTTCCCTTCATTCCCAGGACACAGCGTACATCCCTCAGTGCTGACAGCTGGAGCTTCCTGTGGAGTGTAAGGTGCCTCCCTATCCTCTTAGTGCAAGGCAGCGGTGAAAGGTACTGCAGTTACTGTGGGTTTAATGTTTCTGCTAAAGCTGCCTGGGTGGGAATGCATCTCTGCTGTCTTCATACAGACTGGGAAACACCCATCAGGTCACAATGACCCTGCAGTGCCCTTTCTACTGACATCGACTGATGTCTTAGTACCAACAGGCTGTTGGCCATATGAAGGTGCAGTCAGAAGACATCCATCAGGAAACAAGGTTGCCTGTATCTTTGAGCTAAGGCCACAGATGTTTTAGCAGAAGCGGAGGTGGTGTTGATGACCATGCAGTTGTTGTTTCTCATACATGTTGAAATGTATGCTGGGTATGTACCAGGACAAAGATGTGGGTGCTCTCCACAGCTGTGCAGCCAATACTGATGAGCAGGGGTGGTCTGCAGTCATCAGGAGCACTAATGTGGAGTATGCCTCGCAAAGTACCTGAGGTTAGGATGTGCATCTCATTGATGGCTCTGACATAAGTCACACTCTGCCTCCAGAACGCAGAAGTGATGCTGGGAGCAACAACCAATAGGGAGCAGACAAAACAGGTTATACAAAATAGAGGAGACAAGAGAGATCATGCTAATGATGTCTGTAAAGGACTTGCTGACCCTGAACTGCTGTGCAACAGAGTTGCAGGGGCTGAGCACAGCCAGCTCACTGAAGGCAATGCCCACTCACTTTGTTGAGGGTGAGGGCCTGGCACTCCAGATCTTATGGCAGCTCTTGGCCAAAGATCTAAAAGTTAACCACTTGTAGGTGGCTACGTTGTGCCAGGAAGGTTGAAAGGTCCTGATGTCAGTCCCAGATCTCTAAGACATAGCAAGCCTGAGCTCAGGAGTGGTGGCCACCAGCAATTTAGTCATCCTCCCATGTTTAAATAATGGCTAAGGCAGTATGACTCCTGAGAGGCCCTGGGGTGCTTAGTGTGGTGGCTTTCCTACCTAAACCTCTCTCTAGCCTCCTGTTTGCTTTTTTGCCCTTCTCTCCTCATGTGAGTACCAGCCTGTTATAACCTACCAATGAGCAGGGAGAATATCGACAGAGTAACGAGAGGTTACCACATCAGGACCTTTTATACAGGGCAGTGGGGTCTATGCAGTGCAGAAGAGTTCAGATAGAGGAGCAGAGTCTTGTCCTTTGGGTTGGTGGCATGGATGTGTTGTAGAGGGGCCCACTGCACCAAAGCAGCCATCAGGTGTGACTGAAGAGCAGCCCTACTGCTGCTGCCCCAGTCTAACAGCATATTTGTGAGTGTGAGTATTTGGGACCAATTTGACACAAGGAAATAATTGTGACAAAGATGTATTTTCAAGGCTTCTTCATGCGGGTCCGCCGGAGGAGATGCTCAACTCTAAACAAAAATCTCAGGCACATTTTTGGATGTCGTCTGAGACCTGTAAATAATGTCAGATATTTTGTTGTAACCTCATTTTCCTCTGTTCAAGCACCTGTCAAGGTCTTGTTTTTCAGTCTTGGCTGACACTGCTGACAGTGGTGTCAGTACAGAGAAGGCTCACTAACACTGAGGGATGCTAAACATCTGCAAACGACACAGTGTTTCAAATGCCACTAACTGGCCTACCTTGGCAGAGCAGTGTCGAGAGAAAAAGGGCTCAGTACACATTGAGTCTAAAGGATAATGCTTGAAAATAACACATCTAAAGAAAATAGCACACACACTAGATTTGCCTCTGGGTAGAAGTAGATTATTTTTGCATACAAATATGGAGGGATGGAGACAGCATAGCTAACTCTGCCTATTACTCCCCGATGTGCACATTGATTGAATCTCTGAACCTGCAGTCTACAGTTACCATATTGGAAATAATGCCACTAACTTTCAAAAAGAAAAGAAATAAAGATTTGTTTTGGAGTCTTTGTATCAGAGATCAGTGCCTATAATCCAGGAAAAGAGAAGACTATTTTTCAGTAAAACATCAAACAATGCCTTTACGTGCAGTTACACACGTCACTTGTTTTCTCCACACCCTAAGCTGCAGTGGAGATTTCTAAAGTTTCAATCATTTTATGATAATAAACTCCCGGGTACACTCTTTAATAATTCTGCTCGTTAATGTAAATACTTTTTTATCTACCTTACTGCAGTGACTGCTAGTCAGTGTTTTAGGTCTGACTTGGTCCTGCAGCTCCCTCTACTGAAAATTATTTCTCTGGAAAATAACTACATTTCAAAACAGAGCAGTCATTTTTAAGGTAGTCTGGCAAATCCATTTACTAAGGTTCCCTATGGATGAGATCTGCAGTAACGTGCTTCAGTTCAAATTACGTGTTACTTCACACTGGTAACTTTTATTTTTCTTTACAGGATTCAATGTGATCAGTGATAGATGCTGCACAGGGTTTTTTTGTCCCAAACAACTGAACGATTTGAATAATGTTGTCATTGAAAAAGGGCAGAAACATAGGTCAAATAGGGGAAAAGTGTAATTCTAAATTTTAGCATCTGGGACCCTTAGGTTCTTGTTCATGAACCAGCTTTCTCAGCTCAGGAGAATTTGCCTGTGCTGCAGGTGTGTTGGGCACACTATTAAAGGTGGCTTAAATATTTGTTTCCACCAGGTCTCAGGTAGTTCTAGTTCTCAGTGAATGAGAGTTCACTGTGCTCTGCCCTAAGCAAGCATGGAAAAATGTCATAAAGAAATAAGCTTCCATATCTGTTAAGCTGATAGCCTGCAAGGACAGACCGTATCATGTATCATTTTCAGTCGGTGCCACGTGGCATATGGGAGGGCTGGGGCAAACCTGACTAGATCTGGTGTTGCTTTTCCCCTCCCAGCCAATTCCTGGCTCTCAGGCTCGGCCCCATTTGCTCCTTTTATGGCTGTATCAGCATTTCCAAGTGGTGCTGGTCTCACCCAGCTTTTCTTCTTCCTCATACCTACCCTGACTTTTCACTATTCCCCTTGTTTCCTCTTACTGGCGCCTTCTGGAGTTCAGGTATGGCACCTGTAGTAGGGGCCTGATGACATTTCCCTTTGTTCCTTTTATCTCCTTTTCTCCACCTTTGATACTCCCTCGGTCTGGCTGCCTATTGCTCCAGCGCACGGGCTATCAAGCTCTTCTCTGTTATTTCTTTGCTGGAATTTTTCTGCCTGATTTTGTGATGCAGACTTATCTGAAACAAGGGACCTACTTGTACATCTCTGAGAAGAGATGTATGGCATCTGGAAACATCCTTGGGCACCTGAGTGTTTTACATTATGACATATCCAAGCCATAATGATCAGCTTTGGTTTTGTGAGTGTTTTTCTGCCTGAGTATTTGAAAAGTCTCCAAAACTCCTTTTATCAAGGGGGAATATTGATGTATAATACATGAATGACAATAGCAATAGGAAATTATTATCCTTATGTGGAATTCAATTACAAATAAGTGCATATCCTCCAAGGGAGCATTTAAAAGCACAAGTATCACTGACATGAGGTTATGTAACGTCACTGTCAGGGTAAGGCACTGCCATATTCATACTTTTTCTATACATACTGTCTAAAAGACTGGGTTAAAAAAAGCACGTTGCTGTGACCAGTGAGCTCTTCTTATTTATTTCTACATTGAAAGGAATCTCCAAGGAAACAGAAGTACTGTGTGGCACTGCTAAGGTGTTTGTTCCCTCTCTTAACCTTCCAACAGCCATCTTTATTGAAAACCTTTGAAAAATAACGATTTCTTTAGCATGTGCAAGTATGGACTATATAAATGTCAATATTTATGCTCTACATATTTTCTCCTGTATAGCAGAGCAATGATATATGTATAAAAGCAATTTTGCAGAAAATAGGATAGAGTGATTGCAGTGCAAATGGTCCTAGCATTTCTTGCTATGAGCTGGCTTGTTTACAATGGGATCCATAATCCACACAACACTTGACTGGAGTGCATCCTAATGTTTGTAACTGGATTTCATCACAAACCATAAGCTGTAAAAAGGAAAATGGCTGTTCCTACAGCCAAAAGGGCTGTGTAGTCTGTGCTGCGTGCGGATGTCTTTTAAATTCAGGAGTATTAAGATCCCTGGGGCCTGTGGTGGAAAATGATGAGAAAGAACACAATGCTATCAAAAAGGTAGCAGGAGAAGTACCAATCTCTCTGCCCTGGGGGGAGCAGTAGAGGAATGATACATAGCAGAGAAAAGCACAAACTGAAGCCAGACCTCTGCGTGTTTCTGTATCCCAGGTCGAGTTGAAGGCTCAGTCCATGGCATGTTGATTACAAAATCCAAACTGACTGCAATTTGGAGCCTTTGGCATGCGACCATTCCTCTTCAACAGTCTTACATAAATGTTTTGAAATTCAGCTGCTCCTCAACAGAACCTTTGGAGGTAAGTACCATGCTGAACACCAGAAGGTTTCCCCCTCTTCAGAAGGGAAAAGAGACAAGACATGGGTGGCAGGTCACCTACATCTTCAGCCGATGGAAATCACCTCTTTTGATTTTTAATAGAGCCACATCAGTTTACCATAGGTGAAGATCTGCTGCTCTGCTTAGCCCAAGCACATATCAGGAAGTATTGCACCAAAACTATGAACAGACTTTGCATCCATGGTGTGACCTCTGGAACTGTGTTCTGTCAGCTCTAGCAAAGAAGTAACTTTTTTTTTCCTACTTCAGTATTGTTATGGATACACAAATAACCAAATCCAACAGAAGTTAAAGCTCAGTTTTATTCTTCAGTAAGAGTTGGTTAGAAGTCCAGTAACGTTTTAGAAAACCACAGGCACGATGGTGTAAGAGGAATTAGTACTGCACAGGCGACTTCAGAATCCTGGAGATGTAAAGTGATGGCTCAAAACGCGCGTATCACT
>JANZLQ010000005.1:17285995-17297927 GCA_026212715.1 Elanus axillaris | reverse complement strand
CTTTCTCCAGAATAAGGGCTAGTAAAAATGTTTTGACTTTGCAAGATCCAGGAATACAGGCATCCATGACACTGGTGAAAGATAAGTTCTAAATAAAACCTTCTCATAACTAGAAAGGGATAATCATGGCAAGTAGAGATTTTTTGTTTTCTAATAATAAATAGCAGCTGGATTAAGACATCAGGTCACCCAGGCATGGAGCATGCACTTACTCAAGTCTTTCATTTCCTAAAGTTCAACTGGCAGCAAGGGCCTCTGAGTTATTTTGATGTCTTCGGTATTAATCCTTGTGGCATTCAGTAGATACTCTTTTTGCAAATGCAGTTCACATTAGTCACCCACCGAAGTCAGCAAAGTGTATTTAACATGGTTTGGGGTCATGTGACAAATTTATCTTCCAGAAACATCTGTGTTTAAATTGCCCACTAAGGTAATGGACACTGCTTCCTATCCAACAACTTTCACAAATTGCTTCCTTGCACTAGAAAAAAAAAGCAGAGAAATGCCGATTATTCTAAATCCAAAACACATAGTGAAAATACATTCTGCAAAATGACAATCAGGCAGTAGATCTTTATTTATAGTTGTGAAATAAACATCAGTTAATCATCACCAGGAGCACCAATTTCTAAACTCCATTTAGGTGAAATTTCAGATGCCTAACTCATTATCAGCTTTCAGCAGTGCCTGCTCATCAGCAGCAGTCACATTAGACAAAATACAATGCATATGATATGGCAGTAATTAAATCATACTCCAGGAAAGAGATAACAGTGAATTATAAAATATCTTGAGAAGTGATAATAATTACTCCATAGGGGTTCTATTTTATTAGGGTTTAAATACTTTTAAGACTTTGTAGAAAAGACTTAATTTGAAAAAAAAATGCTAAAGATGTAGAAAGACTTGATTTGAAAACAACCTGCCAAAGATGAAAGTAAACAAAACCTAAGTGCTGTTAATCTTCTCTGTCACACACATCTCTGGCCCTATTTCAGCTCTTTTGCTTTAACTTTAACCCCAAAATGCTTTAGCTTGACTTTGGAAACCATGGTATTCACCAAAATTGAAGTGGGCATATGAATCTATTTAATTGATTGTGGCCTGATAGCTCCTGCACAGATGAGAAGCTTGGTCAAAGCCAAGAACACTCAGCCAAAGGGAGAAGGTCCACCAGGGAGTGGAGTGAGGAGACCAATAACTGGAAAGGGGATTTAAAATTCAGGGAGCAATAAAGAGCTAGGAAAATCCAGAGTCTGAGAGATGAAAGCAGAGGTCAAACCTGACATTTCCTGATAAAATATAACTTATTCTGATCTGGAAAAAGGATGACACTTGTCTTGTGTCCCAGCTCTGTGGAATAGCATTGGACCTCTAAGAGCTGCTCCTGCATTCAGCACATCAGTAGGAATTACAGTTTCATCCTGCTCCATTAGTTTTGGGGTTTAATTTCCTCTTGGTTTCATTCAAAACAACACTAAGTGACTGAGGAATTATTGTAATATGAAAATTAGATAAGACAGTCCTACTCATGTCATTTATGCAATGTTCTAATATATAGCGACTGCACTAGATTTATATTAGTATTGGATATTTAATTTAAAGCGTACAATGAATGTGAAAGGAAAAATACATGTGTCTTTTGTCAGTGTTTATCAGAATGAATTTGAGAAGCTCAGATCTTATCATGCCTTATTTGATCTTTTTCATACAGTCTTTTTCTGGTAAAGAAATCAGACTTGGCTGTTTCAAAGACCCAGAGCCCTGAACATATTTGCCATCTTTTCTTTCTCTGGTAAAATGGATAATTTGTGACAATTACTGTACAACTCGGACATGTACCTTGTGACCATGGTGATTCACTAACACTAGTTCTGTCAGTTGAGTTTAAAATCACCTCAATTACCATTTCAATGTGAGATGATTCCCCTTTCATGGTAAACACTGTTGAAAATAATTCATTTTGCTCTTCTGCTGTGTCATCACTTACCCTGAATGAAAGTCCTTTTACACTTTGATTATCCATTAGGCCCTCTAATTCTTTGTTTGGTCAAAGGTAAATGGTAGAAGCAAGTTAGCACAGATTGTCCCAAAAATGTGTAAGAAGTGTAGCTCCAATTGTTTGCTTTCCAGCTTTATGAAGTAATGAATTTCTGTGGGACTCTTTGCACAAAATTTAAGTGCATTTTCAACCTATAAAGACCTATTAACTCAAAACTGTACCATCTCTTTATGAAGAATTAAACTCACCTAACACTCTTTTGTAACAAATACAAATAAAGAGAAACTTACAATGAAAGAAAATATAGTAGAATCCAAACAGGGTTGAATATTGGATATTAAAGTAACAAAAATTCCATGCCATGCTTTTTTAAGAATATGAAAGAAATACAGCTCACTTTCTTCTGAGGGTCTCCTCAGGAGACGAGCATTTTGTAAATCATGTTCCTCTGATGATACACCAGTATTTCACACTGCCAGCGGCCAGGCTGGATCTGGCTTATTAATATTGCATGGTAATAGGTAAACTCTAAAACAAGCACAGCGCTGTATAGGTATAACTCTATGCAACTTAGCAGCACCTGTAATGTTTGTGAGACGGCACCAACTATGCCATAATGCTGTGACACTTGCCAAGTAATGGACATCAAACAAGTCTAGGTAGATGAGAAACAGCTATGGGGCAAAGTAGGGGACAGCAACCATCACAACTGAGGTGTCAGCCAAATGCTGTCTTACTTCCACTGTAAGTGTTTTGGTGTCAGCTGCAGACCTATGTGCACCAGTGGTGTCAGCAGTTAAACTTCTGTTTCACTCTACAGCTACACCAGGTAGTCTTCTGATAATGGTGAAGAGACACACAAACACTTAAAGCTGTCAGAAATACAGAGCCATGCACACACTTATGACTTTCCAGGCATGTACTTCTCTCAATGGATCCTCCATTGTCATCTAAAAAAGATTTTTTTTTAAGTTAGTAGTGATGTTCTCCAGGTTTATGTATAACTCTGAAGTGCTGTAGCCATGTTAGATGCCAGACCATCAAAATGCATTTGCACTTGACAGAGGTGGCTACTGCCTGGCCCACACAGAAAATAATAAAGTATTTTAAACTCTGAGAAGATGAACAAGTCTCCTTACTCGTTAACCTATACTAAAGAAGAACCAGGAAAGGACTGGCATAGCAAAAGCTGGATGGCTCATACACAAGTATGCACAGAAGCTGAGGTTTGTTCCTCATACTGCTCATCTAATGACTCTGTTTAGAAGCACAAGTATAAAAATGCAGAGAGAAATCCTTTGCTTGATTACTTTTTTTGACTCAGGAAACATCAAAAGAAAACCTGATCAAAGCAGCACAGACAAATGTCTGTTATATTACCCTGATTGATCTCTTTCTGAATCGCCAACAAACATATCATGTGCTGAGCGCGCCCTTGTGCCTTGAGTAGATCTAATATATATCAGTACGTACTTTCAGATTGTCAAATCTGATTTTTCCCTAGTCCTTTTTCATTAAATATATACATTCCCCCAACTGATAATTGACATTGCGTTCACTGTTCTGGGAAGATATCCAGATCAGCAGAGCTGGGGACTGAAAGGAGTGTTGACTGCATGCTCTCAGCAGATCACATTTGCCCCAGTGTCCACACTGTACACTCTACAGGAGTGGGTTCATCATTCAATCATTTAATAAACTCTTAACTGGACTTGCTACTCAAGATCTTTATATTTTGAGGGTGCTTGTGGATGACACATGCATTAATGTATTTTTCTTTTTTTGGATATGAGATATCAGGTAGCAGCACTGATGTGAGGTGGATGTAAATCTTCACTTGTGAATGAAGTCTCCATCATCTGTTACCAGTGACTCCATACTGCTGATCCTTTTTTACCCTATTTTCAAACTTTCTTTTAATTTTTAAATGTCACTTCATCTCCCCATCACCGGTGAGGGTGTGTCAGCAAGTGTCACCGTCAGTGCTGCTCTGCACTTGGGCGGCATCCCAGGCAGAGCACTTCCACAGCACACCCAGAGCTCTGGTGGGTCCCTCAAATCTCAGCTCCCTTTGCAAAGGGGTTAGAAATTTCAGTTGAGCATTTGCTCTGCCTGTGATCCACGCTTTCTCCTCCACATTTGACCTGGCAATGTATACTCGCAGCCCAGAAAGCCAACAGTATTCTGGGCTGCATCAGAAGAAGCATGGCCAGCAGGTCAAGGGAGGTGATTCTGCTCCTCTACTCTGCTCTCATGAGACCTCACCTGGAGTACTGTGTCCAGCTCTGGTGCCCCCAACACAAGAAGGACATGGGCTGGAGCATCTCTCCTATGCAGACAGGCTGACAGAGTTGGGCTTGTTCAGCCTGGAGAAGAAAAGGCTCTGGGGAGACCTTATTGCACCTAAAGGGGGCCTACAAGAAAGCTGGAGAGGGACTTTTTACAAGGGCCGGTAGTGATAGGACAAGGGGGAATAGCTGTAAACTGAAAGAGGGTAGATTTAGGTTAGATGTAAGAAAGAAGTTCTTCACCGTGCTGGTGGTGAGGCACTGGAACAGGTTGCCCAGAGAGGCTGTGGATGCCCCATCCCTGGAAGTGTTCAAGGCCAGGTTCAGTGGGGCTTTGAGCAACCTGGTCTAGTGGAAGGTGTCCCAGCCCATGGCAGGGGGGGTTGAAACTAGATGATCTTTAAGGTCCCTTCCAACCCAAACAATTCTATGATTCTAAGATTTCTGCCCATACTCATTTCCCTTCATCAAAAAGCAAAATAAGCATCACTGGAAAGGCACTTGCATTTAGGTGGCCATACTGGCTGGCTCCGGGATCCATAGCTGTCAGTCAAAGGCTAATGAGGCTTGTTTGCCAAAACACCCACTATGTAGCCCGGTTCTGGGGCCATGTTCTCTTGCATGGCTGCAGCCCATCCTGGTGTGGCACTGGGCTCTGCCCTTGCCTATTTGCCCATATTGTAAGCAGGGACTACACCTTCCTGCCAGGCCAGTGGCAGGCAGGGCTTTGCCTCCTGTCCCCATCCCCAGAGAGGAGCTCTGCCTGTCAGGGATTGCAGAGATTTCAAATCCAATCCTCAGCCCAGCATCACTCTGCGTGGCACTCAGGGGTGCACTGGGCTTGCCATCAGCAGCCTTGTTTTAATTAGAAGATGAAAATTAGTCAAAAAGCAAAACCTGAACAACCTATCTCTAAAATTTCACTGTTTACCCTACATTTAAATTTCATGTTTTAATCTTCTCCCACACAAGATAATTTCAGCCAGGCAGAAGCACTGTCTTTTTATTTCTTTTGCAAAGTTGCTGGAACACTTTCAGGAGCTAGGAAATAATGACAGTCAGGGTTAGCCCCTGTGAAGGCAGCAGTTGGGCAGGCAGCAGTTTGCTGCAGTACTTGTGCAAACAAAGGAGCACAGACCCACAGCCGGGGCCAGACCAAACCTGTAACCAAACCTGCTCAGCTTGTGGCCTGCATGTTGTCATGGGGATCTTTATTTTGCCATTCTGCAATGGAGTTTTCCCAGCCATAAAATGAGGATAAATGACATTTTTGCAGAAGTCCAGCTACAAATGCATAAACAGCATTCAGCATTCCTGGGCCTCCCCTGCACTTGATTAACACGTATTTTAATGGCTGCATTAACACTTGTTCCACTGCTTCACTCCCACTCTCCAACTCTGTTGCGAACCATCTTCCCAGGATAACATTTCTCAAAATTTCCTTTCCAAAAGAAGACTCCCTGCTTTTGGGGGAGGTGCAGACAGGTTGGCGGGTTGCTGTGGTCACTGCTGTCCCCATGTCCCTCTGGTTCACCACACCACCAGCAGCTTGTTCAAATAGGGTGATACCAACTGAGTGCATTTCTTCAAAATGCTGCACTCCCAATGAGGGCTACTTATCAAGCCTACAAGATTCAAAACTGCAAGACCCTGAATTTCATAGTCATTTGCAGCGTCAGAAGCTGCTAATGGCCCATAAAATTTAGCAACTTCTCCATAAGCTGCTGGTTAATGAAAAATCAGTTAAATTGTTCACAGATCAGCTGGCACAGTGCCCTCTGATTCACGGGATGCTTTCCCTGGCAAAGGTTACATTAACCGTGCTGGGGAAGCAGGGAGAGGAGTCGGGGCAGTTTGCCAGAGGCTGTGACTTTTCCCGGCAGGATGGGGGCAGAGGACCCCCGTGCCAGTGGGCTGGGCACAGCAGATCCCCGCACCCAGGACCCTCTCAGCCACTGTGCCGTGCATTCTTTGGCACTGTCCCCATACAGGTGCCCAAGCCGCTGATGGCACAGCCGGGATTAAATCCAGGCTGTGTGATAGCGCTGGAGTTCAGTTTAGCAAGGTAGTTTTGTTTGTAGAGATGGATGCACACACAGTGAATCCCTATTCTGATTTTTAACTGAAACTATAAGGCAGAGCTGACTTTCCCCTCTTCAGGACAGCTGCACACTGAGCAATGGCCCTGCCCACGCATTCCTGCAGCTCTTTGGGTGATGAAGGCTGAGACAAAAGGATGTTGCAGCACTTAGCCAGCCTCCCACAGAACCTATATTATATTATTTTGCTGCCCCTGCTGCTGCTGCTGTTGCCTCTCACAGCAACTGCTGCTGTAACTTGTGACAGTTTCACACGAAACACACACCGCCCTGCATTTGGATGCAATACTCTGGCTGCAGTACAAAGCAAGGATTTGGCATCCGCGCTGAGGAAGCGGTCTGATGTCAGCACAAATCAACGCTGCTCACCATACTGACATGGCGAGATGTCAACTGTCAATGCTGGCATTTATGATGCTGTGTATTTTAACTAATTAGGCACTCACAGCCCAGCTGGTGCAACCCATCCATCTTACGAATGTTGGATGTTTTTGCACTAGCATATGCTACAATAATGAGAATCAATGTTGCTAATGACTTTGCACAGCCCATTTTTCTGTCACCTTTGCAAATCCACATTGTGCTGGGAATGCACAGAGGAGAAAACACTGGCTTTGAAATGCCAAAGGTGCATTTCTGCAGGACAATCCCCAGACTTGCCTCACTCTGGCATGGAGTGGATATGGCAGAGGAACTGCTCCCACCAGAGCAGCTATGCAGTTCTGAGAAAGCAATTTCTATTGCAGGCACTAGAACAGATGAGATTTCCGAGGTCAAAGCCCTTAAACATGTTTCACTGAATTTCCTCAGAGTCAGTCTTTCTTTTCCTTGGCAAGGTTTCAAGTTTTCTCTGTTGGTGTGTAGCTGCCCCTTTTTCTCACCCCAAACTGCAAGTTAAATCCATCCTCTTTCCCCAGCCGGGAGCAGACATGGGGCCAACCCCTCGGGTGGGAAGGATGCTGCCTACCTTTCAGCATTAGGGGCATGGAGAAGCAGCAGCTGCCCACAACAGTCAAGAAAACAGAATTCCTTCCTTTGCCTTCAAAAGCACCATCCTCCCCCCCCCCATTTACCAGATGTTCTGATTAAGGCAGTTCAATTGCAGTGTTTAAACGCCTCTTCCACTTGCTCCCCGCAAGCTCCTCTCTGTGGGCAAGAGCAGCTCTAATTAAAAATTCTCTCTTGCTGTGAGGACTCTTCCCTCACCTTTCCAGAAACCAGTATTGTACAGACAACCCCCCGGGACTGCTCCTGCTCTGCAGAGGATGACTCCTCTCTCTTTTGTTCTTTCCTCCCCTGCAGTGGAAATCAACATTTAGGGGACTTGGAACCTGGGCAGCGTGGAACAGGACAGCTCCTTCCTGAAGGTCTCCCTCCAGCACTGACCACCGTTCAGAAAGCCCCCTGTCCTAGGTCTTTTCAGCAGCCACTACCTCTTGGAAATGCCCTTAGCTTGTAGGGAGAATCCTGAACCCCATAAAGCCCCATAACCCTTCAATATCCAAAGTGCAGTCTAACTCATCAGCGTGAAGCATGACTGCTTCATGGCAGTCCCCACCTCGCAGCAAAGCACCACGCTCAGGCAATGGCTCTTCAGAGACCAGGGTCTGGCTCTAGCTGGCACCTGTTGGAGCTGATTTTGGAGGGAGGGACCGGACTGTGGAAGGCACCAAAATGTAGCATGAGAGCAAGGGAGGTAGACAACCCTAGTGCAAAATTTGCTGGTAAAAACTCGGCCTGCTCTTGCCTTCATAGAGGCTTCCCTGCTCTGGCACTGTCAGGAAGAAAAGCACTAGCCCTTCCCTCCTGAGGAGCCCCATGGCTCCAATGTATGAATAAACAGATACAGAGGGTCCCACCCCTCTTGCTGAAATAAATGAGTATTCACCCTGAGTCAGAGAATGCAAGGAGCCCACCTCATAAAGTCCTCCGTGCCCATCAGTCCCTTTTTTCACACATTCCAACAGAAATCAGACCTGGGTTTGCTTTAGACATGCAGTGGAGACCCTGGCTTTTTGCCTCTGAGGGTCTCCACACTGTAGAGGGGGATCCAGCAGGATCAGTAAAACATCATCCCTGGCCTCAAGCCCCACCACAAGCCACAGCCAGGCAGCCCCTTGCCTCCATGCATGTTCACTGGTGCCTCCTCATTACCTGAGCCTCCATTTTAGTTTCTCTTGGTGGGCAGACCTCCCCGAGCTTCCCACTAGCTGCCGGTGCAGCCTCACCCCTCTTTGAAAAGGCCAAGATGGAAAATCTTCTTAAGTGAATCCTCTGCTGATAAGTGCTACTCAGATGATGGGATTAATATTTTCCCTATTCTGGAGCCGCTCAAGCATGCAGGTGAATATATGCCTATTTAGCATGTTTTTGAAGAGTAAATACGCTTTCCCCCATCAAAAGGGTTATCTAGCTTTTAACCCTCCCAGGATGACTAGGTGCAAGCCCAGGATTTTACTCTCACAGGACTTGGCAGAGCCAATCCCCATAGTAACAGGGCATCCAGGCATGAATCCAGACCTGCAGCAGGTCCAAGCACTGCAGCATTCAGTCTAGACACATATTCAGCATGAGGGTATACATGGGTGTAAGTATATATAAAATTAATCTGTACTTGCTCAGTAAATATGAGCACAAGACAGGTGAATGCTGTTAAAAACGTGACCCCCCTTCCCATGCAGAGCTTGCATGCATGCCATGGCCAGTAACAGTAAAAATGGCTGAGGAATCGGACACTGCTCTGTCAACTGCACCTATCACAGCCCTAAGATGATCAGAGGATGGTTTCCCAAGTTGTGTTGTTCAAACAGTTTATATTTGTATATTTTCATCAAAGAACATAACCCTTTAAAATGGGACCTGCTGTAGCCTTACAAATAATTTTCATGAAAGGGCTACAAAACTGTGCAGCTAGCACCACTTACTGGCAAAGGTACAGACACAGGCATTTAACAATTTTATTTTGCAAGCTTCTCTCACAGTAATGCTGAACACACATCTTAGCAAATAAAATAAACAAATGTAGGACATGATGTCTCTCTTTCCCTTCTGAAAAAAAAGATAAAGAAAAAAAATTAAGAAAGAAACTGAAATTTCCCTCTAAAACAGCCTCCAAATAGCTTCCAGTAACAAGTCCTTGCAATAAAGATCTATAAACCTTGACTCAATCTGTTACATCCCTGTGTGCTGGTAGCACCTCTACTTTCAGTCCTACCTCTACAGCAATGGACAAAAATCAATGGCCAGCTTGGGAGCAAGGGAAATGGGTCTGCATTTTTAATTTCAATACTCCAAAGGGGTGGTGCATGTCACTCAGATGCATGCACGTGTGTGTGTGTGCACGTTCACCTGCCAGGGCCATGCATGGACAACTGTATCTGTCATTTTTAAACCCCCAAGAAATTCAGCCCCATTTGGAGACATTCTCCTCCCCTGAACTTTACTTTATAAACGTATCATCTCCCACCCCGTGTGGTCTTTGTTAGACTCATTTATTTAAATTCAGAAAAACAGGGTAATAGACAGGAAAAAAGGTTTAAGCCTCTTGAAAGCTTTTGCTTAGGACAGAACTTATACCAGTTTTGTAAGCTTTTAGGCAGCAGCTGTACATGCTGGTTTAGACCAACATCCATAACGGTGGTCTGCAGCCACCTGCTCTCCAGGCTGGCTGGACCCGTGCCCCACTCATGCTGACCACACAGGGCGTTAGTCACGGTGCAAGCATCATTTTTCTCATTCTGTAACTGGAGAGGGTTTTTAGGTGCCTGATCTCTGATGCATATGAAAAAGTCACAGTTTAGAGCCCTGTCATTTAGAAGGATCATCTTGAAAAAGAAGATTCATTAATTAGTTACACTGGCAGTCTCTTTAATTAGGCATTGCTGAGTACCTTCAGTCTTTGTGATCTTTAGTGTTCTTAGCTTGTTGTACTTTATTTACATATTTTTTGGACACGTACGTAATTCCTAATTAACACTGTAGAGTCTACTCCAGCTATTTCAAGATGTCACATACTGTAGATCTTCAGATGTGTTTACTGGACGTCTCCTGAATTTAAATTACTCCTTTAATCAGACCAGAAAACCTGCATCCTTTTTGGGGGGATACAAGAACACCCACCAGAGATATCCAGGGGAAGATAATCCAGTTTCCAGAAGGTTTCAGTATGGGAGCAAATGAAAGATGCTTACAAAATGAAACCTTTCAAAAGACATTTCTGTCAGGAATTTTAAAAAGAGAATTTGCCTGCAGGGAAATCCTTCTGACAGCAGGCTGTCAAAGGCACATCCTCACCAAGGTGGTCTGTGGGAGAGAGCCAAACAGCACGGATCGTGTTGGGATTTCAGAGGATTTGGGCAAGCACTATGTTTCTTAAAGCTTTGTAACATAATGGAAGAGCAGGCATTCATATATCAGATATAAGCCACAGCCTTGAATGATAAATCTTAGCAAGGAGGAACCTGAGGAAATAAGGGTGCTTCTCTAGTGTTGTGGCAATCCTCTCTATTGAACTAAGCAGCCAAAGAAAGGATCTTCTTTTCTTCGAGCTGTGTCCCTCCTCTGCACCAGTTTGGCCAAATGTATTTTTGTTTATACCTCCACTCTGATATCCAGTTTCTGTCTATTCTATTTCTATTTTTAGAGGCAGAAAGAGGATACTTTGCAGGGAACAATTGTACAGAGGCAGAGAACTGGAAGAGAAGATGAGAATGTTATGTTTCCTTCCTGTCTAGCTTACCTGATCCTAACAAAACTCTGTTTTATCCTTGCTAGCTTACTCTGATCTATCTGTCCCAATGTCATCCACCAACATAGTACTCTCTGGTCTTTACACTTATTGGTAACAGTGATCAATATACAACAATAACAGCATCTTTCTGAAAAGTCTGTGTTCTCTCTTTCTCAAGACTTGTTGCCGCTGCTTTCTCCAGATTTAACCTTGTCTTTCATAGGTGCTTATCTCCCCCCTGAGATAAGGCTTGAGCTTATACCTTACGCTGGCTGGCTACTGCCCTTTTACTAGCACATAATCATATAAATAAAATGAGCAAATATTTGTGCCACCTCCACAGCTTAGACCACCCCAGTTCATAAGTGCATTAATAATAATAAAGTCTGATGAACAGTCCCAGCAAAAGCACTTTCCCTTATCCTCAGAGATGAGAAAAAAGAGAGCATGAATAAGGTGTGCAAATGATAAATCCTGCTCAGACATTTACACAGAACAGAGCTGGAAGGTCTGGGCCTGGTGATCTCCTCATTGCTAAAAGAAACAAGGTACTGATTAGCACGGGGCGGTAAGAGATGCTGTGACACCCCCACCCCCCCACACCTCGCATGACGCCAACCCGGGCTGAGAACAGACACGCTCGTTGCGCCGAGCGGCAGTGCCGGGGCCAATGGCCGCCGCACCGCGGTGCATGACTTCACCAGCCGCGCCGCACATTGGCTGCTCGCCCCGCTGCCGCCATTGCGCACCCCGCAGGCCCCCCCATTTTCGCCGCAACCGCCTCCCCTGGGGTTTGCCCCACGTCAAACCCCCC
>JANZLQ010000005.1:17260197-17285895 GCA_026212715.1 Elanus axillaris | reverse complement strand
CAGGTTACTGGGGTGAGTCAGCACCACTGCGGCTGCAGTACTCCACAATTAATCATGCTGAATCAGCTCTCCCTCTGACTTGTTAGCCATAAAATAAAGCTCTTTACTGCAGCAAATCTTTTAAATTCTGTAAATAAATAAATAAATAAAAAACATGCTCAGGCTTCTCACATATACACAGAGCTGCACCTGGCAGTCACTTGGCAGGAAATAGTGACTTAGGATGCGAGCACTGTAGGGAAGAGGCCATCCTTTTATCTTAGTCTTTCTGCAGTGTCCTGCATTGGGAACCTTGGCCTGTGAATGCAATGAAAATGCAAATATGTAAATAATGGTGACAGGAGTAAAAAGAGTATTTCTTGTCCCTGGTACACAGACATGAGAGTTTGGCAGCTGATGCTGCTGCCTTCAGTGGAGAATGCTTCTCTGTCTTGGCCTGGCTCTGTGCAACCAAAGCAAGGTCTCGTCTGAGTCAGATACAACTTTTCTCAGAAACCTCAAAATCTGGGGTGGCAAAGATTGAGTGTTACAGCCGAGCACCTGTTCTCAGCCATCATCTCTCTCTAGGAGGATTTAGGTCCTGGGCTTGGCTTCGATTTCTTCACTGCAATGAAAAGCCTTCATGTCCTGAAAGTCTTTGGAGAACATGGTGGAGATTTGTGCATCTGCATGTCCTTCCTGCTGGAGAAGGGAGCACCATGTCTCCCATACTCTCAGGAGGCACAGATGGCATCCTGTAGAGATTTTCCATCTGCTAAAAGACAAAGACAGGATGAAGAAGGGCAAATCATTGCTGACCAGCCTGACTGCCTCTATGCTGCAATGTCTAGCTCTGTGGTAGGGGAGGACAGCAGCTGTTGACTTTAGCAGAAGTCTCTACCATAGATAGTAACCTTATAGCCAGGTAAGGAGGGTATGAACTAGATGGGTGGACAACAAGGGACATAAAAACTGGCCAGACTATTGGGACAGTGGCTACCCAGGAGCCAGCTGTGGGTGGCGCTCCTAAGGGACCAATACTGGGGCTGGTGCTCTGTGATGCCTTCATCAGTGACCTGACCGATGGGAGAGGATGCACTCTCAGCAAGGTGACACCAAGTAGGAGGCAGGTGGGTATGCAGGAGGACAGAGAGGATGTTCAAAGCAGCCTCAACAAGCTGGAAGAATATATGTATGGATAAAATGGAGGAAGTCCAGCACAGGGCCACTGACATGGTTAAGGGTCAGGAGCATGTGATGCATGAGAGTAGTCTGAAGAAGCAGGCCTAGTTTAGCCTTGAGAAGAGCAGGCCAAGGGGAACTGCACTGTTGTCCTCCCCTGCCTGAAGTGGAAGTACTGGCTTCCAGTACCACAGAGGAGACAAATCCAGGCTCTTCCCAGTGATACACAGTCAACTCACACAGGTGACAGCATGGGAAATGCCAGATTGACACAAGGAAAAAGAAATTTATAGTGAGAATAGTTACACACCAAAAAAAGGATACCCAAACTGGTTTGGAGTCTCCATTTGTGGAGATGTTCAAAGCTTAGCTCGGCAAGGCCCTGGGCAACCTGCTCTCCTTTGACACTTGCCCCTTTCTGAGACCTCCAGAGATCCCTTCCGACCTAAATTATTCTGAGTATATGATTTTTATGAACTGATTTCCCCTTCCCATTAGAAATAATTATTTAATCAAGTGAAAGGATGTGCCTGTAGCATCTGAGTATTGGATATACTTCACGGGATGACACCAGCCTAACAGGAAGTGCAGTGGTCGTACTGCCAAACTTTCACACAACTTCATCTCATGGTAAAGAGCACCACTCTATCTTAGTCACTAGTAAGTGCCACTAAACATAAACCTGTGTAAAAATGATATATAGCAGTGAATCTCATAAGACAGCTTCTTCCCATAAAATCTGCACATGACACATTGTCACAAGAGTTATATATGAAGATGATGGTAAACCTTTTTTCAGACTGATAAACTACACAGGTTGTCCTGCAGAGCTGAAGGATTATTCAGTTGGTTATCAGCATCCTACAGTCTTGAGAAAAACTCAGCTGATACTAACTATGTCATATTGCAGCATATATAAAGCCCAGCTCCCTAGCTTGTCTTTACACTGTAGTGTTCATAATTCTCAATGGAGGAGAAGACCACTGGAAAAATTAACCAGCTGTATCAGGGTGAGACCCATTACTTCAACATGTAGAGTGTTGCATATTTTAGAGCATACTCTAGCTAACAGAGCATTGCTAAATGGAAGGACTTTTCTGATCACAGGAGCCCAGATCTTAGCAACCAGAGTGGCTGACCAGGTCCTCACTGGTTGGTTTCTTCAGTGACACCACACTGCCTACTGGTTTTCCTAAAAGAAAATGAAGTCAATGACATAGGGACAAATTGCTTCAGGTGAAGAAGTGGTTGAAGTACAATTGTATTCAGGAATCTCATTTCTCTGACATTTATTTTCTTAGAAGGGTTTCCCTTGATTACTTGATCGTGTGTAGTGAAAGAAAAGATATCCCCAGGGAAATGTAGGTTTGCCAGGGGGAGATGGGGTCTTCCCCCACTAATCCTGGCCCAGAGAAAAATCTTCACAGCTTCATAGGCACCAGTTCAAGGGCTACTGCTCTGCAGAAAGAAACCCAGTCCATCCTCCTCAAAGGGCAAGAGGTTCCAGCCACTCTCCAAGAGATTTCTTTAAAGCCACCTGTAAAATAAATATGACTTCAAACTGTCAGCACCGTAGGTACTAAATCAAGAGAGAGGACAGCTGCTGCTAAGAAAAGTGATGTTTACGGTCTATGAAAATATTGTCTGTAGCAGGAAACAGAATGTGTTGCCTAATTGTTGTGCTCTCCGCTCCGTACTTGTCCCATTGCCTGCTGCAGCCAGCATGGTGACCTGCCCCTGCCATGACTGCTATGCCTCCTCTGCCATGGCCCAAAATATCACCACACTTTCAAAACAGGGATGCACGATGTCAGAGGAGTTGCTCTTGTCCAAATCTTCCAGGATCTCTGTTGGCAGTGGTAGGAGAGAGGGTGAATACAAGTGCAGTTGTTGCCATAGGGGCGCAGTGATGAACTCATGTGCTGCTATAAAGGTCAGGCACCTAGGGCAGCTGGGAGAGGTGGCTCCAAGGGGAGGAATGCATTTATGGTCTGAAATGCAATATGAAGCAATATCGTCAGAGAAGTTAGTGCCCTAATCACATTACTGTGTGCTAGAGATGCCAGAGAGTTATTTAAAATGACTTGAGATTGCAGCTGAGAAAAGCAGCTCTGGTGAAGTAGCCTGAGGAGGACACTATATGTCATGGCTGTCAACTTCCTCTTCTGGGAGAAAAATAGAAATAACCCCCTGAAATAAGCACAGCCACCAGGAGTGTCTGTCTGCAGGACAAATGCTACCCAGGTTCCACCACCTGTGCAGTGACCAGCCACCTTCACCCTCCCCAGCGCAGTGGGGACTGTGAGAGGCAGAGGTTGGTAGGACCTGCTGATGGCTGGAAACCCTCCCGCCTCCGGTCCCTGGTGCCTGAACAATACAGATGCAGAAGGGACAAGTCCCCACTGAGCACTCTGCATCACGGCTGCTATCATCATACCATGGAAAAGGACAAGGTTTTCAGGCCTCAATTACTGCTTCCTGGGCTTCTCAACTGCTGTGAAGAGTTTTGCCAACAATGCCACTAAACACAAAGAGTTTGACACAGCCTCTCCTCTGTCCAGAGAGGGAGGATGTTCTTGACTTAAGGGAAGCTCAGTGCTCACTCTTACATTTTGGATCTATTCAATCTCTGACTCAGGGCAGACTTTCAGAGGTTCCTCTGGGCTCTGGTTTCACTGTTTCTGAAATATAGGTGACAGTATTTTTGACATACAATGCTAAATGTCTATACAAGTGTAACAGCTTTGAGATATTCAGACGGGAGGGGAAAGAAAGATGTTATTTTTACTGGACTTCAATTTCACTGTGAAGACCTTATAAAACAGGCACAAGGAAAGTAAGACCAAGAATATTTACTTTCTAGACGTTACCTTACAGAGCAATTTTGCTGCCTACCAGAGCTGACACCCATGAATGTTTACTAGCCAAGGATGGACAACTGGAAGTGCCCTAAAGTGGTGAGGGGATTTGGATTGCTTCTGGTTGTTCCCTTGAGCAGCTGAAGACACATGCAACCCTGTATTTTTCCTGGGACATTATAGAATCCGTAAATCAAGTACAAACTATTTAGCTATTATAATTTCCTTATAGCATTTCAGAGCTCCACACACAAACATACACAAAAGAGGGTATAGCACTGCCTCAGATTGCTCTAGTGTTTAAATAACAACATTTGTCATAGAAGACTAAAGCATCCCTTACCAAACACCATAAAAAAGATACCATACCATACTGTACCATACCAAAACAAAAAAGATATGTTGCCTTTCATGCTGCTATGGTCTTTCTGGCCTTGGAAGGGCATTGAGATGTGGCCCATCTGAGTGAGCAGGGGATCCTGGGTTATGCCAGTATAATGTGGTATTTCTACTAGTGCATTTTACAATATTCTCAGTGCATAGCTTACTTCTTTAAGGCTCTGTAAATCCCTGATGGTTGTGAAAACAGAGGAGAAAGTAGAATTATTTATACACAGAGATATTAGGAGCAAAATTAATGAGAATGACATTTTGGGTAGACAAGCTGAGACTGAAGGACTGCTTCCTGACACAGGGACCTGATTTGATTGTTCATCTCCCAGAGGGACTCTCCCGATACAAGCACTGGCAATGTCATCCCTCGAGACAATGAAAACGAAACCAGACAGTGAGAAATCCTGGAAAAGTATTTTTTTATACAATAGTTCCCTCCTTCTGGGGAATGATATCTAAGCCTCCTGGGGACACTTGTCCCCATGCCCTGGAGCAGTGGCATGGATGGCTGGCAGCACTCCATTTGCCTGTTCTGTGCCCACCCATGGCCTTGGCAGGAGACCGGCTGTGATAGGAGAGGAGTTGGCATTCAAAGATAACTACTGCCATTTGGTGCATCACCAGGCAGGTTGAGGTATCAAGTCACCATGGATGCATTTTTTGGATAGCAAACTACACATTGGTTATTTCCCAAGGAAACTATATTTCCCATAGGATCCCCAGTATTCATAGGACACTTCTCAGTTTGAAAGGGGGTTATTTCAATTCCAGTGTGATGTCTGTGGCTACTAGAAAGCAGAAGGAAATAGAGTATGAATTACATTTTTCCTAGTAAACAGAAATATCAGTGAACCAGTTCAAGGTCTGGTGAATCCCAAAGAAAAGGCAACATATTGAAAGCCTGACTATTGCTTTTGATGGAAGTTTATATCAAAGTGTGTTTGCAGGACCTTTAAAAATTGTGAACTGTAAAAAAACTAATACCAAAGGTATTGTTGTTATACACTTCCATCCAAATTCATGTACTGATAAAGCATACATGAAACCAGTCAAATAGCTAATCATCAGTGCAATCCCATAGTCTTCTCCCAATATTCATAGTAAATTTGTGTGGTAGGGTTTTGGTAGCAGGGGAGGGGATACAGTGGTGGCTCCTGTGAGAAGCTGCTCAAAGCTTCCCTGGCTCCAAGTCGGACCCACGTCTGGCCCAGGCTGAGCCCATCAGCGATGGTGGTATCACCTCTGGGAGAGCATATTTAAGAGGGGGAACCTGCAGTAGAAAGGGGAGTGGGATGTGAGAGAAACACCTCTGCAGGTACCGAGGTCAGTGAGGAAGGAGGGGGAGGAGGAGGGGATGCCCCTGCAGCCCATGGTGAGATGTCAGGCTGTCCCCCCCCAGCCCATGGAGGGGAGTGGGGGAGCAGATGCCCACCTGCAGCCCATAGGAAGGAGAAGAAAATTCTCATGTTGGAGAAATTTGTGGAGAACCATCTCCTGTGGGAGGGACACCACAGTGGAGCAGGGGACAAGTCAGGAGTCCTGCCCCCAAGGAGGAAGGAGAGACAGAGACAATGTGTGGGGAGCTGACCCCAACCCCCATTCCCTGTCCCCCTGTGCTGCTGGGGGTGGAGGTAGAGAAAATCAAGAGTAAAGTTAAGCCTGAGAAGGAGGGAGGGCTGGGGGGAAGGTGTTTTAAGATTGGGTTTCTTGCTTGTTATTCTACTCTGATTTGACTGGCAACAAGTTAAATTGATTTTGGGTTTTTTTTTCCTAAGTCAAGTCTGTTTTGCCCATGACCACAATTGGTGAGTGATCCTCCCCTGTCCTTGTCTCGACCCACAAGCTTTTCATTATATTTTCTTCTCCCCGTCCCACTGGAGGGGGTAGGAGTGAGTGAGGGGCCTTGTTGGTGCTTTGTGGCTGGCTGGGCTCAAACCACAACACCAGTGTACTCCTAAATAGATTCCTAAGCTTGTCTGCTGCAAAATCATCCTCTGCTTTTTGCAGTCAGCTATCATCACTGTCCTTTAAGTGCTGATTCAGGTGCAGTAAGCAGGAAGGTTATTTCGGCTTGTGTTCAACTGCTGGCAGGACAGCAGGTTTCTGGGAAGTGGCTGCACTCTGAGTTCTGCTGTCAATTGACCTTGATGCTGGGCTCATGTGCCGGGCCCTGCTCCCTGCTGCTCAGGGACATGGCGTCCTGCAGAGGACTCGGCATCTGACCTTGGAATGCTCTGCAACAGCCAACCTTGATGTAACAAACAAAGCCTTTCATTTCTGATTACTGTGTAGTCATGCGCACACCATCGTTTACACTTTTTAAAAGATGCCATCTAATATTGGGAAGCACTTCTGCAGCTGGGTAATCAAATTCAGAGCAACCCATTTCTGAATGGAAAATGAGCAACTTGGCAACCTAAGACTTTACCTTTATTAACTCTTTCACTAGCACTCAAGAAACAGTCCTCTTCTTTCTTGTGAAATAAAGAAGTCTCTTAAGGATTTGTAAGAATTATGTTGCCTGTGCATCTTCTCAGTTCATACTCATATCACACTCATATCCATATTTCATATCCAGCATATTTGCCCTAGAAATGACCTAAAACTCCTTCCTTTAACTCTAAAATTAACAATACCACTCACAGTGAGCACTGTTTGCAGAATACAGAGACACCCATCCACCTAACATGGATAATTTCAGCACGACCTGACCATATAGAAGTTCATAAAAAATAGTCATGAACTATGTTGGATTAAAGGGTGAAGTGGGTGAATATGCCTCGGTTGCCATTAACACACTATCTGTGCTGCTGGTGTTATCCCTAATGCAGTAGTAGGTAAGTTGCTCACCATCATAACTTCTCTTCAGGATAGATGAGCAATCTAGGTGTAAAAGAAAGCCCAAGCCCTCCCAGCTCTTACCTCAGAAGAAAGTTAATGGAAATTTAAGGAGTTTTGTACCTGAGAAGTTGTTTAAAGCTCTTATCTCAGCATTCAGAAAGGTCCTACAGTCCTGCTAAGCATCATTTTTGGTCTACACTGAACAATGAGAGCTAGCATGGTAAAGATACATGGCAGATAAGTAGAAATAAGTATACAGGTAGTAAAAAAGAAACTGCTTGATTCACTCTCTTGGAATTTATTCCCAACATTTATAGCAAAATGAATAATCAAGTGAGTAAAGCTGTACTTCAGACTTAGTATAAATTCAGCACTAATCTGATTATAGAAATAACTCTTTTGCAGGGGGAGGTAATATGTTGACTGAGATATAAAACCTGAATATACTGGGAAACAGAAATGTAGCACAAGAAAGCATATATGTGCACTACACATTAATTACAGGGAAGCATGTAGCACAAAAAAACCAGGTCCCCACTCTGAAAAAAACAAACATGCAAACTGAGCATGAAATGGGAGTAATCCTGTTTGTCTGAGAAGTATCACAGCAGGAACTCCAGAGAAAGTGATTGACATGGTTGTCTTCACTGAGTGATCACACAGCCAGGGACACCTTGCAGCACCCCATGCATGTCTCCCCACTGCAGCAAGATTGCCCCTTATGGCTTCTGCAATGATAAAGGAGAACTGTGCAAAACAGCAGGTTTCATTTATAGGATTTAATCTCCTTGTCATTTGGCATTTTCAATGGATTTTTTTTCTGACTGCTGTTTTAAGAAACCTCAGACTTCATGCAAAACTGTCTTCAGGGACATGGATTTGGGTCAGTCCTAGCTGGGCTGAAAACCCCACAGGGCAGCAGGCTGGTAAAAGGAGAGGCATCACTCCTCTCACCCGAGCAAATTCCATCCCAGTGTGAACAGTGTCCTTCAGCTTAGGTGCAAAGCCAGACACCATTGGTACTCTTCAGCTTAGAGCATGAAGCCAGACCCTGTTGGATACCTTTTCTGCATGACCCTCACTGTCCTACGGGTGAGCTCTGGAAGATGCCATCCTTCCAACCAAACATAGGTCCCTTCCAAAAAATTCTGACCCAGGATTTTTGGCCATCACCTTTTACTTAGTCTCTAAGCAGCTTTGGGCAGTAGCAGCACCCTTACAGTTTGAACCTGCCACTGGCACAAGCTGGGCAGTGAAAGAAAGAAATGGTGACAGCTTTGAAAATGCCAGCGTGGGTGGACCATGTCTTCTGATTTTGTGGGCAAAAGAAAGAGTCTGCCTGCTGGGACCTTTTATTCAATGCTTCATTCAATCTTACACTTAAGGGTTTTCTATCAATTTAACCATATATATAAAATACTCTGTTTGCCCTTAATCCCAGTTATTCTCAGTTACTCCAGTGTTGTGAATCAAAGAAAGCCCTATTTGTAGGCTAGGAATTGCTACAGTGGTGTGGGGCTTTATAAGGAAACTCCAATCCAGGGTAACTCGGCAGGGCATGGTGTAGCTCATCCACCTGACCCAAGCACCACCGTGTTACCTCCATATGGAACACAGCTCAGCTCTGATGTACACTGGAAAACAGTCCTCAGACACCTACCGAGAAAGTGTCACAGACCAAAGACTGGGAAATATGAAAATCAAATCAGAAAGGGGATAGATCAGATGGCAGGTCTGCCAGCTGACAAGGAGGCAGTGGAGCTGGTGGGAGCATACAAGCTTAAAACCTCAACCCAGTTATAGACATGGAGCAATCTCTAGAGAAATTGAAACGGTTGGATGGATGGCAGCATTGCTTTGAGAATCCCAGTCTCACTACTGATTTTTCTCAGCCCAGAAAAAGAGGAGAAAGTAATACAATAGAATAGAGGAGACTGCATTCATTAAAGCATTTCTGTATCATCTGCTCTGCATTTTTCAGACCTCAAGGAAATGTCTGTCAGGGAAATCTAAGAATTTTGGAAAGCATATCTCATATAATGGTGGAAAAAAAGGCTGTAGTTTCACAGTAAAGCAGGATCTGATGATCTTATATTAAATGTGATTTAAGTTAAATTATCCCATTAAATGCTCTTCTTGTTATTGTCCCTTGTTGAGCAGCAGCAGATATCTGGGGCAGTGCTGGATGATTCCCCAGGAAGAATTCAGTGATGTAGAAAATCTGTGTATTTTTTTTAGGGTAATATGCTTTAATGACACATTTACAGTGGTCCTTGAATACAGGATCACAGCACATAAATCAGGCTTGTTTGCCTGCTTGCTTGCTTCCTTCCTTCTGTCTCATCCCATACCTGCCTGGCAGGGATCACATCTGCCTCAGGAACTGACTCCGGTTACAGACCCTCTTCAGAGACGTGATCCACAGCTGTCGGGAATCCATATTACCAAAAATAATCATCCACAGCATGACTTTCCAAGGCATTTAGACCTTTGATCACCTGTCAAGGAACTGTAGTTTATCCTAAATTCAAATGCTATCTAAAACTTTGAGAGATCTCTATATTGAGTAAGCCCCTATGGGTTTTAATGACACCTAATAGACAGGATAGGAGTCATCCATTAAACATTCTTGCCAAATGCTTTCCTATATAACACTGAATATCCTAAAGGTTATTTAGATTGTAGTTAACTAATTTTCAGTTTTGTTGGTCTCCCCAAGACAAAAGCAGTGTCTGTTCATGTCTAGGAACTATATAGGGATTTATTTTAAACTCTCAGATTCTTCTTATGTCTTTTTTATTATGCAGAATATCTCTGTTGTGACTGGGATTAAACTACATCTGAACTGTGCAAGAAAATATACTGCAAAAAAAAGAATGAAAGTTTCACTGTAAAAAAGTTTAAAACCTGTTTCGAGCCAGGCAGCATCTGCCCAGGGATCTGGTTTATCCTGCCTCATACCTGCTCATCCAAAGCACAGGCTAAAAGAGCAAACTGGGAAGCACTGAACTGCTGCAGCCATGATGTTCCCCCTTTACGGCGGGCAGCTGGGCCACCACCTTCCTTTACACAAGCTCTGATGCACAGCAGGACTTGGTGAGTTTGCAGAGCACCTGCAGGAAGGATGCCTATTAAATTTGTTGTTTATATCTCTGCCTTTAGTCCTGCTTTGGTCTGGCTCCCTGGGAAAATCCCTGTCCCAGGCCCTGCTCTTCATCCCACTGGGGTGTTCAGCAGCACACCTAGGCCTGGGCAGCTTCCTGATGTGGTCTCCAGGGTGAGCGGGAGAGGGCCTAGGGCTGTGAAAGCCAGTCTGCCATCAGCCTCTTAGCTCACAAGAGAAGGACAAGGGTATCTCCTCCATGATCCTCCAAAAGCAGGCACTAACCCAGAGTCAAAACAGACCTCACCTGTAAGGGGCATAGCTGTTCAGTCCTCAAAAATCAGATGCCACTTGAAGCCAAAGAGGGAAAGCAAGCTAAGTCCCACCACATGTTGGAAAGGAGGTTTTCAGTGTCCTGCAGGGACCTGTCTCCCAAACTGAAGGCTTGCTGCACTTGACTTACTTACACAAGTGTTTCAAGCCCTTATCAAAGCCTGGTGGGCAGCTCTTCTCCCAAGTAGTTGTGCCCTCTCACCCATCAAACCAGCTCACAGGCTCTGGTGTGTGCAAGAGATGCAAGGGTTAGCTTGGTAGGATTATTTATATTTCTTATAAAGAAAAACAGGTCAGAAAAGTAAAAAAACAACAGCTACAAAAAAAAAAAAAAATCCCGTGACAGTAAGTGAGCTAAACAATTAATCACATTATGTTTTTATATTTATACAGCACTGTCTTAGTACCTCAAAGAAGAAAGATATAAAGCAGTTCATATAATTCACATGTTAATAGCCCACATATTCCAGAAAGGAAAAAAGAGGGGGATAACATTGCCAGAGCACAGACATGAAAGGTCAAGGCAGATCAAGTTGCTGGCAATCACCAAACACACTGCAGAAATTTGTATTTAAAGAAGAATAAAACAACAATAAAGAATTAGAATGAAAACCAGGTGAGAATTTCATTCCCCTGCATGAGTGCTTTTCAAATTTGTTTGTCATCAGATGAAAAGAGGAGAGAGAGCAAAGAAGTCATGTCCCAGTAAAACCAGAGCAGAGGTCAGAGCGCAGTGCTGGCTCTGGGGATGAAAGCTGAATTTTAGCAGGACAAGGGGCTGAATCCTGCTTCCTTTCTCACCTTTACCTGCAAATTTTGCTCACATTCCTTTGTGTGTAAGCTACAGAAATCATCAATGGAGAAAACCAGAAGGATGGAGACTTGCTGCTAAGTCATCAGGCAACCTCTGCCCATCTCAGCTTTTGCAACCTGATCTTTTGCAGGGCTGTGTAGTCCAAACGGGCATCATTGCTATTCATCTCATGCCTGTGCCTCAGAACTTTCACCTGCAAATGGGATTACAAATGCAATCATTAGTACAGATTCCCCAAGAAGCTTTCACAGTATTACAATTAGATTTCCCATTCTAGCAGCATCTAAATCAATATGATATGATTAGTTACTCTCATGGATTACATGCTGCTGTACAAAACCTTCACACACAGAAATCTGGGTAATTTAATCAGGCAGTAATGGATTCTGGGAATGCTCCCACTGTCTAGAAACTTAAAATCATTCTGTCTCTATAATAATTTGCCATTATGCACCTGAAGCTAAATTGCCTGACATACCTGACAGTGGACAGGAGTGATTAAAACAGGTCACATCTCATCAGCCAAAGTGGCAACTCCTGCTGAATTCACTTCGAAAACTGAGTTTGAGGAAGAAAAAAAAATCACCTTTAGTTGTTTTTCCTGGTTTATAACTTAAGTTTTAAGCTGTCTCTTTAAATACATCTATGTGTGTATTTCTGTGTATGTGAGAGAGAAAGAACGAGTGTAAGTGCTATCCATTTCTCATCATTTTAGTCAAGGCAAGAGAAATATATGAACTAATGCTCCTGGGGAAATGCAGCCAACCAAGGCAGAAATGAGCATATAATTTTATTCCTCTGAAGGTGCTCAGCACTGCTGAGCAAGATATCGGGAAGGAGGAACCTTTCTGGAAGGGTCTTGAAAGCAAGGAGTCCTCGGATGCCATTGTCAGCGGCTCACAGAAGAAAGCTAATGCTGCACAACAGAAACTGAACTGCTGATAGCTGCTTTTTGGGAAAAAATTTGCACCTCATGTTTCCCTAGCTTGGGTAAACAGCTCAGCTCTGCACCTCCATGCTGCAGCAGCTTTCTCCTGCAGTCATCCTGGGATTGCAAACAACCCTGAGAAACAAACCGCCGTGCTCAGTGCTGCAAGGGGCAGCTCACAGCAGTGCAGGGAAAACACACAAACCCGCACACAAAAGAACATCTATGGCTTCATTTGAAAAATTAGGCCTGTATATTTTTAGTCAGACAATCCTCAGAAATGTGCTGCTCATCATTTATCCTACCAACGTGCAACAGCTTATGCCTAAAAACCACAAGACATTATGTAACTGTTGAGGAAATTTCTCTTTCTTACAGCACTGTCACATTGAAATAGTCCTGACCCATGGTGCCTGGGGACTCCTGTTGTTGAGGAGGATTTTTTCTATGGTAAACTGGAATTTCAAAGAGCCAGCTGGCAAGAAAGGAAAGAAAATAGTCATCCATGGAAACCTTCCTAGGCAATAATTGCCAGCGAACTCTGCCCTCATTATAAAACTCTACATAACTTGCCATAAAAAAAGCCCCCTGATGCACATACACTTTTCATCTCTATATTCTCTGTAATAGTCTCAGTTATATTACTGTCTTCAGATATGCTAAACAGAGTAGTGTTAATCTTCATCCTTTTTAGGGTACGGCATGGTCTGTGTGCCGAGCCAGGTGCCATGTGCTGCAGGGCTCCCCAGTGCCCGGAGAGATGGCTGCGGCGCCAGCCGGGCCTACCCTGCGGCACCGCCAAAAGCACCCTGGCATGCCTGGGCACATTAGTCCTCCTGACGAGCGTCCATCCGCTACACAAGCCTCTCCTTAAATCCCTCTTGAAGGCACTGAAGGAAATCCATGGGGGTCATTAACCAAAGGAATTGGTGCCGGTGGCATTTGGGCAGGGGAAGGCGGAGGCTGCCAGGCGCCTGGTCGTGGCCACCTGCTTGCCAATCCTGCGCAGCCCACAGCCCACCACTGAAGGAAAGGGCTGATATTTAATGCAGGCCAGAGACTGGACTCCTGCATTACTATGAATAAACAATAAAGCTATTAAGGCATATTAAAGCTTGGTGATGAACTTGTCAAAATGGATGATCTATAAATCAATATAAACAGCAGTGACAGGCAGTAATTGAATTCCAGTAGTCCCTCAGCACATGCTAAATATGAAGGGACGTGACACACTGAAAATAAAATAAGAAAGCTGAAAAACTGATAGTATTAACATTCTCCTCGCGAAACGTGGCATCACTTTGGCCTTTAATGGGGGTCAAACTGTGAATACATATTGATTTCTTCTTTTAAAACAAGAAAATAGCTACATAAATCTGATACTTCCCAAATTAGAAATGGCTGCTCAAAAAGTTCACAGCTGCTCTGGATGCGGTCACCACAGAGTGGCAGATGCAGCCCTCCTCCGATGGGTTCATTAGCAAGGCTTGTTGCTTTACTTGGGTAGCAAGGAGGATGGGGTTTTTGCAATCCAGAAAGCCTCTGAAGTTGTTTCATCGGTTTTCATCTTCCATAAAGGACCAGCAAAAGCCTGTCAGGCAGGAGAAGTTAATGCTAGCACGCTGCCAGGCTCTGGGTGGCTACATGTCTTTCAAATTCAGATATAACAAGCTAGGCCTCAAATATCAGCAGAGGACGAGACAATCAGAATGGAAAGAAATTGGTGAAGTCACAGCAAGCCTTTTAATGGAGATTCAAATAACAGCAAATAAATCATGACAGCTTCTGTAGATGAAATCAAGGCCTCATTTTTTATTTTCTCTTGATGTGCTCCACTCAGTGAATGATAATCCAGCCTTTCTTAGTTGATTTTTACAACAGAACCCTATGCCACTGGAGTTCAGAAACTGCTGAAATGGAAGGTCCAGACACATTCCTGAGGACTATTTTGTCTGTGCCAGCTTGCTCACAGGCAGATACCACCTGTGATCAAAATTCACAAGGTATATTTGCATTTCAAGGGTCTTTCTGTGCACAGAGAGGAAAGGCTAGAAACAAACATAAATGGTTGATTGCGTGATGAGTGATGACCTGCTAATAAGGTCCCAAAAGGTCAATAGTGGCAGAACTGGGACAGGGGCTGGTTGCAGTTGTAGAATCAATGCAATAGCCAAAGAGCACACAGCATGCCTGGCTTGGCCATCACCACCGGGCTAAAACTGATGTTTAACATGGATAAAGTTCCTGTTTAACAAGAGGTGAATCTTCATTAGGGCCACTCCACACCATTGTGCCCTGAATACAGCCCATGTTTAGAAGAGCAACAGGATGAGGGCGGCGTTTTCTGGAAGTTACTCTCTTTTGACACAAAATTTAAAGTTAAAAGAGAAAAAAACCTGTAAGGAACAGATCAAGGAGGCCAGTATTTTCCTTTAAATATAATCTATGCTTTGAGATCAGCCAAGAATCATTTGACCTATTTGATATGCAGTTCTGCCTTCAGATTTGATGAACATGTACAGATGTAACATGAAAGGTTAAGGGAGCCCATGACAGAAAACCTAAAACCCTTAGAGATGATCTGTAGAAATGTAAGACGTCCACCATCCATAGCTTGCATGAGGACATCAGTCTGATGAAGCAGGTCTCAAATGAAGCGGTTTTGCCTGTGGAGATGCAGAGCGCTGGGGTTGCCAGTATCTGGCATCCCTGCCAGCTCCCACACACCATTTCCCTCATCGCATCCTAAACTTCTCCTTTGCGAGCTGTGTGTTACCTACATGTGCCTTTAAACTGGCAGGAGCTGGGAAGCATGATGTACAACAATAGTACTGGCTTTAATCAACAGGACAGCACTGACACATCGCCCACTGAAACAGATGAACTTGCCTTGACTTTTCCCTGCAGTTGCATCATTCTTAATTTTTCTTGTGTGGAGTTTTTTTTTACTGTCATTTAAAAGGTGAGAATTTAGTCAAATGAATGCAGCGCTGATTAGCTCAGTATAATAATTGTGCTTCATGTACACCTACTGCTTCTATGTCACAGCTCTCCAAATTCCCATTATACTATTAATCTAGGTTTTATGGTACTTCAGAACTGAAGTATTAAAAAACTGTGATGTAAGTGGAAAAAATCACAGTGACAATTTACCAAAGAGCTTTTATGGGGTATTATGAAAACAACAAAAAACAAAACAAGGGAGCCTGTTTGTGAAATCCAGAGTGAGTCTGCTGGCCTCAGAGAACAAGGGAAAAACAGATATAACAGGGCATTAGCTGCCTTTCCAACACTGTCTACAGTGTGTCACCATGCTGGGTTCAGGGCTATGCACTTATTCTTCAGTGCAGATGGAAGAAAATGGTGGTGCAAAGATAAATGAACAGAAGGTACATGAAACCTCTCAGCAACAACTTAACAAATTCCAGCCCTCTCCACTCAGATTTCCTTTCTCCAGCATCTGTGGTGAACAGAAGGAGCCTGTTGTGATTGTGTTAATATGCCATCCATATTTGCATTTTTTGTTTTCTCAGTCACCACGCTCAGAGAAGGGTTTTGTACCATAAGAGAAACCTTTACTCCCCAAAGACTTACACCCCCAGGGATGCTACAACATAAGCATCTCAGTCACTGCTGTACTTGGGATACTGTTCTTATGAGCATTCAGCCCAGCATGATCACACTAGAACTATTTTGCTCCAGCAAAACAGCACACAAACCTGTCCCACAGAGTCAGGGGGCAGAAAGATGCTTCAGAGACCCTGCCCTGCTGTGAGCAAGCTCCTGGTCTGGGTGCCGTTAGCAGCTCTCCGTGCCTGGGGCCAGGAAAGGGAAACTGTAGAAAGAAAAATGGTTTAAGATAAAGCAACCAATGTTCAGATGAAGTCTTACAAGGAAGTGTGATAAATCTGTCTCTGCTTCATCTGTACTTGGAACAAAACCAGGAAATAAGTTATTTTTTACGGGAATGCACCACCTCTTTTTGTTATGAAATAATCATCTCCTTGCAGTGGACTAGAAAGGGTTTTCCCTGGGGGATATCGAGAGCGAGGAAGTCACTAGGAACTGTTCCAAAAGCTGTAGCTCCCTAGGCAAAGCAAGAGCTTTCCCTTTCTATCAGCCATAACCCAAACCCTAAACCATTTCTAACCCTTACTCTACATCTACCCCTAATTCTAGCCCTTCTTTAGCCCTATCCCTAGAGGAAAAGAAAGAAAGACTTTTTTTTCTAATGCAAGTCTGGGAGGATTTCTCAACCCATGTTTAGGGTCAAAGTTGAAAGAAAGAAATACCAGTACTCCCATGGCAGTGAGGCTGGAATGGGGTTGCAAAAGGAAAGGCAAAGGCCGCAGAGATGGTGGCTGTGAGAAGTATTTTGACTGGGTAATGGTCAGAGGAAAACTGTCAGTGGTTCAACCCCAGCTAGGTTTAGGGTTAAAATTACAGTTAGGGTTAAGAGAAGGATAAAGTTTAAAGCTTCATTTGCAGTGGGGCTGGAAATGAGCAGCAAAAAGAAATCAAAGGATGCAGCAGCAAAATATTTCAAGTACATCTGTCCCACTAACCCTCACTAGCAACTCGTGAGATGGTGAGGAAGAAGCAACACACTGCTCACCTGCACCTCCACACCCAGTGATGCGTTCTGCCAGAGCAAAATACCTCCCAAGTGCCAGGTGCCCTTCCTGCATCACTAACCAACACACAAAGCACTGAGATTTGGAAACAAAGGTAGTTTTCTTTCAATATTGTTTAAGGACTGATTATCCACCAACTGTATTTTCTGTAATTCTTGGCCAATAGCCAGCACCAGCTCTGGCTCCTGGGCCAAACACACTATTGGCTTGAAAATACGAGACTCAAAAAACATGCTTTGCTCAAAGTGCCTAAAATGGAGCCTGAAAAAAGAAAAACAGATGCTACTCAGACATAAACTGCACTGAAGAACTTTTCTGGTTGTCCTTAGCCTTGTTTTTCTTCACTTGTTTATTAAGAACAGCAATGTTTGGTGTCACCAGTCTCTGGAGGCTGTCAAACTAGAGCCTGCTAATTGCTCACCTAGGTAGGCCATGGTGCAGAAAGTGTTGTAAGGCTGCTTTTGCCATCTGCATGGCTGTTCCTGCATATCAAAGACCTACTGACAAAAGCAAGATGTTTGATCCCTGCCAGCAGAAAGCAATTGCAATCTTTTGTTCGCTGGATATGAGGACAAATAGCTATTTACTGTGAACCGCAGAGTCATTGTAAGAAATTAAATCCTCTTGGTGGTTATGAATGTAAATACACATCTCTTCTTGAGATAAGACTCACAGATTCCAGAAATTGTTTCCTGCTTTACATTTTGGGTGAGTAGCCAACTCCAAGCTTGAAAAAACGTACAGTTTGAAGTGAAGAGCACCCTTCCCTTCCTCTCCATGATTGCTAGGCAAGGTAGGAGGAAAGAAAGCTGAGTCCAAGTGTGGCAAAACCCTTGGGAGGATGTGCAAAGACATCTTTTTGATTACATAAGATCTCAGCAAGCCCTTCGCCATTAAAATATGATTAAAAGCAGTGGCCAGTAGGAGTTCACCTTTAGAAAATGACACTTAGAAGAAATCACTTCCCAAACAGATAGTTGCCTGAGTCCCTGAGATGAAGAAGAGGTTTGATGGATGAGAAGGCAGTATTAAAATGTCTCTTCACATAAGAAAACAGAATGAGAGCAATCATCAAAATTTATCAGCCAGAGAGGAGCAGTGTTTTCGTGACACTAAAGGGACCCAATACACTAAATCAAAACGAGAACACAGGCTCATGAAAGAAAGAGACAGATGTCTCTGCCATATAAATACCACATAAATGAACTTTCTGGAATGGGTATCTTATTTAAGCACACACCATAGTGACATCTGAGAAAGACATAACGAATCAAAGTGGAGCACAAAGTTGGTATCGACACTGGAACTGCAGCAGTTCATGAAGGGTAATGGCCCATCTGCCAACTGCACTTGGGAGTTACGGCTTTCTTATGTTGTATCTACTTCTTTTCAAAGCCCCAGCCCCTTGTAATGCATGAATCAACAGCCATGTATTTGCACTTGACCCATTTTGAATACATTCAGCCCAAAATGTAGTCTAGGCTCGTCAAAAAGCCTGTCTTCTTGAGGGCAACAGGAGCCTCCCCATGAAAACAGGAGTGATCTCTGGTGCAGGGTGAGCTGTGTTTCAGGAAGTTATGGCTATATCCACAGCAAGTCCCAATGTACAGCAATGATGCATCGCCATTGCAATCCCAGAAAATACACGGTGCCCTGAGACTGCCAGGCAGGGTGCCTGCCTGGACCAGCATCACTGCTTCCCTGCTATGCATGCAGGCAGCCATGATAGGGCATCCGTCTGAATCACTCTCTGCTCTCTTGAATTAAAATACATTGCAGTCCTCACAGTGAGCTCCTCAGAAAGGCAGTTTGAATATAATTCTTTGTTAATACATGCATTATTCACTTTGATGCTATATATTAAGCCTACACAGACGAGCTTCAAAGGTTGGACACTTAAGCTTGCTGGGGGTAAATATCCATACTATGTTTTAAGGTTTCCCATTTTCTAAAGTTAGTGTCTTTGGACATGGCTCTTCCTGAAAGGTTTTAACACCTCTTTTGATTATACACCAGATAGAAAAGCATGACTGTAAACTTCCTTTTATGAAGATAAACTGAGTCTTAAATCAAATCAGGCTTGAGCCCAAACATGACTTTTGCATGGCTGCTGAATATTGACCCATGTAAAGTGTAAAACATGACTCTAGTTTCTTACTAGAGGAATACAGACTATGTGGGGCTCCCCTGGATGTAGAGGGGCAGAAAGGAGTAATGCAAAGACTAAGATTTGCAACAGCTACCTGGACGAAATACATAGGGAAAGAATGGCCTAGTAGCACTTTGTTAGAATAAGCTCTGAGAGCATGCAGGCATTTCCAGGTTAAATACCTCTGCTTGGGAATGGGTGAGCTGGCACCCACCATGGCTATCTACATTAACCTTAACCCAGGCACCGATTAGCCTTCATGCCCCTCCCTGGAAGAGCAGTCTGCAAATAGTATCAAGCCTGACCTACTTCCGCCTGCTTAGCTGCAAATTTCAGTTATCATGTTTGGAGCCTTTCCACGCTGGGTTTCTTCCAGCAAAGTGTCAGACTTTTCTTCCTCCCTCTTCAGAGGCATCACATAAGCCCACGGTCCCAAAATGTGTTCCTTTGAACTAGGGAGGAGAGGGAGGGATGGGCTGTGGTGCAGGAGGTCACCCAGCACACCGCAGCTCCTTGGTGCCTGGGTGTTCGTAGCATCAAACATGTGATGCTGGCAGAAAGAAGTGACGTTTGCAAGGCATGACATACACATCTGGGTGAATGCAGCCTGCTTTTCAGAGGCAGGAAATGGCTTTGTAAAGAGACATGGAAACCTGAAAAACATGCTTGACAGCACATTTATTCAGTGAGAAGTATTATACAACTACCAGGAGTGTTGAACTCATTTTAGTGCTTTGAGGGCTGAGAGGAGCCAGAGTGAACAGGTAAGGTCATCAATGAACTCAAGAAAAAATGTTATTGCTACAGCTCAAAAGCACTATGTTGTTTTTACCATTGAGCTCTGCCTTCTGAGCAAGAATATTCAGGGGCAGTTAGCCAAACACAAAAAATTTTGTCACTCAGCATTTCCAAGGATACACATCACCTCTTTGTCCCAGTCATTAGGAATTAGTCTGCAATTAATATGGTCATTTGGGGAGTTAGGATAAGATAATGAATTAATTAGGTTTAGAAGTTTGTATTTAATCTCTGTGACTTGACCATTTATCATTTCTTAACGGATTTTTTTTTAATCCCTCTACAGTCATACAATTTGAACATCAAATTTAAACGGAACAGTAACATTGTCACCCTAGCCAGAAGTAAGCAAAATATTTTAGCTACTTATCTCCATGAAGTAGAAATAGTTGCATAATGTTAATATTAGGAGTTTTCCTATTAATAAATAACACAGAAGAGAAAAAAGATTTGTCCTAAGTGAAATGCCATAACATAAAAATTCCAGCAAGGTCCAGTTCCTCAGCCCTTTATTGTCATGATTCCACTAATGCAAGTGGGAATACAAGTGCAGACCCTTAACAGGATACATTTTTATGCTGTGCCATGTACAATGCTATATACAATGCTCCATCCTTGTCAGGAGCATGAGGTCCAGTTTAAATTTTTCCTCACAGCTAAACTGGTGCCAGGAAAACTAAAGACTATAAACATGTGAAGTTGGGGTGGTCTTTCAATATATTGATCCTAATAGCAATATATACAAAACCTAGCATTTATCCTAATTCTCTTTGGTTTTGTACCATAACACGTTTATTAAATCAACACATAGAAACTCTTGTTAGGCAGATGGCAGAGTCTGGTCCTAGCTTGATGAAGTGGTTGAAAAGCAAGGATTATTCATTCTTGAAAATTATAGGGGATTTCTTTCAAGATTTTGAGATTTCTTTTTGTTGCAGCAAAATTCACTAGTGCCTGTTTTTTTATACAATTCTATTCAAGAAGTTTAGGAGATGATGAAGAAATTGCTCATCCAGACAGAAGACAGAATGTGGAACTTGTTACTGCAGGGGAGTCTTGGGAAAGCTTTTGCTGAGGCCACTTCTGCAAAGCCAGCGAATTCATGGTGGCCACAGATTTGACAGACAAACTACATCTGGGTAACGAAAGTACATATTTACGCACTGTTTGCACACAAATCCTTGATTGCATCCTTGAAAATCAGTGGAGCACTTCAACTGCTATAGCTTTGTATAAAAGGGCTGAATAATTTTATGGCCAGCAATAATAGCATTTTTACTTTTGCAAATAAAGGAAATGTGTGTCAAGCAGAAAGATGACTGCCACAGGCATTAAAATGAAACGAGCAGGCACATATATGTGTAGCATTGTGTGCTCAACCGGGTTCATAACTCTCAGATGAATATATCATCAAATTTTCTGCTAATTCTCAATTTCACTTTCATTTCCTTCAGGTGAGATCCACTCTGCTGTATCTCAGAAGATGGTGAAGGCACTGCCACCCTAAGCAGTTAGACCCCAGCTCTCAGTAGGGAAGGTTGCAGGCCATTTAAGGCCATTTAAGGCCATTTAAGACACAGATTGTTCAATTTAGATACTTCTCCATCTCCCCTTGGCTTCTATAGGGAACAAAGCAACTCCAGAGGGAGATGCAGGACACCTAACACTACCCCTTCTACCAAAGATGTAGGGAACCAATGTGAGATCTGACTTCCACCCAACCCCTTCAGTCCTCTTCTCAATGGGACACAAAGCACAGGTGAGGATCCTATTTGGTGTATTAGCCTTGTTTCCTGGGAAGTGCAAGGTTCTGGCTTCTTGGCTCTATCATATTGACAAGGATTCAACCGTTTTTCAGTAATATGTCCTAAATAGCAAATAACTATTGTAGGGACTTAGATTGTCCAGGGATACTGGAGAGTCATTTAATGAGACATTAGGACACTGTCCTGGTTTCAGCTGGGATAGAGTTAATTGTCTTCCTGGTAGCTGGTACAGCTTTGTATTGAGTTTGGTATGAGAAGAATGTTGATAACACACTGATTTTTTCAGTTGTTTCTAAGTAATGTTTAGTCTAAAATCAAGGATTTTTTTCAGCTTCTCATGCCCAGCCAGTGAGAAAGCTGGAGAGGCACAAGAAGTTGGGAGGGAACACAGCCAGGGCAGCTGACCCAAACTGGCCAAAGAGGTATTCCATACCATGGGACATCACATCCAGGAAATAAACTGGTGGGAGTAGGGGCGGGGGATCGCCTGGTGGGTGTTGAGCAACTGCATTGTGCATCACTTGGATATTTCTATCCTTTTATTATTATTATTCCCATTTTATTACTGTTATCAGTATTAGTTTCTTCTTTTCTCTTCTATTGAACCGTTCTTATCTCAACCCATGAGTTTTACTTCTTTTTCTGATTTTCTTCCCCATCCCACTGGGTGGGGGGGAAGTGAGTGAGTGGCTGCATGGTGCTTAGTTGCTGGCTGGGTTTAAACCATGACAGACACATTAAAAACTCTTAAATATTTCAGCCAGGAATGTCTCAGGTGGACCTGATTCTGCCTTGGCAAGGAAGAAGGACTGGGTAATGCCTCAGGTGTCAGCCTGGCCTCTGCCTCTAAGTACAGGATTCAGTTCAGAGATCATGTCAGGTGCGTAACTGAGTCCTGACTCCATGCCCTGGACCTCAGTGGAGCTGCCTAACCCTGTATTTCACTTTCCTAACTCCTGTTGGTTGCCTGCCACTGATCTTCTCTAAAGATGTGTTTGAAGGAGCAGCAATGTATAGTGAGTTGCTGCAAAGTGACCTAGAATACATCACACTTGGAATATTTTGCAGAGGTGCTAATTTTTCAGTGGTGCTCACACAGGGAATAGCGCCCACCTGGGCCTCAGGGATGCTGGGGGATCATCCCCCCACAGCAGGAATACCCAGGAGTATAGCACAGGACAGAAACACACCTGAGACATTTCTCTCTGACAGTATTAACTCTGATAATGATGTCTCCAGTCCAGAGAGGATATATATCTCTTTCTCAGACTGAAATAAAAAGTTAGCATTTTGAGAGCTTTGCATACATTACAGGAATTAGATATACTACGCCACAAACACTGTTATGCTGCACAGGGCCTCTGCATGCTTTGGATGTATGTGTTCTATAAATCAGATGCTCCAGAAAGCAAAAGAGGGTGATCTTTCCATTAATACTACACAGCCTGGGAGGCATCATTCATTGCATGATGGCAGAGTGGCTGTACTTGTGGGAGCAAGAGCTTGCACAGCACCTACTGCAGTGAGTCCTCAAGGACATAGCTGTGCCACCAGACATTCAGCAGCAGCGTCTTAAGCAGCTTTTGCCATTTTGAATGTCGTCCCTCCCCAAACAGGCTGTGTCCTTTTTTCCCTGTCATTCCAGCTGCAGCCAGCATGCTCTAGTGAAGCCAATGGAAAAATATATAATTGCTTTCTCTGCTCTCCTGCACCTGGAGCTCTACCAGGACAGGGGAGCAGATCCACACACTCTCTTCACCTGTCCAGGGAATGCCAGTCCAGAGGACAGTAACTGAACCTTATCAAAGGTTATACAGGAGCTGAACTTTAAACTGAAATTTCTTCCCTGGCTTGCCTCAATACTCATAGAAGGTCACAGCAGAGTAGCTGGTGACTCCCTTGGCACGGGGCTAAGTCTCTAGAGTGCAGATCATCTATTTCATTTCTTAAAAGGACAGCATGAGGCCACTGGTTTAAGTGACTTGACTTAGTTGCTCGCATGCAGAAAGAATTAATTTGCAGTGGCTGTAAAGCAGCAGGACAGCCAGGTGCAATCATGAATCTCGGCAGCTCTTCATATTTGTATTAGGCCCTTTGCAGCTGCTCTAGAGGCGCCTCACTAACTCTGAACTTCCCCAGAATACCAAGTGACTATGGCTACATGCAATGCACTGTCCCTCCTCTCAAGAACACACACATAGCAGAAAAAGATAAAATAATCAAAGGAAGCAGCTGGAAAGTTTTTCTTTTTGGAGAAAAAGAGGGGTGATTCTTCTCCCACATGAGCAGTATGAAAGGATGGAATAGCGTAGATCAGGTGTCTTCTACAGTCAGGTCAGGGTTGTCACGTATCAAGGACCAGGACAGCCCGGTTTGTAAACCCCCAGAAGCTGGGAAGCTTGTTTTTAATCCAAGGTTAGAAGTAGAGAGCTATGTATTTACATCTGTGTACACATACAGTGTATGCAAATGAGACACACCAACAGAAAAACTTGTACATGGATCTGGGCATGCTCCTTCACTGAGCAAGAGCACAGTGGTGGGATACCAGCTGCATTAATTTCTCCGTTTGGATCCAGCCTCTGCCTGTGTCTTTGTCACTTGCTGGACCGCTGCTAACACAAGTAAGGCTGCCTGGCTTAGGTGATTCATGACCTACTCCCCAAATGACTGGCCAAATTTTGTGCCAAAACTTATGTGATTTGGGTTATGGACCACACTTGTGCACCTTCACCTATGCTTTTGTTTCAGTACCTTCTAGGTACTTATGGACTACAGGTGGCTTTAATGCATCCTTGCATCTATTGATCCCTGTTTTGTTTCATCCTTGTGCCATGTGGTAACAGACATGGGTATGAAGGAGTCAGCCAGGCACTTAGGCACTCTGCCCATATGAAGATGGGGACTGAGTGGATGAGTTGACCTTTCCCTTCCTTGAAATCCATCTTAACAAGTGGTTAAAAAGTTTGCACTGTAATGTTTTTGCAGGATGTATCATTTTTCTTCAAGTTTCACAAGGAGATGTGGCAGGAAGGAGGCATTTTAAAATTAGACAGGTGTGGGGCTCTGATTTGATATGGGACACCCAGGCTCAAGCCTCTGCTTGGCAGCTTCAGCAGTGAAAGCTATGTGCAGAGCAGGGTGCTCAGCACGGACCTCTTCCAGGAGGGAAGACTCCAGCGCCCAGCACATCCCAGCACCATACTACTGTCACTAATACACCCCATGTTTTGGTGTGCAACAGTACCAAAAAAAACTAAAAGATGGTTAAAAGGGTATAATGGCCACTGGTTGTGTGCCCTGATGGTGAACTCTGTGCCCTTCCTCAGGTTGCAGGATGGGCTCAGGAGGCCTGGTGGGGACCCTGGTCTTAACTGACCAGGCTCCAGACCAGAGGAGGTCTACAGCCACCTGACCCAACCTAGACCATTGAGGTGGTCCAGGTGCACTTCAAAACGTATCTGAAGTGGTCTGGAGAAGAAGCTACAGGTTGTAAGCTGTTAGCAGAGAGGGATGGATGCCTGGACACAGGGGTAAGGTGCATGAACCACCTTGAGGTGTATCCATATGTATAAGTTTATCTAAGATTCAGAAAAGTTGAAGAAAACTTCAGTCTCACAGAGTCAGGGAGAGCAGCAGCCAACATGACTGAAAAGCAATCAAGCAATAAACAGAGTAGCTACATATTCTGTGCTCTGGAGACATACTGCCAGCCTGGCTAGCCTTGGGCAGGAGCCTGCAGTGATGCCAGGTGCAAGCTGTATCCTTTTCACTCCTTGTGTCTCTGTATTCTCACTTTCAGTGCTTAACTAGATGCTCTATATCGACATGATGGTGCATTTCCTTACTGTATTGGGTCTGGCTGAGATGGAATTAATTCTCCCCATAGCAGCCCTCATAGTGCTGTGTTCTGCATTGGT
>JANZLQ010000005.1:17245311-17260097 GCA_026212715.1 Elanus axillaris | reverse complement strand
CTGTCCAACTGAGGAGGGGGAGTGATAGAGCAGCTTTGGTGGGCACCTGGCATCCAGCCAGGGTCAACCCATCACACTTACCCACATACACTTCTTGGGTGTGCTTTATATCAAAAAGTTTATACTCCTGTGAAGGAGTATAAGAAAGTCATGTTGCATGTTTGCCTCTCCAACATCGTCCCCTGTTGCTATAATGATATCCAAATATGACCCAGAACTGAAGGTCTGCTTTTAATTTGAGTGAAAAACAGGAGTTCATTATCGCATAGCCTCAAGGGACCTCTGTTCTCCAAGACTATCCTACCCACATGAGCGGTGTACCCAGCCCTGCTCTCCTCCTTCTTCTAAACCTCCATCTATTTTATCCCGTGGTTTAGGGCATCTCCAGAATCTTCTGAATAAATTTACTCAATAAAGGGCAAAATAAACCTCAACAGCCTGCAGAGATCTGGAATTTCACTAACTAGATGTAAAGAGGAAAGAAAAGGAAGCATGAGTGTTTTGATGCTTGGCCTCAAATTGTTGCTGCAGCTCAGATCCCCTGCTTAACTAATTTGTGTCATCTGTACTTTTCAGCTCCACCTGTGCAATCATTTGCAGAAACATTATTAGCTGTTTGATTTTTTTTCCCCAGTTTGCTTCCATAGCAACGTCCATCAGGGAGAGAACAGCAGGAGCATATGGGGAAGTTACCAAGCACATTTTCTACACGAAAAGGAGGCCAAAGCATTTAACAGACAGCACTTAGGTTTCCCTTAGTAACTGAAAATCCAAAATGCCTTTCTTGTTTCAATATGTCCTAGTATTAATTAGACTGCTTAGCGATGTATCAGTGCAGGCTGGAGGTAACACTTGGGTTGTCTTTAATTAATCAGGGTACTGGAACATTTCTTTGAGATTTAAGCTTATTGCCAAAACACAATCTTGTTACATCTTAGTATGCGCATGTTTTACAAGCAAGGCTCAGAGCTGTTAGACAGCCTTTGACATGCTAAATATTGTGCAAGAATTTTTGCATAAAGTTCCAAAGAGAAATGCAAGAGCTGAAAATTATCTGTTTGAATAGTTTGAATCCGTCACCAAGGAATAGCTAGAAACTGTGAGGTCAATTTTAGAATAAGTATATAAAAAAAAAAAAAAGCATATCTCCTGCTTAGTCATTTCTCTCCTTGCCAGTAGCAACCTAGATACCATGCACACTGATATTTTATTAATGAAAACTGTACTGGTGTTCCTCTTTAGTTTAAAATACAGCCCTTGAAGCTCAATATGAAAATGTGGTTTTGAGGAAAAGGAAACAACACTTGCTTACTCCCCAGTCTATGAGGGAAAGACGGAAAACAATTTGCAGCATATCAATGTTGGACAAAGCTAAGAGGTGAAATAAAATAAAACATACAGTCATCTCTCTACCTCTCTCTGAAACTCTAAGAGTTGTTAGGTCTTTTTAGTAAATCAAACACTCCACTTGTCTCTTGGTTAGATCCATGTTTCTGCCACTGCATGCTTGAAATGGAGATGTTGATGTTTTGGGGGATGTTGTATACTATGTAAGCATAAACCTGACAGGGAGACTGATGAGACTGCAGTATAGGATGTTGGTGGAGATCGAATTACTGGTGCCTGGACAAACACCCTGGAAGATGTTGCACTGAGCAGAGATGCATCCTGCTGGCAGGCTGTCATTTGTCCCCAGTGTGTCTGCTAGCTTGGAATCATGACCAGTGCTGGATGTAGGATGAGACACACCATAATACTCTTGGAGCCACTGAGAAACTGAGAAACATTGTGAAATGTAGCTACAGTTTCACCTTTCTTCTTTCCATGTTTCCCTATTGAATCCTTGCTTTCCTTCTTCCCATATCCAAATCGTTCCCTGCTTCACACATGCCACTTCATCCTCCCCCACTGTTGTCTCCCTATCTCTTGTCTTTCCTCTGTGGCTCCTTCTCCACCTGGTTTATTCGTTCACTGCTGTCCATATCTGCCATCCTTCAGAATCAGCTCTACCCCATCCAATCCTCCTGCCAATCACAGAATGGTTTGGGCTGGAAGGGACTTTAAATATCCTCTAGTTCCAACCCCCCCTGCCATGGGAAGGGACACCTTCCACTAGACCAGGTTGCTCAAAGCCTCATCTAACCCGACCTTGAACACTTCCAGGGATGGGGCATCCACAGCTTTTCTGGGCAACCTGTTCCAGTGCCTCACCACCCTCATAGTGGAGAACTTCTTTCTTGCATATAATCTAAGTCTACCCTCTTTCAGTTTACAGCTATTCCCCCTTGTCCTATCACTACATGCCCTTGTAAAAAGACCCTCCCCAGCTTTCCTGTAGGCTCCCTTTAGGAAATGGAAGGCTGCTAGAAGGTCTCCCCAGAGCCTTCTCTTCTCCAGGCTAAAAACCCTCAACTTTCTCAGCCTCTCTTCATAGGAGAGGTGTTCCAACCCCCTGACCATCTTTGTAGGCCCCCCTCTAAACCTGCTCGAGCAGGTCCATGTCTTTCTTATTTGGGGGCACCAGAGCTGAACACAGTACTGCAGGTGGGGTCTCACCAGAGCTGAGGGGCAGAATCACTTCCCTTGACCTGCTGGTTGCGCTTCTTTTGATGCAGCCCAGGATGTGACAGGCTTTCTGGGCTGCAAGTGCACATTGCTGCCTCATCTTCAGTTTTTCATTCACTAATAGCTCCAAGTCCTTCTCCGCAGGGCTGTTCTCAATCCACTCACTCATTGCTCAGCCTGTATTTGTGCTTGAGATTGCCCCAATCCTTGTGCAGGACCTTGCGCTTGGCCTTGTTGAACTTCATGAGGTTCACACAGGCCCACCTCTCAAGCCTATCACGATCCTTCTGGATGGTAACCCTTCCCTCCAGAGTGCCGACTGCATCACACAGCTTGGTGTCACCAGCAAACTTGCTGAGGATGTGCTCAATGCCACTGTCCATGTTGCCGACAAAGATGTTAAACAGCACTGGTCTCAATGCAACTGCCCTTTCTGCAACCAGTTTAACAATTCTCTCTACCCCCACCACTTGAAACAATTCTGCCTCTTCCCAGCTCTGTACATCCTCACCTCCTCCTACACCTCCTCTTCCCTTGCAGTTGGTCCCCATCTGAGCCCTGAATTGTCTCCACGACCCCCATGCCACCTTCTCAGCTCCTGCAGCCCTTTCGCCTCTGAGACAGATCTCCCTCTCTCCCATGACCTGGTAAGGGCAGAGCAGGAAGAAGAGCAGGAGTTGTCTCCCACTACAGCAGAGGAGAGTAAAATCTGCCCACACATTTCTAACATATCTGGAATCCTTCTGCCACCGGTTGCATGCTCAAGACCACTTTTCGCCAAATCTGAGCCAGAGCCCTGAGTGCTGTTCTGCCACCTCCATCAGCTCTGCAACCAGAGCAGGCTGCTGCAACAGGACCCTTAAATCTCACTAAAAATCAAAACTTCCCAAGAAGCTCAAACTCTGGCCTTGGACAGCTATAGGGCAATATCAATTTCTTGAAGTCTCTGGCCAAACTGAATGAACAGACTCAGAGCTACTTGGGTACATATAGCTCTGAACTGCTAGCCACTGGTGGAGGCTGCTCTTTATTTGTGCTAAAAATTTGTTCTTTCAAACAGGCAAGCATGACTTGGTCCTCTTTCTACTCTCATGTCTCAGGTTGCAAGGGTTTGCTGTACTGCAACAAAATCTGCCATTAGATAGCCATGTAAAAATAGCCCACTTCCCAATCCACAACCACAAGTGAAAGAGTGAAGAACATGAACAGGTAATTGCATTCAGTGTAACTCAGGGTTGGGTTTAAAGTGGGAACCTTTGAGTGATCATGTCTGCAAAGACCATTCCTGCCTGATGAGCAAAAAGTTAAGACTGCCTGGAGGACTAGCCCTTCTTTAACACCTGGTCCTTACAGCAGATCTCTCAAATCCAATTTCTATTAAGGATGGCATAGGCAGAATCTATCCACCTAGAAACTATCAAACACAACATAGACAGGAAAGCAGTATTTCTTTCCCTTTATTTAAAAAGCACCTGGTGCATCAACTAAGTCATAGCACAAACAGAAGATGAAAAATAAGTGTTGGCAGAGACTAAATTGCAGAAACAATATTTCAGTTGGTCCTCCTACAGGAGCGACTCTTGTCAGACTAACCATGAGGACAGAGCCAGACTCTCCACCTTCCTTGGCTTTCAGAGGCAGCTCTGCCGATAAATCCTGGCCAAGGAGTGCTGTTGGCCAAGCCTTAGCAAAAACAAAGCCACCAAAGTGCTGAGCAGCCAATAGCAGGGAGGCTGAGATGGCCAAGGCTGGGTAAAGTGGCATTAGGCAGGATTCCTCTGTGTGTCTGAAGGTGCCATGTGGAAGAAAGAAAACAAATTGGTTTTGTTCTGAATACAACCCTGAACCTTCACTGCTCCAGAGGGGTTGTAGCCAGTAACTTCTAGTTCCTACCTCTGCTAGTGGGTATATTTTGTTTCTTAATGTAAGCAATATGTCATATTTTTATATATATATATATATATATATATATATACTGTAAATGCCATTTACATATATATAATGTAATTACAGATAAGCTCTGGAGGGCAAATGAACCCCATCTTTTGTTTACTACAGAGCCATAGAAATAGAAGAACCAATAGGACTTCATTATTAGCAAATTAGAATAATGACATTATTACACTCATATTATTACATTGCCATCATTACATCACAGACTTTTAACTCCTGAAGTGTGCTGAATGCTCTACAGAAAACCACACAGCTACGTTCAAACTGTCAACTCTAAGGTTAGGATTCAGCTGCAGACTAAATCAAGGTGCCACCATGTAACCTGCATGTTTAACCTCATATTACACTCAAGGGGAGCATAGTCAATAGACTCAGTGGAGGACAAGGAGTGATTCAGTTTGCTCTAGCGAAGTCACCTCGAGAGTGATTCAGTTGCCCAAACATAGGCATCAAGTACCATTTGAGATGCTGTAGGTACCTTGCTAGCATCCCAGCAGTGATCTCATAGGCTTGCTGACGTATCTTCCAGCCTAAGCAAGTGTCCCAAGTATCTTGGGAGATCTAGAATAACACAAGCGGCTATGTTTGAGCACCCTCGATAGCTGGGAGGACAATTTGCACTCAGGGCTCAACTGACTGTATTCAGTCGCCTAAACAGAGGCTTCTAGTGATATTTGAGGTGCTCAAGAATCTACTTCCTTAAATACACTGGCCACACCAGAAGGGCATGGTCACCCCTGCTAGCCTGATGAAGTTGTCTGATATATGCAGAGCATCTCAAATTGCCCTCTCTCAACACAGGCACATAAATCTCACTTTCCACTGCTTGTCCTGGGGGTAGGACTCCCTAATCCCTAGCTGTGGTATCTCAGAGAGGTCCCTAAACTTAGAATACTGGAGTCAGGTGCTCCAGGGTATCCATCCTCCAGAGCCTGCAGAAGACACTGTCCTCCTGAACCAGCTTATGCAGGAAAAAATGACTCCATCTGGTATAAAAGACAGATATTTCAGCTGCTGAAGTGTCACACTAAAGCTAAAATGCTTTAGTGTCCAACCCTTCTGCTCAAGCAGGCCACCTAGAGCCAGTTGCCCAAGGTCCACATTAATATGAGATTACTGTAATACTGTAACTGATAGGCCTGAGATTTGTCACCATGTACATGAGTAAATGAAACTATATAAGTGGATTCTTTCAGGGATCATTAGCAACCTGAGGGAGATGAGTCCCAGAAGGCAAAGGAATGACTGGGACGAACACGGGTGCAGTTAGAGGACAAAACTCAACTTCTTCATTGAGTCTAGAGAATGGATATAAGAATGTGAGGGCAAGAAGCAAGGGAGACAAGTGTCAGCTTTATGAAGGTGGAAGATCAGATCATTGCTTACACTTTAGGAGGAAAGAGGCAGGGAGGGCAGAAGATTAAGGCTGAGGGAGAATCTGAGGGCTGCGTGAGTCCTCGGCAGCAGCCAAGCCAGGGGTCAGGTAAGCAGGGCTGGGGGGCTTCTGCAGGCTAAGCACTGTGGGCAGGGGTGAGGTTGAGGTTCACCCTCTGGATTTAAATGACACCAGTACTGGTAAGAATAGTATGTGGTGTGCATTTTTTTGCCAATAAAAAAAAGAGAAAGGATTGTGAAAAAGAAGTACTTGCTTTATTCCTGCAAATAAGCCCCAAAACCTCAAATGTATAGTTTGCAATTCAACTCACCCGCTGTAACCATTCTAAATGCCTTCTGAGACCCACTATTTTTAATATTTTAAATAACTCTGCAAGGATTAGATAAGGATTTAGTGCTTTTATCCTCCTATGGATAACAACATCAGGCTCTTTTACCTGTTCGTTGCTGCATTCACTTCCTTTCCTCTCTGTGCATGTGACAGCGATGCTTTCTATTCCTCTGCTCCGAAAATTAGCCTCCCCAAATACTGACATGCTTAACAACTGTTGTTCCTCAATTTGCACAAAAATGGAGTATTATTCCATTATGTCGCATAATTTGCCAACTCTTACACTTCCACAGTCCTGAAATCTTTTTCTCTGCATCAGGAGGCATTTGCATACCTCAAGTCATATCCAGCCTCCTTATGAAACCAAATGCAAACTATGCCTGTTTGTTTCTTAATGAATCAGCAGTCTGAAATTTCTGTTATCTGAGCTGGTTGCAAAACAGCCCTTTCAACCAGGGACCTGTCGAAGTGCCTTGGATGGCAGCTCTGCCAGAAGCATCATCCCCTTTCATCCCTGCTGGGAAATGCCCAGTGAACACCATGTGTTCAGTTGTCAGAGCAGCACGGCCATGCAAGCGTGAGACATCTGCCACCATGGTGTCACCACAGCCATAGGTGCTCAGCTCCAAGCAGAGGTCCGCAGGGCACAGCACCACAACTGGAGGGAATGCCCTCTGTCCCCAGTACCCACAACCCATGGTGATGGCTGCTGCTTTGTGCATGATGCCACTGGTGAGAGGACTGATCTGAATTTGAGGAGAGCAGCTGCTCCTTGCCTTTGATTAAGGAGTGGGGCAGTGCATAAATCCCCATGCATCTGGCATTTAGAGGTGTGGACCCTATTCTTTGCCACATTGAAGTTGCTTGCACCTTATGCTATACCATAATCATACGCTTAAGGTTCACAGGCAGTTAAATGTTCCTAGGGGTCCTTGCTTCGGTCTGACTGCATCTTAACAACGGGTTTGGTGAAAGGTGTGGCTTCAGTGGGCTGCCCAGGGGGCACAAATGTGCAGAAATGATCTGCCAGGCCATATGCACAACCAGGAGACCCAGGCAGATGGTGGCAGGGGCATGGGATGGGAGCTGGGGACACCGCTTGGATGCCACAGTGTAATGCTGGTGCTTTGCCCACAGCCCAAGTGCTAGCACTCTTTGCATGGTCTTACCATCAGAGAAACCCAGTCAGGATCTTCTGGTGTCAGAAGTTCCTCCTCTGTTTTCATGGGGGTGGTCTTGCACATCCTCCTATTGATTTAGGTTGCTACGTCTCAGCAAGATGCTTGCACCACCTCAAGCCCACTTTGGGTCATCCCTGGGCCCCTGTAGGTTCTTCTGGGTCCAGCCCTGTCCCTGCCTCATGGATGGGACTGCTGCTGCCACCCCCAGCTCTGCTCACCTGCTCAGGGGTCTGTGGGACAGTGCACAATGGTGAAGACATGCCCCGTGCCAGGGCGCCCCATGGCTGGACCCCTGGCAGAGCAGCCCTCTCAATCCCCAGAGGCTGGAGATGGTTGTAGTGCTCAAAAGCCCATCATCCTCAGAACCCAATGTATCTGAACACTTCACAGACAGCAGCTACAAGACTGCACTTTTTCCCCCTCTTCTTTCTACAAAACCAGTTGAAAATACTGGGGTTTCCCCTTAGTTTTTCACAATATGTTGGTCTGTGGCCACCTCAGTCATCTCCACTGCCAGTAACTGCTTGGTCCAATCTCTTGCTCGTTCATGAGGCACTGCAGGACATGCAGAGGTGACACCTTCTCCTGCAGAGTAAAGCTGGATGCAAAGTCATCTCATGTGACAATCATGTCCGACTGTGCCACCTCCAGACTGAGGTGCCTCCCTGTGCCAGGCAGGAGAGCTGAGCACAGCCTGTCCCACACGTAGGAGATATTGTGGGTGTGACAAGGGGTAAAAAAGTCTTACGCAGTTCAACCTACTTCATTTTTCAGTCTTTGTGAAGTGTCAGAATTGGATTTCAAGATAAACCACTATGCTGTGGATCTGACTGAGAGATTTAATGCTTCAAGAACATATTTTCTTTCTTGTTGAGATGCAGATGAAAACTCACAAGAACAACTATCCCCATGGGATTTTTGCCAAGAAGTAGTAGATATCTCAAGCAAACAATCCATTTTGTAATATCTCTGACTTTCCTGTTCAAAAATCTCATGAGGATTTTTTCCAGGTCAGTTGAATTTAAAGCTGAGTGTTACCTAGGTTAGGACTCAAATCCAAGCGAGTCCACATAAGTTTATGGGTTTTTTCCCCTCCTTTTTAATAATCACTTGGGCTACTGAAAGAGAGCAGTGTTCCCTGCTCTAGTGTCACTGCTTGGTGCTGTGCTTTCAGGAGATTTAGGCACAAATGAAATCAAACCAGCCACAGGGTAAGCACAGCATAGGCCTGACTCCCCAACGACATGTAGTGGGGTAAGGGCAGTTCATCAGTTGGCTTCCTTTATTCAGTCCTGATTTTTCACAGCTCCACAGCCTCACTGTGATTGTATGCAACTGGTAAAAAAGCAGCACGCTGGTCCAGCACAGCTCAGCAGCAGGCAGGAATGCATGGAGAGCTTGTAATCTGTGACTGCCTCGACCAGGCTCTGCCTGAGAGCCACACACCTCTGGCCTTGGCTTTCTGTCTGGTTCTCACTGCAGCTCAAATACAGCATTCATCAAAAGCAAAACTGACAAAAAGCATAACCACCAGGTATTTTAAGCTATCCCACCACTAGATTCACCACCACTACATGGCAACTACATGGCAGGAGTAAGACGCTGGGATTGTGAATATTCCCACAGAGTCTGCAGTGCGGGAGTTTCTTGCAGGATTGGATTGACTTCCCTACCTGCCTGTGGCATGAAGTGTGCTGGGGTACGGTCACACGTACAATAATGTATAGGCAGGATCTGTAGCTGAAGGTGCATATCAGCTCTAAAGGTGAAAGTTATTTTGGGGGGAAACAAGAAGAAAAGAGGAGAGAGAGAGAAAAGGAAAAGGGAAATGGAATGTGCATAAGGCCCTTTGTAGTCCATTAACAAATTGGAAGGGGAAGACAGGCTGTAGGAAAGCACAAGGTGGGGAAAGGGACTGGCTGCAGGAGAAAAGGAGAGTGAACAGATCTGAAGATGAGTGGTCTGTGGCTGAGAAACCCAGCCTGTCCTGGCTTGGTGCCTGTGAAATTCCTTGCAAGACAAACTAATATATTCACAAGCAAGAGACAAGGATGAGAGAGAAAGAAAAGAGTGGATTTTATAAATTTGGTCCCCCAAACCTACTCAAAGGAGAGCTTGATGAGACAGTGAGCAGATCCCCGGGAAGTACCACTTCCCTGGGTCTCCCACTGCTAAAACAGCATCTGAAAGTGCCTTTTGTAGTCCCAATGAGCTGTGCTCCAAAATAACCAGGCACAAATGCAGCTTGCCACAGCACAGCTACAAGGATTTTGTGGCTTAGCACTCCAAAATCTGACTTTTTCAGACAGGCTTTCTGCTCAGCACAGTGCAAAATTCCCCATGTGCACCCTGCTATGCTCCCCCTGTAGCTTCTCAGAAGGTGATTGTACAGCATGTACAATACCAAGGGTTCTCAGTATTATTAGAAGCCTCTGTGTAATAGTGTGGCTACATTAAGGAAGGATAATGGTACCAGGCTTACAGACACTCCCAATCTTATTTAGCTTAACAAAACCAACAACTCTCAGTTGGACAAAAGAATATTGTCAAATCACTGTTGCTCACTGAGGCAAAGTGTCAGGGCATCCCCTCCTTTGGTGCTCCCAAGAGCCCAATGGTTACCGAGGAGTTTCAAAGATCTGCCTGCAGCCTCCACCTGCAGTCAGCAATTTTATCTCAAAGACAGATCTTGTCTCTGTGCCATTTCCTAGAGCTGTCAGGTAATCACAACTGTTTGTGCTCTCCCAACAGATTTCATGGCTACAAGGCTTCAAAATGAAACAGCCAGGCAATGAGGCATTTCTCTGGAGAAGACATGTATTGACTAAACAGTTTAAGATTTTTACCCACAGTAGAAGTAAATTGGATTGTGTATATCTGCCCAGTCCAAAGCGCACTCCAGTTCAATCGAAATATAAAACCACTACTGTGTGCAAAAAGGAAAGGAGACAGAAATCTCGCAGAGGGCATGAGAGGTAAAAGGTCAGACCCACCAAAACTTTAGGGCATCTAAGCTCTGTGAAATCCCATAGAAGACAGAATCCTATGGTGCAATTTGGAGAAAAGATTTCTGTGGCTCTTCTGTTGGAGCAGGTGGGAAATGCAGAATAACTTCAGTTAGGGTGTAGACCCCTTCAGCACCTAATAGGATGGATCTGGCCTTGCCATCAACTGTGCCTGGAAGGTAGGCATGCTGCTCGGTAGCTGTATGAAAACAAGAAGTATGAAATGAGATCAACTGGCAGTAGTGGTTCATGAAATCTTCTCTTAAATCTCTGAGCAGGTCTAGGTCCTTCCTAACTGCCCTGGCAGGCCAAGCCCTGAGCTGGGGAGCTTGACATGGGGAAATAAGGAGGTCTTCCCTGACCATTCAAGCCAGAATGTATTGGCTGGAGCTATCAATCAGATGAGCAGCCAACAGCTTTCGATGAACTTCTCTCTAAGGTGCTACACCTTGGACATGATGGAGTCTAGGTTTCAGCTTTGAGGTCTTTAAAAGACAACGATTTCCTGCATGAAGGTGTTATAAATTCAGACCATCAGCCAAATCAGGTCAAAGCCAATAATAAATTTATTAATCAGAGTAAGCAGAATATGAGCAAATACAGCGCTGGGCGACAGGGGAGTCTCCGCTCCACCAACTGCCGCACCTCACATTTGAAACACCCTCTTTTTATCAGTCTTTCAGTTCCGCATTCGTTTTTTTAGTGGAGTACTCTGTGCATGTCCCAGTTGTTGTTAGGGGGTCTTTTTCTGCCTCCTGGTGGTCGTTGAGGCTGAAGGCTGAAGTCTTCCTCAGTTACCTTTAGCTAACCTTTTCCATATATAGTCTTCAACTTGCTGTGTGGTAATTCTTAGAAATGTTTTGCAAGAGTTTTTAGCAAGCAGTTCTGCGGTTTGTCGTTTGCTTCAGGGTGTATCTATACATTTTGTTAAGCAAAGCAGGTTTTCGGGCGACAACTTATGCAAGCATAATTTTGCAAGCGCATTCTTGTGGTTTACATTGTTTTATTAAACAGCGCCTATTGTTTGATAAACAATTATAACTTTTAACAAAGGTAAATAGCAAAAGTGACCATCCGCGTAAGAGGAAGATGGGAAACTGATTCATCAGGCTGGAGTTGCTTACAGGGTAGAGGGCTGCATCTAAGCTAGTCACACCAAGGCTGCCAACACAGAGAAAGAGGCAGGTTTAGGGTAGAGTGGCATTTGGATCTTTCCATATCTGCTTTACACATCTGGCCATTCAAGGGTCTGTGTGGTCAGACGATTCATGCCTGGCATGTCTAAAGCTTTAAGCAGTGGTCTGATTTCCTGATTTCTCCTACAGATGTAAATCAAGAGTTTCTCCAGTGGTCTCCTGAGAGTTCCTTGGCATACTTGGAGAGGTTAATCAGATCCTGTAGCCATGATCTTGCTCAAGTCAGAACAAGGTGCAAGGAAATACAAAACCAGAGCTGTGCTCATATTTGTCTAGGCAAGGTTTGTCTTGACAGGGAAAACCAGATTTAAAATACAGCAGAAACAGACTAACTGAGAAACACAGGAAAAAAAACCCCGAGGCATTACTTGCACTTGATGTATTTAAAATGTCTGAGAGTAATGAACTGGCACCTCGCTCAAATGGAAACAAAAGAGGAAAAGGTCTCAGACAGGGCAGGGGGCTGGGAAGGGAATAATCCTGACGCACATGTTGGTCTCTGAATGTAAGCCTACTTCACACTCCTCCATGCAAACATCATTATTCTGAAAGGGTTTTATTTATGTTCATATAGAAGGAAAACTTCTGTTGCCCAGAAAAGATGAAAAAAAAAATTAACCAGATCTGACACAGCCTGCTGGAGATAACAGGAAGAGAAAATATAAGGCTTTCGGTGGTAATTTTACCTTCTCATTATAAACAGGTATCCCCACCTTCCTAGGATGCACATGCTACATACGAGCTGTGTTTTCTGGGAATGGTTGGACATGGCCATGGGTTTGAGGGTAGGATCCTAGAAGTTGGGAAGAAGCAATTGGATAACCAATAAAGAAAAAAAAAAATTGTTCATCAAAACCTTCAGCTCACTGCTTAGCAATTTTATCAGCAAAAAAGAGTATGCACAGCTCATCCTTACAGTGCCTCTGTAACTCAAGAGCACTGGTGGGGATTAGGACAAAAAAGAGTAATCTGCTAGATAAATGTTTACCACCTTTTCTCTCTTCTAACCCCCGTGGCCCCAGGCAGCCGGGAGCCCATTCCGATCTGTAATGTAAATGGCACTGTCTCCACTGGCTTCTCCCTCCCTCTCCCCAGCAGCTGGAATAGGTTCAGTGCTATCTGCTCAAGCAGGTAGCAGCCTATTTGATATAACTGCTCCCCACTGCACAAAGTGGCCAGGTGCTGTGACAGCTCATTGGAGCTCTCCAAGTCACTCCGGCAGGGTTTTTCTGCCATTATCCTCCCACAGCCCCTGGGGATATGATTAATTCATGGAGCCTCACTGAAGGCATCTTTCTGTGGCATATGGAGTTAAAGTGTCCTCTTCACAGAGCTGCCTGGGGACAACTGTGGAATTTGTACAGACAATCCCACTAGGTAGTCAATCTTGTAAAAGCACTGATATTACAAAGTAAATACAAGTGATCTATTTGTTTAAGGTTATTACTGTGACCGACAGGGTATTAAAACAATCTTTCTGCTGACAAAAGATATCAGGCCTGCACTCTCATCTGATGTTTCTAGGCATGCTTTTTCTTCTCTCTTTCTCAGCCACTGAGTTTGGGGTGTTCATCAGATTTGACTGATATGGAGATTGGAGTACACTGCACAACCAGTCCATTGAAATTCAATTCAGATATGGGCTTAAATTATAAAAAGAAACTTTAGCTAGTAGTAACACTTTGATGTGCAGATGCATAAAAGTTTTAACTTCTACTTTCTTCTGAAACGAGTCAGCTTCCAGTCATGCTATTTGATTCGTATTTTATCTTTTAATACATCCAAAGCAGGAATATTGAACATTGGCCTCTGTGATCAGGAAAATTACAGTGGGTACAATATGAAGGCTTCTATTTCATCCTTTTATCAAAGTTGTATATGGACACTTCCCTGCAACATGAATATACTGCCCAATGTTCAGAGAAAAAAAGGTCAGTCCCTTTATATCTGGCCCCTTTTCAAAAGCATACCATTTCTTTTGGAACTGGAAAGTTCAGCTAGAAAAGGACATTGCCTTCATAGTTGCATTTTATATTCCGGTAGCAGACAGGCCTAAGGAAGAAGTCAGTCCTGGACACAGAGAGCACCTGGACAGGCTTCCATCTACTCTGTGCTTTGTAGCCCTTGCTGCGCTCTCCTGGCTGTTTTCTATTCCAAAGCATGCCATGCTTTGCAACTCCCCACTTTGCTTATTTATTTTTGCTAGAAGAGGTACTACCATTCATTCACTCATACCCATGCCAGCCTCATTTTCTTCCTTGGGATCCCACAGGATCCAACAGCAGGTGCAAAACTTTTTGCTCTCACAATCCCCATGCCTAGCACTAACCCTAAACTTACCAAAACAATAATTATCACCTAACTATAATGCACATGTTCATGTAAGAATCAAGCTTCATTTAAACTTTATAGCACCTGCAGAATCCTGTAAATAACATGTCGAGCCTGCACCTCACTACCTCTAGCCCTCAACCCCAGCTCTACCTTTAAACCCAAGTCAGCAATACTTCTATGCCTCCAGAATTAAACATGTGGGGTTCCTTCATATTGGCATTGGCCTTGTTCCAGGAATAGTGTCTCTTGCAGGATCCAGGAATAAATGTAGCTTATCACTAACCAGAAGACACTTGCCAAGTGTCTCATTTTAGTATTTCATACTTTCCCACACGATGCTAACCAAACCATATTTTTAATCCTAAAGGTCACAGGGTTTGGTCAGGATTAGCATGTTGGCATGAGGAGGGGGACTGAAAAGCTAGATTTATGTTTCACGCCTTCAAGGGCTAGGGTGAAGACCTGTGCCCACAGGAGTGCTGGTTTCCTGCCAGGCAATACAGTTGTGCCAGAAATAAATACACAAAGGTACATGCGAGCCCATGGGAGCCTCACAGGGATGCAAGTACAGAACCCTCCTCAGGCCCTTAATTCCTGTCTTTTCAGATAACCTCAGCTTTAAGCCAGACATACAACCTGAGAGAAGGTGCATGCCCTCAGTCTGATTCATCAGGACCTCTAGGTGTCACCCCCAGCTCTTTGGTGCTATGCCCCTGTGGCACTACGTGTCCTGTCCCATCCCCGTCGTGTCCCCGTCCCCCCCCTCCCCCCATCCTGCGGGCAGGAAACAAAACTCCTCCAGGCAGAGAGAAGGAGGAAGGAAACC
>JANZLQ010000005.1:17223077-17242269 GCA_026212715.1 Elanus axillaris | reverse complement strand
TGAATGATCTCTCCTGTCCTTATCTCAACCCACAAGCCCTTTGTTATATTTTTTCTCTCCCCTGTCCAGCGAAGGAGCGGGGAGTGATAGAACAGCTTTGGTGGGCACCTGGTGTTCAGCCATGGTCAACCCATCACACCAGCCCTTCAAGCAAATCAGTCATCCCACTGAACACTGCTCCACACCTCAGCAAACAGGGCTTGCAGGACACAGCAATGGCAGAGGCAGTTCACCTACAGGATTCTCACATTTGTTAAATGACTCACCATAATGTGTATGATGCTAGTGGCACCAAATGCAACCAAAGCCTGCATATTTTGCAGGACTCGTTACTGTACTAGTTTCGCAGCCCTGAATTTCCCAGGTCCTAATGTGAACCCAGTAGCAGCATCTCTAGTTCAATGAACTGAAAGACACAGTCTGTGGCACCAGTGCTCCTCGGAGACTCTGGTGGCAGAAAAAATCTCTAATTTTTCAACGCCTCATTTCTCATGCCTCACTGAACCATGTAGCTAGGTGAACTATGTGATATATAATATGTACCTCAGGATATGACCTTGAGCAACATGATCTAGCTTTGAAGTTGAAGCTAACTTCGAAGTTGGCCCTGCTTTGATTGTAGGGTTGAGGCAGATGCCCCCAGATGACCCTAACAGACTTTACTCTGAGCCTGCACATGAAGTCAGCTGGCACAAGCCTCTCACCTGAGTTTTGTAATGTCAGCCAAGAAATCAATTTATGCAGCCCTTTATCTACCTGACTGTAATGCCGATGCAAACATTAGTGAGCACTGTCTTGTCCAGGCATGTGGTAGAATTAACCCATACTATTTTCCCAGGCTGACATTTGAATCCTGTGGGCTTCAAAAGATGCTCAGTAAATTTCTATAACCACATGAAGAAGGGAAAAGAAGTCATCTTTGGTTTCATGTCATAACCCTCTCATTTATTTTTTCTAGAGTTTCTTTGAAATCTTCATCTTTATGCTTCTGTTTTCATAGGGGTACCTTGGCTGTCTGTGTTCAACATTTCCTCCTGGGCTCAGTCCCACCCCATATACTTTTTCACTACTCACAGAGGGAAAGGTGGTGATCGCTCTTCTCTGCCCAGCCTTATGTGTGATCGCTCCCTATCCCCTGCAACTGCATGTGCCAAGTTTCTCTGACCCATCCTGCTGCTCTCTTCCTCTTCTCCCTCACCCAAGATACAGAAAGATATACTACTAGCTTTACTCTTGTGCCTATCTTTTTTGAGAAGATCAAGCCTTTAATTTCTTTCCCAGATCCTCCTCTTCTTTTCTTGAGAATGAGAGTAAGGTGAACCCTCATGGCTTTCTAGAAACAAATATCAATTATAACATCAATATGGCATTTGAAGAACCAGGTGAAAAACTTGAAAGTTACTGGAATGACCCTGATTTAATTTGCTCTCAGTGCTGCACCTCTTAATGGAGGAAGTGTTTCCCCTTCAGAGCAAAATCAGCTCCTGTCTCTGCCAAAATTCAGCCTGGTGCAGAGGTGGGTCACTGACTATTTCTCAGCTCCAGGGGAACAAAGAGTTGCACGGTGCCCTTGTTGAGGATCCAGGGGCATGTCATGTGGAAAAGCCAAGGAAGGGTTCAGATCTCCCATGGCCCCAGTGTGTCCTTGGGCACAGCCCATTGAAAAGCAGCAAGTGGGACAGGGGATCCCAAAGGCATCATGGTCACAGCAGTTTGGGTCCTTCACCCTCTGCAGCGTCATCCCTCATTTACACCCAAATGTACAAAATTTAGGTTGTCCTAGTGGATGGTCAGTGGCAGGTACCTAACCCAATCGGCCATTCATTCCAAGCTGCAGCTGTAGCTCAGGTTAATTTTCCTGCCAAGTGTTAACTGTAATTTAAATTTCCTACGCTATTTAAGTTGAGCAATCTGTACTTCAGATCTCTTGAGCATTAATAAAACAGTTATGAGAAGTTTCAGGATAAAAGGTTAAGCCCATAAAGATATGCAACTCATTTATAAAAATAACTCCATCAGTTTTTTCACAGACTATAAAGACAAAAGTGTTAATTTCTGCATCTGTAGTAACCTTGGGACTGCTAGTGGTAGAAGTCACAGGATTAGTCACTCTTTGGGAAGCAGCTGCCCCAAACTTTTCAAAATCTGTAGCTAGCCCATGGGCTTTGCAGCACAGTGCCAGTGTGGCATTTTCTATTTCACAGCCAGGGAAGCAGCTGGGAGACATCCTTGGCCACTTCTTGGAGCTCACCCCCTCCTATGAGGCTTGACGCATGACCCTCTCCCCCAGCATGACCACAGAGCCTGTATCTCTGTCCCTTTTAGCAGGATGGGCCACTTCAAAGAAGCCAAGTTCTCCACCACCTGGAGATACCTTTTGCAGGGTCACAGAGGCAATCTCCCCGTTTTACCTGGCTGTGGCAGTGCCACCTGTGGGAGAGGCTTCAGTGCATGTCAGACTTCTGAAGCACCCTTGATGTCTTCTGTCGGCTGGGCTTGACTCAGTTTGTGTCCCCCACAACTGGGGGACCCACTGGGGCTTGCTCAGATACAGCCACTTAGCATTGTGGACTACCTCAGTACAGTAGAAGGAACCTGTTCTTGTCTCTGTCCCCTCTTGGTGGGGAGAACCAAGGCTGCCAGTGCTATCAGGTGAATCCAATGGAACACAGTTAAAATATTCTACAGTCATTTATTTTAAGAGTAACTTTGTTATTAGCTGCTCCCATTTGGGATGAGATCATGAAAAAACCAACTGTGTCAGCTGCCCAGCAGATATGCAAAACCAGTGGGGGCTGGAGACAACTTTTAAGCTCTATTAAAAATCCAGATCGTTTGCTATTGCTGTAAAACACTATGAAAAATGTTTATGTAGCTACTCAGGAGCTCAGAAATTATTTTAAAATAAATCAGCTTAAAATAAACCCAATAATTCCTTGTTATACGTGATACCATATTCATCCTCATATAAGCAGCTTTTCTCACTAAGCATTAGCTTGTATTTGCCTATCAATTTTAGAAAGCCTGGTTTCTCTCCGTCTAGCAGCCTTTAAAGCCTTTTCCTTTGCAGTGTTTGCTGGACAGTCACATAAATGCAAGGCAAGCATCCTCCTGGCTCGTTACTGCTGATTACCTGGCTCTGGCCTGTTTTTCTCCCCTGCTTGTTCTGCAGGCCTGGCCTTTTCTGGGAACTGCCATCATTCCACACAGCAGCACAGCACAGGGAAGCTGTTTAAAATTCTTCCTTTAGGGGGGTGAAAGAAGGCTGTGCGGGTGTTGCTCAGAGTACATGATGTTACTCCAGAAGCAGCAAGAGGCAGCCTATGGGTTGGCCTCGAATGTGCAGTCCCGGTTCTTTATTAAAAAGTATACAAATTTACATCAAAACACAAATCTATGTTGCTATGAGGAGTGACAACCACTGCAGCAAAACATAGCATCAGGGGTTTTTTGCCTGTTTGATGTCTTGGTCACACACTACAACCCCACTAAGCTCCAAGCTATTTATTTAGCTTTACTCTGCTATAACTAACATCTATGGCTGGTCCAACATCTTATTCAGACTTACTTACCACAAACTACACTTCAGTAGAAATCCACTCTCAAGCCAATAGCTTAATGAAAGGGAAGAACACTCTCCCCAGCCTGCCCAGAGAGAAGGGGACAGGCGCCCATCACCTGCAGCCCCACAGCCGCTGCCCTGGGGATGCAAGTGAGGAGTCATCAGATGGGAACAAACAGTGGCTGATGCCAATGGGAGCTTGAGCAGGTCCCAGGAAAACATCGCTTCATTCAAACAATCATAATTTCATCTAAGATAGCTCACCATAGGCTGGCCATCCTCTTAGATGTACTTTTTTCTTCCTATTTGTGTGAAAAATGAGAGCAGACACAGGAGAGTTCTTCAAGCACATACTGTGTGAATAGAAGTAGCAATAACAGTACTTAGCCTTTATGTAGTGGCTTTTCATCTGCAGATTCCAAAACGCTCCCACAAAATGACATTGCTGTCATTCTCCATGTTCTCCTGAAAGGAGAAGGCACATGGCAGAGCTCACCAGCACATCCCACCAGTCTCCCATGGCTGCCAGCTCTCACACTGGCCTTCCCACCACTTGTGCTGGTGTACCTGAGCTCTGCTGGGTTTCTTCTCACCTCCTCCCTTCCCCAGGTGCCTACCAGGATGGGGACCAGTGCTAAGCAGGTGGGAGCAGCCTCCAGATAGGAGATGCTGCCGGGGGACCTGGTGCTAGGTGGTGCAGGGAAAGGGGTCTCCAGGTAAGGGCATTTTCTCAGTGCTAAACCAGCTTCTTGAGGTGGGTGGCCTGAAGAGCTGTTTCTCTACCTCCTGCTGGTAAAAAAGTAAACAGTCAATTAGCAACATGTTAATAAAACGGACCTCCAGGTTTGTTTGCTTCTTTTTTAATAAATGCACAGTATGCACACATAAAAAAAGGCCTGTACATAGGGAAAAACAGTAACCCACTTGCTCTTTTCTATGTGAGGAGCAGGGAATGCTCTCAGAGCCCTCCTCCGTTGATCACTTCAGCAACCACATATGCTTGCAGGGCGTGCAAACACTGCCAGGAGAGGGGTGGTCATGTTGCAGTGAGTTTTGTACCTGCCTGCATGTCTTTCACATGGACCTGGAGTCTGGTGCAAGGTTAGATTCCTTCAAGGTGTTTTGAGACAGCAAAAGGCTGGAGACCCCAGTTGTTGCTGATGTTTAAAAACATTTCAAGCTGAGCTGCAGTACTGAATGAGCAAACAGCAGCAGGGAGCCCCTGACAGCTGCAGGAGGATCTGGGCCTGTTCTTTATAGGGGGAAAATGCATCTCCTGCATTTCATCTTTGTGCATTGTGAACGCTGTACAACACTGGGATTTCCATGGAGATGGAGGCATTGCATATTGTTGAGGCAAGGATGTGAATTTAAAACAGAGATATGATTGATCTCAAAAAGCTGCTCAGAGGGCAAGGCACTGTTACGCTAAAAAGGGTGTTTTCCAGCCCTCTGCCACAGCCATGGAAGGCTTCCACTGGTAACTCCTTCAGTACCAAGCCAAATAGGCCCGCTCACAATGAACAGCATGACATAGCTTAAAAACTATTCAGAGGTAGCAAGGTACCTGGCTGCCTGATGCCTCAGCTCCAGGTTTTCTGTGATACGATCATTTCCACAGCAGTGTGGCTATAAGTGTTCCCCCTGCAAGGTACTGGGAAGCTTCAGTTTGTTCAGGCATCTAGAGGAGAGACACAGCATCCTGAAGGATAAGGCCATCAGATTTTGGATTTGTAGAAGGATTTAACATGAGGAGTTAACAAAAATGAGAATTTTTTTTATATGTATGTCAGCCATCCATTAACTGCCAGAAAATGCAAAGAAAACATGTTATTCAAGCCAAATAAGTATTTGGTGCCAATATTTTCTCCTTTTACATCCTCTACCTGCAACTCAACACTTACTTAAACTGAACTTGAAACCAGGAGAAAGCAGTGAGAGATACAGGAAGGTGACTTGGCGCATGGTTTCAGCTACTTCTAGCTGAAGAAGCTCTGTTATTAGATGAAGGTCTTTAAGCTCTTTCAGGATTGGGCAACCTCAGAAATATAAAAAAAAAATGTGTATTGTGCATCTGCAGAAAAACCCTTGGTGTATCAGTTCAGAGGTGCAGTCAGCCTTGCATCAGCCCTCACATGAATGCTCAAGGAGCAGGTAGCCAGGAAAGCACGTGGCTGTGATGCTTGGGACAGAGACATGGAGGCAGAGAAGATGGTCACCTCTACAGAAATAAAACAGAAGAGTCCCTTCAAGAAGCTGCTGAGGGTTTCTGATTCAGCAGGGATCTAATGCGGCTGCTAAAGCTGTCACAAGAAATTCATCATGGCAGGAGGCAGGAAGCAGCCCCTGCTCCCAGCCCAGGGAAAATGGGCTCTCTGCTTCCCCAGAGGGATGGCTGGGGGAAGGGGCCTCTGCTGCCAGCATCCTCCAGCCCCACAGCCCTGCCAGCCACCCAGGACAGGGTCTCCAAGTCCAGGGCTTCGCCAAGGCACTGCCACTGCCATGAACAGGCTGCTGCCAGCACCAGGAAAGGCTGCAGAGTCTTTATCTGCAAAGAGCTGAGTACCTTGTGAATGTCATTATGAAATTCCTTTTTTTATTTAGGACTAGAGGTGGAGGGAGTGGAAAGGGGAATCAGCAACATACCTTGGTGTGCTGCATTTCTGTATATGACAAGTAAAGAAACTCTAACCCAGAGATCTCTGGGGCTCAGTGTCCTTTGATCCTCTCAGAGTGGTACATCTGAAGCTCTACCAGCCTTTTCTGACCCTCAGGTCACATCAGCTTTCCCAAGCCACTGCCTCTGGCTCCCCAGGCTCCCCTGGCTGCACAGGGTATGTCCCTGTTTTGCCTCTCTGGTTGCAGATAGAAGATGTCACATCATTAATTGTGTGGTGGCAGGACAAATGCTTGTCACTTGTTGCTCTTCAGACTCCAAAGAAAATGAAGCATTTTACATATTCTTGATAAGATGAATGGCCCAACAAAGGCAATCTTCATTAACATAAGTATCATTAAAACACAGAGCTGACTTGTCCACACACACAAATTTCCCAGTGTTAAATCATGGAATCATAACACTTAATAATGTTAGAAACAAAAAAGTTAGTCTGGCAACAAACCATCAGACAAGTACTGCAGGCCTGAATTTCACTGTAAAACTATTGCTTGGTTGTGGGGTTTATTTTTAACTCTATCCACAATGTCTAGAAACCACAGACAAGATTTCTTATCATTGTTGTGAATAAACACGGTGTGTGGGAGGGAGAGAACAGAAAAGCACCAGGGCCACTGTTCGGCACGAGACATTTGGGAGGGCAGGGATCAATCTGGACAAGTGGGTCATGCCAGCAAGAAGCATGAGGTTGTGGGGTCCTCCCTCCTCATGGATTTCAGCCTTTGCTGTCTCAGCAGTCAGATAGTATGACCTTCATAAACTGCTCTAGGTCCACCTTAAAGTTATTTAGATAATTACATTTCCCCAGCTAGAACACTATTCCTAGATCTTACCCTTCTAATAGCTTGGGATCCTTCTGGTAATTTCCAGCCTATGTTTATTCAAGGCCAGTTTATATCCTATACCAAAGCTGTCCTTCAGATCAGATCTCCCTGAGGACCATTCCCTGAATATTGTATCTGCAGTAAGCATATCCCATCTGAGTCCGTGTTTTACCAGGCTAAACACAGACCCTTTGATGTCTCCTTGAATGGCAGCTTCTCTTTTTCACAGACAGCCGTAATAACGACTGGGGTTTGCAGGCACCTCTTCTGGACACTGGTGATCAGACCTACGCATTTGCAGTCTACAGGATGGGTGTGGATTTGAAGGTAGTCTAGAAGGTCAATGCTGTCAGCATAAAAGTAGCCTTACCAGCTTGAGGGACTTTGATGCTTGAGGTAAACAATGATTTACCATGCCATTCTCTGACAAAAATACTTGAATTCCCTGGTGACATTTTCAAGTGCAGCCAAGGGAATGCTTAAATAGGACAGCCACCTTTGTGAGCATCACACAGAGCGGGCTGAAAGCATGAGTCCCATGACACAGTGCTCTACCACCATCCACAGCTGTGGACTTCCATTTCATGCCTCCTGGGCCGCTAATTAAGTTGGCCTTCACGTAAGCAAAGTTTAGGTGCCTCCTTATATTCTATCTCAGTGAAGATTTGGATGTGACAAAAAGATGCAACATAAAATAAGTTTCAGAGCAAGTGACGGGAGGATTAAAATCCAAGCAGAGCATAAACATACAAGGTTAACATCATCAAAATGAAATTACTTTCTCCTTATTGTTCTTTATAGACTGCATATTGACCATGAAAGTGAACTGTTTTCTGTAGCATGTTCAATTGACTTCAGGAAACTTCCTTAAATCAAATTGAAAATGTTTTGAGATTTCTCAGGAGAATAAATGAGAAATAAATAGCAAAGCAGAATTTCACTGAAGTGTCTAGTCACCAGTCATCATTAGATCTGACAGACAGAACAAGATGTTTAGAAAACTTATTGAATATGGCCTGTTATCTAGCTGCGTACCAAGGCTTTTATCTGATATATCTTTGGTTTTCTTTATATAACAAGAACTCTGTTGTATTTGCAACAAAAATATCTGTTTATCCTAAGGACCTTGTTGTCTACAGTATGTTGTTTCTGAGCACTATACAATTTATTTTATGGCAACATAGTTCTCTCTGTTTTAATATTGCTGTGAAAAATTAGGAACATTACAGTTTGTCTGGTGAAGGGCAGACAAAAATCTGCTCTTATTTATGCTTGAATAAATCTAAAATAGCTGTTGACTTAAGTTGCTCATCTAGATACCCACTGCTGTACCGGATGAGAAACTCATCCACAGAATGCTCTTTTTTTTCCATCACAGCTGTCCCTGCATGGCTGAGCCCAGGGTCCTGATAGATAATCTACAAACACTTTGAAAAAGTCATTGTCCTCGAGCCTTGCTCTGACCCTAGCTCCAGCCTTTCTCTCTTACATTACAGAGACTCAGAAACTTCAGAAAGCTTTTTTGCCTGGGTAGGAACTTACAGGCCATGACCAAGGCATTTAAGCTTCTTCTAGATAAATTATATTGAGCTCTTGGCATTCTCTAAGCTTTTCCAGACTTCAAATCATTCTTGCAGTACTTTTCTGAATCGTTTCCAATTTATCAGCATGCTCTTTAAACTGGGGATCCAAGAATTGGTCAGTTTGTTCCAGTAATGCTCTTGCTAATGCTAGCACAGAGTGATAATTTCTCTTCCCGCCTCTCATCAGTATTTTCTTCCCATGCAGCCAAGGATTGCTTTAGCACTTTAGCCACTTGGCTAGACTGGGAGCCCATTAGCAGTCAGCTATCCTCCATGAAACCATTCCTTGGTCATTGCTTGCTGAACTACAGTCCCAGGTCCTATCACTGGTACCTGCATAAAAATTTTCCAGCATACACAGTTCCATCTCCAGCAATTCAGCCCAATGTTAAAAGGCGTATTATTCAAGGAAGCCCAGACTGCTGTGCCATCAGGTAGCTCTGAAGGGCTGCCCTTTACCACCTGCCCCCCTGCTTTTTTCAGCCAGGTCCACTGGGGTGTATTAGGACCCTGGTTGTGGGTGATGTTGATGAGAACAGGACCATGAGCAGGCACTTCGGGAGATCCCAGTGACCATGCTCCACTGGGAGACCAGTTCGTCAGATATAATTACTTTCTGAGATCTGTGCATTAGCAAATTTGTGAGCCTTTTGGTAGGGGGTTGTATTACCTTGTGTAAAGAAATGGTTATTTTTTTAACAGAATGTCATGCGTTATGGAATGAAATGCCTTACAGTGTCATTTGGCATGCTGTTACTTTTATCAGTCAACCTGCATCTCAAAGAATAAGCAGTACCAAGTTCAACAGAAATACTGCTCTGTACCCATTTGCCTATGCATACAAAAAAGCAATCAATCTGCAAAACCTTGGCAAATAAGAAAATATATTCAGTCATTTAAATTTTCAAAGAAAAATCTTTAGTTCATCCACTTTGCAATATTCCTGAAAATAGAAAGGTTTTTACTCCTTCCTGATATTCAGCAACTCCCATAACATCCGAGACAGCTAATTTCACTCTCAAGCCATTTAAAGCAGATGGATTGTAGTCATGCACAAAACTCTCTAATGAATAAGTAAAACTACAGTTACTTATTATATTATATAATAGCCATTTGTAAAGAACTGATCATTGAAGCAGTTGAAGTTTTCGGTTTCTCTCTGCCTGGCTGTATTTAATTGCCTTTGTCTGCCTCGGTTTTGTTGTGCATTTACTGCCATCCAGTGCTTCTGTGAGGTATGACGCCACCATCCGCTTTTAAGAGCTAACCCAATGCCAGAATATTTGGCTCTTAACATATTCGCTGACCTCATTTGCAGAAGAAGTGCTACAGGTATTTTACAGCAGTAAGCTAGCACATTGCTCCACTGTAGCAGTGTTTTGAAATTATGCAGTACCTCACTGTGCTGACAGCTCCATAATGACGGGACACCGATTTTCAAACCTGCTGGGTAGGGCTCTGTCTGCCCAGCATTGGAGGGAGCTCATTTGAGCTGCTGTTTTGCAGGTGTCGAAAAGAAGAGGTTTCATGATGAGTACTTTAAATAATGTTTTGCTTTGTTTTTAAGATGTTAATTGTTCAGTTGTTTATTTAAATTCCCTGCACACAATTTGCTTTTCCATTTTGTAGCCTGCAAGTACTCAGAGAGTGTGCCACTTCTGCTTCCCTGAAAGATAAAGAAAGCTCCATACTTGAAAAGCATCCATCTTACCAAGATGATTTCTTTTTTTTCTTTCTTTTTGGACAAATATCACAGTTCATAAAATCTGCACGTGTTTATAAAATGCCTAAGAAAGTTAAAGTAGTAAAGATTTTAGAAGATCCAAATTTTTCATATTTTCTTGGAATATCAGGTGGGCTTCATAATGAAGAGTCCATTGAGCAAAAAAACCCCCAAAACCAGGTACTCCCATATTATGCTCATTTTAGAAGTCTGAATGTCTTAATTCTGCAAGGAATAAACCATCTGGGGCTTTGGAAAGGCCAAAACTGTTACTTTAGATTTCATGAGAAGATGAGGAGAAGATGAACCAGGTAAAATGAGAAAATTAGCTGGGGACTCAAGATCAACCCTGATCGTGGCCAAGTCATTCAGATGTTTTTTAAGCTCTCTGAACTCCTTGGTTTGGGTGGGTATGAGATAACTAAACAGCTTTATGGATCCAGGCATCTTCTTTGTACTTTCAGGGTCTACCAGCTAGTAGCATTTTCCTTAATGCAACTTGCAACAATATAATACATTGTGATGAAAATTTACTTAAGGAGAAATGTATATTTGTGTACTTAAACTGATGTCTATTGTGCCATTGTATGGTGATTTAAGGAAGCCAGAACTTGTAGTATACAACACTTAACTGCTTTTTGTTAGTTTGTGGGAGGTCAAACACTGCAACAGACTGCCAAGAGAAGCTGTAGTGTCTCCAACCTTGGAGATATTCAAAACCTGACTGGACATGGTTCTCAGCAGCCTGCTGTGACTGACCCTGCTCTGAGCAGGGGATGGACTAGATGGTCTCGACAGGTGCTTCCAGCCTCAGCAATTTGTCGTTGCATTGTACAATTTATAGATTCATCCTGAAACAAAATATGATATAGATGCAGGAAATTATTGTACACAAACCCTAGGCAAAATCATAGCCAAACAGCTTAATTATGTTCATGAGCTAACCACTTTTCACTTTCTGTTAAGATAATGAACCTCTAACGACACAGCAACTCATAATAGCATTCATAAATATCACACAATTTAACTTCCAATATACTAAAATGTTCAAGCACATCCTTAAGTATCAGAATAACCCTACTGTGATCGATACTCAGTTTTAGGCTGAGCACATGTTAGCTGAACACATAAGCTTTACCTCATTTAACACATCCACTGCTCTGGTATCTGTATTCCAGACCACGGAGCTGGCTAATAAAGGGCAAAATGAAGGTTATATAGATACTAGAAGCCGGTGTGTGTCGAGATGAGATAGACATGAACTGGGAAACCAAGAGCCTAAAGAAGGGAAAACCTAGCCCAGAAAACACTTCCTGGTGCAACCATAAATTCCCCATGTAAAACTTCAAGTACATGCAGTTCAGCTGTTCCACACATCCTAGGTAAGTTTGGCTTCAGGCTGGAAATATAGGGATTTTTTTCTTCTACAGCTTTATTTAACCACGAAGGCTGGCATATGTGAAGCCTCTCAGTTATCCTGATCCAGTTTTCCTGATTGTCTAATCCTTGCTTGCCCAGAACAGCACCCCAGAGCTCACCCCATCCCCAGGAGCACACATCCTGGCAGGCACAGTGCTCCGTGAGCAGCAAAGCCTTCATCTCCCCTTACCATGAATCTACACCTCCCCCAGCCTTCTCTTCCTCCCCAAATAGAAGGAAGAAAGCCTCCACAGCTCTCACCTACATGATAGGACAAGGGGCAATAGTTTTAAACTGAAAGGGAGTAGATTCAAACTAGATGTAAGGAAGAAGTTCTTCACTGTGAGGGTGGTGAGGCACTGGAAGAGGTTCCCCAGAGAGGTGGTAGATGCCCCATCCCTGGAAACATTCAAGGTCAGGTTGAACGGGGCTCTGGCCAACCTAATCTAGTGGAAGATGTCCCTGCTCATTGCAGGGGGGTTGGACTAGATGACCTAAAGGTGCCATCCAACCCAAACTATTCTATGATTCTATGAATCTCACATCACCGTACACACCTGAGCAGCGGTGCTGTACTGCTGCTGAGTACTAGTTGCTTAGTTTCTGTCCCACAGCAGCAGGAGGCTACAAGGAACTGCTGAATGCAATGTTTCAGTATTTTGTGCTACAGTGTTGTATTTTACTTTTAAAATCATGTTAATTAAAAATCTTTGCCTCAATTAATCTCCATGACTTAGAGAATTCCAGCTGAACCTTTAAAAAAAATTATTTTCCCCTTCATAGTTGTTTCTAATTTTGCATTTCTTTCAGAATGGTGATTCAAAGAAGTTTAATCTGATTCAGTTTGGGTTTTAATTGATTCCAAATCCAGATGGTTTTACACCCTTCAAATGCCTCAAACAGCGATGGAAGGGAAATGCAGATCCATTCTGATAACAAAGAAAACCAAACATGGCCTGAAGACTTCCACACTCATCTAAAGCAAAACAGCAAAAGCACAAAAATCTCAGACAGGACTTTGCTGAAAACCTGTATAGGATACCTGAATCCTGGGGAGCAAACTGTAGGTTTTTTAATGCTCAGCAGAAAACAAAACAACTTATTACTGGATTTCTTTTCAACTACCTCTCTCTATGGCTCAAAAAATATCACAGGATTATAAAAGAAATAGGTTGACTTTTGTGACCCTCAGGGGTAGATGGGAGGTTATTTGCTGGTCTCACTTCTTTGCTGGATCCACTAGCAGCTTTTCCACTCACGTGGGCCCATGTATGTCTAACTGACACTCTTAATTCTAGCCTGGCCTCAGATTGTCCTGAATGGAAATACTGAGATAGCATGAGCTTTGGTAGTGCTCTGCCCACAGCTCTGAATGGAAAACTGATCATTTAAGCCTGTTTAAAAATACTGAAATGAATATGTAATGCACGGAATGCTGAAATCACAGTTGAACCACAGAAAACAGGTTTGCTTCTGAAGCAGCAGAAGAACGGGTTTGTTTTTTTCCACAAGTGTCTGTAAAATTGGACAAAGAGAGACCTCCTTTGCCTTTTTTGGTCAGTGATATCTTTACAAGACCATTTAATATGCCATTTCTTCCAAAGTTTCATCTAACCTGTTCCCAGATGCTTGCACTAATGGTCTCTCAGGTCCCTACTTCTCCATGACCTAGTATGCTTGTCATCCTGTTAGGTTTGTCACAGTATATACCCGACCTGTTTTCATGCTTAGTTTCTTCTCCTACAGTGTCTGAAGAACTCTTGACCTTATACATCTGCTGCATGAAAGTATTTACAGGCTATGAGCCTATCCCATCGACATCCCTTCCTGTACTGCATCACACCAAGTTTCTTCAGGAGCTCCTCCTCATATTACCCAGATTTTAAATTCTCTTTGTTTTGTGCTTTTCCTATGCTTTTAGAAACACTGTGAATTATGTCAATCCCTCTCTCTGCATTTTTAATTTTTTTCTGGATCTGAAATGAGCATTGGCAGGTAAACATGTGGTGGACACTCCATAGCCTTGGCAGACCTGGGCATTCAAAAAGTGAAAGAAAGGAAAAGAAACTCTGCTTTGACTTTAGCCATGAAGAATATATGCTTGCTTCCTGTGTGATTGTACCCAGAAATTTCTTTAGTCATTTCATGGTGTCTGATTACACATAAATCCCACCAAATCTAAAAATATTAATTGGGCACTGTCTAACGTAAGAGCAATAATGGGAGCCAACACAGCTCCTGAAGGTAACAGCACAGGTAAATTCATCACATAGAAATGTGGTGGCTTGCCCGAGTCTCCTTTTTCAAGCTGGAAATTCGGTTCCATTACCAAGCAAGTTTGTAGAGCTCATCAGGAGCTTTCTCTCAAAAGGATTTTTTGCTTTAGCATGACTGTGGGTAAATGATGGGAGACGTAGTTCCACCAAGGGCAGGTTCCTCAGGCTCCCCAGCCTTTCAGATGTTCTCAGGAGGCTGACAAGGATCCACAGAGGTAAATGAGAGAAAGTAAAGTAGGTTGCTGCCTAATCGGCATTCTTTCCCCAGGATTTTTGGCTATGAGGCAATAAAGACTGAAGACTAATGCCACAGGGGAAAATGGGACCAAAGAGGATATAAACTCATACCCCCATGAACTGCTGCTTCAGGGATAGGTAAGTGCTATAGATCATGGCTTAAAGCAAAACCATCTAGATGTTTCCAAATTAGATGATGTTTTTTGAACAATTTGTTCAGATTTATATGTGCAGTCACGTGAATATTCCAGCCTGCATCAGGACAAAACAAAAAATGTTGTTTCAAGAACTCATTTTTCCCCTGGGATGAAAAACCTAATTTCTACTTGGCTGTAGAAAATGAACAATTTGCAGTAGCTTAGAGGCTTAATTAAAAGCAGACTATACCTGTGGTAAGAATTGGCAAACATTAACTTTTTAATGGCTTCTGTGAGCAATCAAAAAAAAAAAAAAAAAGAACAACCAAAATAACCTACTTGACTTTGCAGTGTAAGAAGAGCAATTTTGAAGAGCAGCAGGGCTTTGGGATCCCGACCTTTGCTGATGGTACCCTTGGAGATAAACAAGACTAAGGCAAGTGCTTAAGTGATGCACAGGATAGAAAATACTACTTTAACGAGATGTATTTTATAGAGCTGTGTGTTTTTACTACCAGACCATAATTAAGACCTAATGAAAAACAGAAATAGAAGTGCTTTTGAGGTGATGGAAACAAAATCTATTGCTACCATTGGTCGAATGGCAAAGGGGTGTAAGCCAGTTTCCCAGCACTGTGCAGACAGGGAGCTGCTGTGAAGTGATGCGGCTGGCCACCTCATGGAAAATGCAGTAACGCTCAGCAGAGATTACACAGGCAGGAATTTAAAGAAATTACACTAAAACCTGCAAAGTTTAATTTTCTTTTAAAGGATTGTTTACCATGAACCTTCTAAGAAAGACCCTCACTTGCTCTAAGGGCCAGCTCACAAGTAAATTGAAAGCCATCCTTGCAGAGCTGAGTAGGATTCAGCTGTCCTTAATACATGTTCCAGTAAGAAGAAGTAATCAATAGCCTTGAATAGGATAGCAGATGAACAGAAAACAGTTCCCATCAAACTCTCATCCTTGCTACTGCTCTAAAACACACTCTAAGACTCATCCCATTTGTGTGAATGGTTTCTAAATGGCCCATTTGTTTAAAAGTCCCTTTTTGCTGTGCTGAATTTCCCTCCTAGAAAGAGTCACATTTCACATTAATAGTAGAGCTGCAGCTAGTAGCCCCCTGCAGGCATGGCGCTCATCACTACTGCGTTCACCAGCTTGCAATGAAATTCATTCCACACTGATTCATTACTAAGAAGATGCAATAACAAATTGACTGGTTCATCTGTTAGTCAAATAAACAGAGAAGGAAGCTGGTTAATTTGGTAACAGGAAGGGTTTCCTTATTGAAACATCACAGACAATAAATAAGCATTCAGTGGGTTTTTGTTTGCTCTCTTGATTATTCCATGTCTCTTACAAAGAGAATTCATCTGGTATTATGTATAAATGAAGAAAAAATATATATAGTCATTTGTACCAAAGTCATATGGGAAAATCTAAGATGTTTGCAAAGAAAGATTATAATGGGAAAAAAACCACACACAATTTATAACTGACTTTAATCCCTTTTCTTCTTTCTTTTAGACAAGCTCATTACAGAAGGAGAACTGAATTTCTGCAGTAGCTGCCTTTGCTCACAGACCTCTGATGAGCAATCAGCGCTGTCCACTGAAGCATGAACTTTATATGTGTACAGAAATTCACAGTTCAACACATTTCCCAGATCAAGCTGGAGATGGAATAATAACAGAATTAGATGTGTTATTACAGATAGTGACCCAATACCTTAATTCTTCATCTTTCATTTACCTTTCCCTTTGCCTGCATCCAAAATAACAAGCTGAGTCTGTCTTTGCTCAGTCACTTCTGTGATGAAGTGTTTGATGAAATTTCTGCAGGCCAAAAATATTATTGCTGTCTTACTAGTTTTGATGTTGTTTTTCTTACATTACTATTGACAGAGAAGCCACATATGGATAGAAGAGATAAAGGAAAATGAGACATCGTACAGGCTTTGAATTAAAATAAAGTTCTTGCATCCCAGTTTTTTTCACATATGAAAACACAAGAAAGATCCTGCATTTTTTCCATCTTTCCAAGAGAAATCACTAGGTGATTTTAACTCTGCCAGTGAAAGCAGCAACAGCTTCAGACTGCAACAGGTGGGATAATTTTAGTATCTCTTGTTGTCTACAAAGCAAACTTCTCATCCAAATATACCTCCTCCCTGCAAGCCTGCCACCATGTCCCTGGTCATCATGCTCTCTGAACAGCAGCTCTAGCTCCTCTGTGCTGCACAAGCCACAGCAATGGGCATCTCCATGACACTGACAAGAGGGAACCAAAATGCCAGTGTCTCTGTGCTGACCCAGCACTTGCAGCCAGCACAGAAGACAGCATACTGGTTCCCATCATGGTGGTCAGCAGTCTGCTAGGATAGGCAGGTACTGGTGTTAAATTACAAGGATTTATTAGGTCCAGCATTTTTACTGTAACTTGGCTTCCGTTCTTCAAACTAGTCTGCAAGGCTTGCAAAGGCATTAACTTCTTTCTGGGGCACTGGGGAGAAGGACACCAGTGCTCTTAGGGTTGTGGAAAGTGAACCTGAAATCCATAGGAGCCTTTTTGACAAGATCCATTCATTTAATAAATGGCAAAGTGTATTATACGTATATATTCTGAGGCAAAGTAACAAAAGGGTGGCAGTCTCAGTTGTGGATTTACTAAAAACACTGCAAGCATCTCTGCTACAGAAGATAGACAAGACCAAGTCTTGCATTAGCAAGGCATTGGTGGGCCACGATGACACCAGAGGGATTTTCAGGAACGTGCTGCCTGACTCCAGGCTTCGCAGAGCCTGTTTTCTGGGGTAGGACAGCCCACTGTGTATCACATGCTGGCAACCAGGCTGTCAGCACTACCTGTTCATTAACAGCTAACACATTTACCCACAGGTAAAGGCAGAAAGGTCAGGAAAAAAAACACCATAAAAATCAATACTTAGCTTTTTTTCTTTTTCACTCAATTTCTTACAGCTGAAACCAGTGGCAGACAGACCCTAAAGCCAGGTGCTGAGACAAGCGAATTTCCAGTTGTGCTTCTACCATGCAAAGGCTGCTGCAGCAACTATAAGCAGCAGCCGCCTGCCTCTGAGTTTCCTCACTTGTTGGGTGACCCAGGATATAACAAGATCCCCATTTTCAGAAGTGAAAAAGAGTTTGGCCTTGAGTAGAAAGTGACATTTTTACATTTCAGTTCAAACTTATTTTCTTAACAGGCAAACAAGAGGGGCTTTTAGATTTCAGGCTCCTCAAAAATACCCATAGTAACTTTAATAACCCCCATCTGTCATATCTGGGACTTCAGACTCCTCTCGCCTCATACAAGTCTTAAGCCAAAGTAATAACAGCAACAACAGCAGCACAGTCTGCCACTTCATCTATTTTTTTTTTAGTTTGTTACCTTAACTCTTCCCCTTCTCCTTCCCTTCCCCCAGTTGGTCCATACTTTTAAGATTTTTGGTCACTAAAATCTCTTTTATGTAATACATGTTCCATTAAACAAGAGATTTTGGAGCCATGTCCTTGATGTATGAGCTTAGCACAGACAAATTTGTAACGGACCCAGTTTGTAGGGAAATGGCACTGCAGGGTGCGCCATTCCTGGGTCAGACCTGTTATCACATGCCACTTGCTGCTGGCCAAGGGGCAATGGCTATCACCTGCTTGTGCCAACCACATCTCGCTGGTACAGCATCCAGTATCATCTGGTCCATCCAAGGCCTGTCAGCAGGGTGGGAGCATCCTTCCAAACGCTGGAGGGCATCACAACTCCTGCTGGCATCAATAACCACAACTGCTCTGTGCAATGATTCTTACAGATAAGAAAACACATTTACTTTATTCACTAAAGGGATAAATACATTATCATATTTTGAAATAGTCCCCAAAGATTAAAAGAAAAGCAGGTGTGTCTGGGACAGCGCCAGCTCCCCCCACTGGTGCTGCTTGAAGGCTCCTCTCCTGCTTCTGCCCCAGCTGCCTGCCCAGTGGGTCATTCCCCATGCCCTCCTCCACAGCCATTGGCCCTGCGGAGCTCACCAGGCACTTTGCACACCAGCTTTAGTGATGCCTTTCATTCATTTAAATTCTAGCAACGGCAGAGAGGTGTCCTATGGCGAGTGCCAGCGTTTTCTCCCTGTCTGTTGCCCTTTCAAGCCGTGCAGTTGAGGTGTCCTTCAGCCCCGCTTCAGGTCCCCCAGTTACCTTCCTAACTGTCATGGTTTAACCCCAGCCAGCAGCTAAGCACCACACAGCCGCTCACTCACTCCCTCCCACCCCGTGGGATGGGGGACAAAATCAGGAAAAGAAGTAAAACTCATGGGTTGAGATAAGAACGGTTTAATAGAACAGTAAAGAAGAAAGTAATAATAATAACAACATTAATAAAATGACAACAGTAATACTAAAAGGATTGGCATGTACAAATGGTGCACAGTGCAATGCTCACCACCCGCCGACGGACACCCAGTTAGTCCCCAAGCGGTGATACCCACCCCTACGCCACCCAGTTATTTCCTGAATGTGACGTCCCATGGTCCCCTTTGGCCAGTTTGGGTCAGCTGCCCTATCTGTGTTCCCTCCCAAATTCTTGTGCCCCTCCAGCCATCTTGCTGGCTGGGCATGAGAAGCTGAAAAATCCTTGACTTAGCCTAAACATTACTTAGCAGGAACTGAAAACATCAGAGTGTTATCAACATTCTTCTCATACTGAACTCAAAACACAGCACTGTACCAGCTACTAGGAA